>BMAV01024244.1:276230-330016 GCA_019973955.1 Trichonephila inaurata madagascariensis | reverse complement strand
ATATATATATATATATGCAGAACTAATAAACAATACTTATCGGCAATATTTTATTGAACATATAACTGAGTAATTTACTTCCTTTTCCACGGATAGAATTACTCATAAACCAAATAAGTCAAAAATTCTACGCAACTTTTTTGCTGCAAATTTTTATTCTGCTTCGTCAAAAAGACACACCCAAAATTATGTGCCAGTCAGTTAATTAAATTTTGGATATAACCAGCTGACGCGGATTTAATCAATTTCCACGCCTTACAAATTATTTTTTGCTTTACACCGACCAAATGAAAATTAATTATGTTTTTCATTCCATAATACATATGAATTACTATGAATATTTTAAACGAAACTTTTTTTACTCCTGGTAAATGACATATGTAAATGTTTTTTTTTCTACTGGACATTTTTATTCATTCAATCTCTTGTGAAAAATTGAATTTCTTCCAATTACTGTTTTTCAATAGTTTATTATTTTTTTTTTTATTTAACAATGCTCTTTCCCAAATGAATTGGATTTTTTTTCACCAAAAATAAATTTAATTTTTATTTAAATGCAGAAGCTGTTTAAATTCAATTATGTTTAATTTGAATAAATATTCCAGTTCATTAATAGAAATTTTTGCAGCTTTCAAATATCTAATTACAATAAAAATGAAGATTTTTTTTAGAAACATCTGATTAAAAAAAAAATTAGCGAAAATTTTTTTAATATTTTTACGATATGCTGACACATTTTCTTTTTTAATAGTATAAAATAATTCCCTTGAGAATTTTAATTGAAAATATTTTACAGTAAAGGACTATATTTTAACGCTATGAGTATTTTGATTTTTAAATTGTATTAGCTGTAATTTATCACTCATCACAAATAAAAACATTTTCAAGCGTTTAACATGCACTTTTTAGTGTTTGTGATTTTAAAAATATAGCTTTAAAGATAAAGAAAAGCTGTGCATAAGAAATTAGATTTTTACATAGATCCAAATGATGTTCACTTAAAACAATTGACATATAAATACATAAAATTGGATGTTTGTATATATGACCTTGATTCACTCGAACACCGTTCAACCGATCACTATGAAAATTCGCATGTATATGTATTTTCTTAAGGAGAAGGTTTTTGTGCTATCATTTTTATTGTAGCTTCCCACCAGGTAATACTACAGCATATAAACTTCTACACTTTTAAATCAATCGCCAAGTTGCCAACATGGTCCCACAACTTGGCTCTATCGCCAATATTTCGCTGTTACCATTGGATCGTCGTCATAATGTAAGGAACTGCTTACGAATAATATTACAATTTTAACATAAAATAAATACAACAGAAAGTAACATTAACGTATTACACATCCAGAAATAAATTATTTACACTATTTTAAGCGTTTGTTACACAAAATCTTTTAAAATGTGTTACTTTTGCTGAGAAAAGATCAGCTTAGGAAGGTATTTTCAAAAATCGACTCTCGATGCTGTTACGGGGTGTTATAAATAAAGAATCCTTTATATCAGCTATTATATCAACAAACTTAAAATTTAATAAATATAGTTATTTTGTTCGGCTGACATGTGCACAATTTTTTTTTTTTTTGTTTAATTTGCGATTCACGAAATTTTAACTCATTAAAAACTTCTTTATCCTTTAATCTGTATTGTTTAAATTTTCAATTTACCCGAGCGAAGAACGGTTGTACCAGCTCTAGTACCTTATAAACTTTCAATTATGAAATACCAAACAAATTTATCCCGCCCCATTTATTCCTTATACGTCAAGGTTGAAATTCTACCAATATACATTTAAACAAAAGCCTGGTATAATTCTTCAAATAAATAACATTTTAAGATAAAAGCAATGCATGTGTACATTTCAGACTTATTTGTTAGAAAAGGGTTATACGGCGAATATGCCTATTAATTAAAATAATGCAGCACATATTTGCATTGTACCCTGGAATATATGATTAATAAATCACATTCTAATTATTTATTTGTTATATCAATTTGTATAATTTTGATATAAAATTAAAATTATACATTCTGACAACGCTTGTTGAAATATTTCTCTATATATTATTCAAAAATTCAAAATTTTAATTTAGTTAGAAATTATTTGTTTAATTGATGCATAAAGAGAAATCTTAGTTGCATACAAGTCATAATTTTGACTAAAATATCAATTCCATTTTAATTCTTAGTTATAAAGTCATTTAAACTATTACCACAAAAATATGTTTTATTTTTCCTTTGAACATTAATCGATAATGAGATCAAAATAGTAATTTAAAATTATCGCTTTACTGAAGATTAAAACAGAATATAATTCTTTTGTCATGCCCCTGCAGACTTAATAAATCATACCAATGATAATACACGATATATTATAGGTGACAGATTTGTGATTTATGCTACCAGCGATTTCCCAATCGATCATAATGATGACAAAAGTCTTTAATATTGAATCATTGTATCTTTTTCTCGGGGATTATTTTCAATAGCAATCTAAAAAAGATAATTACTGTAATAAAAAATATTTATGAAAATCAGATAATATATTTTTTTCCATTTTATAAGAGCAATTTTGATTTTAGAAAAGAAAAAGGAAATAAGAAAAATAGTTTATTCGATTCTTAAAAAACAAGACAGATGCTATATACTTTATGTATTTAGCGGTAATATTATCAATGGAAATTGATTATCGGTAGAAATAATTTATATTCGAGAGTTTGTTTCACCTAAATATTTAGCCGAATATTGCTAAAGTTTTCCAAGTAAATATTTTTTGAAATAAATATGTAATTTCTTTAGAAACTTTATTGAAATATATGAAGGCACAAAATTAATCTTCAATTTTGTTTTTATTTTTTATTTTTTTAAAAATTTTTTTTATGAATATTGACATAATGGAGTGCTTCTTTTCCAAGACATCAATGCAACATTACGACAGAAATACAGGGTTTTCAGGCTTAAAGTATCCGAAAGTAGTGGCTTATTATTACGGACCTACCCATCAGAATGCAATAAACTGTCCACCTGGGGACTGGGAAACACTCCAAGAGTTTTGGGGTCTAGTTCGAATGGCCGCACGTGCGTGCATTATTCCTCAATCGCAGACGATAAACATTTTACACCGACTAGACTTCATTAGTAAAGATGTGGATGCCACAACAAAAAGTGCAGTGTATACTTTGGTTAACGGAATTTAAGAGTCACGTGTGTACAGTGACGTGTTCGAACAGAATGGAATGTCGTTACTAGCTTGCGTAATAGACTCCTACAAAAAAAAAAATCCCGCACAAGATCAACAGTGTCTTCCATCACGAAAACTTAAGGATACTTGACAGTTTGAGAGACCAAAGTTCCCGTCTCCTTTTAAATTCTTTCCCATCGGTAGATATATTTTGATGTTGGAGGGTGGATATTCCATTCTGTTCGAATACATCGCAGTACACGCGCGACTGATTTAAATTCAGTCAACCAATGTGCACACTGCACCCTTAACTGTAGTGTCCACCTTTTTACTAATGAAATCAGTGTAACAAATTTATCGTGTGTGATTACGGAAAAATGAGCGCACGTGCGGCCGATCGGACTAGACCCAAAAATTCTCGGACTGTTTTCCAATCCACGGATGAACGGTTTATTGCATTTTGATGGATAGTTCCGTAATAATAAGCCATAACTTTTGGATGATTTAAGCCCGGACACCTTGTATATAACTAGATTCTGAATTTAAAAGCGGGATTGTTACAATAAACAAAAATTTAAGGTGCTAATATCACAAATTTCATTAACTATACTGTAATTACTGTGAAAACAGTTAAGTGCTATGTTTCTACTTATACAGTAAAACCTGTTTTTGTATAGATAAGATCCCTATTTTAGATAGGGACGATATTAAAGGAATCGCACAAAAAAATGTTCGAAAATTCTAATAATAAACAATTTTGTCGACATACTACAAAAAACTTTTTTTATGCGGTGGAAAAGGACCGCTTAAAAAATGTCGCCCTTAAAAAATATGTCAAATTATTTAAGAAATTTATGAGAAAGTACTTCTAAACAAAATAAATAATTAAATTCTACATGGAAACATTTTAAAACATTTAATTTCTCATCGTATTGTAACGGGTCAATGCGCGAGCCTTCACTAATCCTCATGGGTAAAAGGCTTTCTTTTAAATGTTGTTCTATTGAAAACTTTCTCCCGAATAAGAAGGCATGGTTTATTTAAATAAAGAGTTTTATTTAAGCGTTAACTTTTAGGTACGCTAAATTAGTGGTTAGTGGAAAGAAGCTGAGAGTTATTCGACGATGAATTGCTGTAAAATCAGAGATTGTTCATTGAAGATTTAGTCGATAAAGTTAGAATTGAATAATAACGATAGAAGGTCGAACAACTGAGAACAGAATTACGGTAATTTAGACCGTAGATAACCGAACCGTTCCAAGAGTAAGTTAATTGAATTATAGTTAAATATTAAGTATCCTTTCTGCCATATAATTGCACCTATAATTAGAAGTGTGCATTTACTACCCTGGGTTGTTAAATTAAGTGAAAGAACACTAAATTAGAATTGTATTGGTTATGTCCGATCTTTTTCTAACCCTAAAAACCGATAATTACGACAGCTCGTTTATCTCAGTATACATGGGAAAATTTTCAGAATGCTCATACATCGTAATCCAAAGTGCGCATCTTCCTGTAATGATTTAGCTCGAAATCGCTTTCGTCATTTGAACATACACAATTTCAATTGATTTATTTTTTTCAATTGATAAGTTTTTGTGACGACGGTTGGTTGGTCAGTTGCTTGTGAAAGTTACGATACCTAGATATGCATGATCAAAAATCTTTTTGAAATTTAATACTCCTTTCGGAATTGGTATCTATTTTAAGAAAATGCTTTTCTGTTTGTTGGAAAGTTGAATCCCAGCATATGTTGTATCCGCTCTAAAAAAAATCCGGTTCTTCATGTCCGTCTTTGTAATCTATCAAATTATTGATAATTTCACTGTCATGTAAAGTTTCGTCTTCAATCAAGTGCGTGCTCAAGTGAAAGCGTTTGTTGAGAAAACGTTTATAGCCGATTAACAGTGTCCTGAAGTGTATATATGTACACTGATAGAAAACATTATAGTCTCACCCAAACCGTTGAAATTCATACACCGCATAAAAAAAAAGTCCGCACAAAAAATCGTATAAAAATAAAATCGCACAAAAATAAAACTGCATAAAAAAGGACCACACAAAAATAGGTTCTAATGTGCATATGCAATTATTACCTTTGGAAAATGATGATTTAATGTTACTGAATTTAAAAAAAAAGCATCGCTTTCATCACATTAAACGTATGTTCACAATTGTTAACTATTTATTAAAGAAGAAATTTATTGTTTTTTTTGTTTAAAAGAAAATTTTTAAAAATGCAATAAAACTGTCTGTTTAATATTTAACTTTTGAAATGTTATTCTAAATAGATTTATGGGATTTATGTTGGAGATATTATTTATGAGATTTATATTTGAAAAAAAAAAAGACTTAGAAAGTAAATTTAAATAATGTTTCGCATTGTAAATACAAATCCTATTATCATAATCTTATTGTTTAACAAAGTAAAAGTTTTAGCGATTTATTTTAGGAATAAAAAGACAAATATTTTTAATTAAAGTAAATACGTTCTTCGAGTTAAAACTGAAGGAATAGCTTTTGTTTTTAAAAGAAATGAAAAATTAATTTTGCGTTTATGAAATTTTATTGCGTCTTACATAAAAAAAAAACCACCTCTCACTAATGATATATGAAAATTAGTTGTAATGATGACGATGTTTAAATAATAATGAGTTTCAATCATAAAATACGTTCAGAATTATAATTTGAAAAAATAATAAACTGGAAATGTAATTTTTTTAAATTAATGCATTATATTTAACAGTCAGCGAAACAAAAAATAGAATAAATATTTAAACAATTGTATTCATTATGTGATTCTTCGCAGATAAAAATTGCAACTTTTAAATAAAATGTATTACTGGTTGTAATAAGAATTATAATATGATTAAATTAATACCATTTATAATACAATTATTATATTTAACTGTTTTAAAAAACTTATCTTGGAAAAATTTTTGCAAACTACTAAAAATCATTACAATCTTTCAAATTAAATTTCATTTTCAGGGAATTAATTTTAGAAAAAAAATTCCCCACGTAACAATTTATAAATTTATTTTTCCTTACTTTAACATATTATCTGTATGAATAGCAATTTATTCTGAAATAAATTTTCCATTGCAAATATGAGAAATAAAATTACATATTTGCATTAGAATTCAATTATGTACTTAATAAGAAAGGAAATTGCTTTATATCTTATTTCTGAAGCATTTTGCTTCCTCAAGATGAGCAGATAGAACACTTCACTGCATAAAGCCCCCATAGTTTAAAGTGTTATTTTTATTAACTTAGAAACTTCTTGAAGCAATCCAATTTGGTGCGATTATAATAATAATAATTTTCTAATATTATTGTTGCAACTTCTTAGTTAATTAGGTAGAGGGCGCTGTTGCGAAAAAGTTGTTTCCGTTAAGCAATTACGGACGAGGGAATAAATTATTTCGGTTCGGGTGGTGGAAAGGTAACGGTAATTTCTGTTCCGATACATATTCGTCAAATCGATTATTGTCTCTTTTATTTTTGTCTGCTTCTAGATGTTATTGCACCATTTTACGTTTATTAACATGCAAAATGTATTTCAAAGATTTATTTTGTCCATATATTAAAAAAAAATGGAAATCCGTTTAGTTTGAACCAACAATCCAATAATATCCGTGATCATGTAATTCGTTTAGACCAGAGTGTTTCAAACTTTTTTGTCTCACAGACCCCTTGCCATGTTTTCCGGTTTTTGAGATAGACCCTTGCTTACTTAATATTGAACTTTTGCAAATTCATCAACTTAAATGAGTTTTTGATAGCTTGATATAGAGCTCTAGTTACTTTCAAAGATTTAAATTTTTAACTGTAGTGGAGTGGAGTGTGAAAAACTTAAGAAAATAAACACATCTTAATTTTAAACATTTATTAATCAAATTAGAATTTAGTACTTGTTACATAAAATAATTGAGCAACAAACAAATGGTTTTAATGGGAGGGATGAATTTGATACTTTTTAGCAAATTTTCAGCATTTGGCATCAATTTTGTTAGGTTGAATCCTACTTCTCCTCAATTAGTAACATGAGTCTTTTATTCTTTTTGTTGTTGTTGTTATGAAGATTGGCATCCGCGCTGAAATTCCTCTTCACTAAGAAAAAGCAATCTAAAACTTTCTCACAATATTCCATAATTGTAGATATATAGATATACTTACATTATATAAAATATTACTTAAGGAAATCCCCTGTGTATGGAATATTTATTCTATTCATTGAAAATTAAAATTAAAGCTACAAACTGACAAAATGAAAGCCATAATCGTAGACTCCCATTTACACCTCATGGACCCCCAATTATTTTTCTTGCTATCGCAGACCCCTTACTGGCCGTCGCAGACCCCTTACCGGCCGTCGTAGACCCCTGGGGGTCGCTATAGACCGCTTTGTGTATCACTGGTTTAGATGCATCTACTAAGCTATGGTTAAGCCATGAATCGAATTATATGGGGTTTCTCTTAAAAGCATGGCTACACTTTCAAAAATGAATTCAAAATTTAAAAAAAAACCCGGCTTTTTAAGTTCTATAAAGAAACGATTAAAGTTTCGGTTGATGAAATACAAACTAGATGGCGCAACTCCTATGTTTTGCAATATGCTCGTTTCAAAATGGCTTCACCACAAGAACCAGCGCAAGTTGTAGAAGGTTTTATCTTATTTATATAAATGTGTATCTCATACACAGCATAAATGGAGCATCTTCACAGTGGAGTTGGAAAGTAAGAGAATGTTCCACGGGCTATAGATGGAACGGGATACAAAAACATGGCAACCTAGTTCTCTAGACATAACACCTTCTTGCAGGGTGAGTGAGAATTATATTAAAGTCGCATTATAAAGCTGCTCGAGGGTTATTGGCGACGGACTTCGTCATTTTGAACCATGAACCACCTCTCCTAACTTACACACCACACTAATGGTAGTATCTTGTGCCTCGACTTATTTAACGTGCATCGGTCCTCTCTGTACGGCAGATCTTCAGCGGCAAAAGGCTCTAACTCATGGCTCGCCAATTAGAGTCTGTTAATTTGATCTTCTTGTAGGAAGGAGTAGGAGAAAACTTTATTTATGAATCTACAATTAGTGACCTTGATAAATTTAAAAGTCGAATAACAGTGTCCATATAAAATGTTAATCTTACAATGCTTCCTAAAACGTGGCCAGAAATTTCGTACAGACCCGATGTTTTGCGCGCAATTATTAGTGCGAAAACATTGAAATCGTGCTACGAAACCTTTCTTTAAAAACTTTGGTATTTCCTTTATGGAACACAAGTAACTGTAAGGGAATATCTTTGATTTATATTTATAATTAATATTTGAAATTGTAGCTATACTTTACAGACAACTATTATATAAATAGATGTTCTTCCATTCCTTTATAATCATTTACAAATACAGTCGGACCTCTATATAACGAAGTCGCTAAATCACGAATAAAGGTTCGTTATATAGAGGTTCATCTAAATATTTTTTATAAATCACATAAAACAAATTTTTAAATTCATAAACACAATATATTTTTAAAAAAGTAATTATTCATACCTTTTTCAAAATTAATATATATTTATTTTATATATCTTACCTATCAAAAAGAAAAAAAAAATGACAAGGAAAGCTTTTTGACGCCTTAATTCCACTTCCTAAGGAATTATTATTATTATTATTATTTTTTTTTTATGCTCAAACACTTATGTTTTGACATTTTCAAGCTACAAGAAAGGATGTTACCTGTATGACTGATCAACACTACAAATGAACGGAGACTAGTTCAAAGACACAGGGACACGAGGTAACTCCACTAAAGGTGAAAGGGGATATTGAAGATGTTTCCAGTGAACTGGACGATGGAGGTTAAAGATTGCACTTCTTGGATGAAATGCCCAGAATTCTATTGTACTAGGCGAGTTGGGCACATAATAAAACCAGTTCAAGATTTATAATCACCATAACATGTGTTAAAAGAGAGAACAACTTCAAATGTTCAGAAATACATTAAAAATAAGGAGAAGGAAAATTGAAACACAGGAGAAAAAGTTCGTTATATAGAAAATGTATTTCGCTGTTGGGAGGTTATTTTACGAAGAAAATCGTGAAATGTCCTTGGTTCCAGGAAAAGGTTTGCTATATAGAAAACTTCGCAATATAGAGGTTCGTAATATAGAGGTTAAACTGTATATAGTTGTTACTCTTAGTATATATAATACCTTTTACTTACTTAGCATACTTGAGAGATAGAAATTATTTGAATAATAAAGATTTTGGTAAAAGGAATAAATGAATAATATAGTATTTTAAACATTGGTGACATCAAACGGCTTTATGGAAAAATGGCTAAAACCCTACTTTTTATAAAGTTGTCCAGCCTTTCTGTTCACCGTCGCCTTTTTTTGCTTTTCATACTGATTGAAATCCTATGAAATATAATAAATAGAAGTTCAGAATTGATTGTAGGTAAGTAATCTAAAGATGTATTCAAAAATGCATAGATCATACATGAATCAAGATCAATAAGAGAGATGTTACAGAGTATATATGTATATGTGTATGTATGTGTGTGTGTTATTTTGAAAATAAATGTGGATTTATATATTTTCCAAATTTTAAATGGCTCATTTAATAAGTATTTTAAGTTTTAAATTTAAATATTTTATTGTTTTAAGTGCTTAAGACTAAAATTAAATTGCGTATAAAAATATTCTTATTCAAAATGCATAATACATAAATATTTTGCTTTTTATTCATGAGGCTAGGATTGATTCCTTTTATGAAAAATAATTTGTTTTAGTGTCATTTCATGGAATAAAATAATGCACTGCAATATAATAATAATAATTATACGACCAAAAAATAAAAAAGAAAGAAAACAGCAAGAGCTGTAACTACGTTTTGGAAAATGCAAATACAAATTTTACATCGTTACGGGAATATTAAAGAGTAAGAGGCATATATTTTATTTGATAGTAGAAACAAATAAAAATCCGGATAAATACCATACAAATTTTAAGCGCATAAAAAATAGAAAATAAATCTATTAGATTTTAAAGATTTTCACGAACTGCATAGTATAATCGTTTGCAATTTAGAAAGACCAGCCGGAAAATTTATGTAAGGCTCTTAAACATAATTTCAAATTCCATATCCTTTTAATGCACATTTTTCTAAGCTATATCTTCTTATACTTAAAAGAGTTAATGGCATTTTCCAGAATTCTGAAAGACCTTGCAGTTCACGCAAGTGCACTGCAACATGGGCTATTTTAAAGCGACAAAATATCTTTCAGATGAGATTGTGAGATTTGCATTTCAAGGAAAGGCAAACATAACTAAAGCTTCTTTGCATCATAAAGCGAAACTTAAGCTCAAATACTACCTACTAAGTGTCGATTCAGGATCAAAAACTGCAATGATAAACAAATGATAATGGGATACATATGTAAAATCATATTCTTTTCATTCAAACTTTGCTACATACCACAGAGTTTGAAAAATAGCTTTCGGAATGAAACTACTTTTTTTTTTCTTTTTTTTTTCTTGAAAAGGGAACTTGTAATGTTATTGATTTATTCAAAGAGAAAGGGAATTTCTTCGGGGCACAAGAATAAAATCCATTTTCTTTCAGCGGTTTCCAGAAGTATTCAAAACTTATTGCCAAATACAAAGAAGAAAGTTCCGTTGGAAGGTACTGTTCTGAGCTGAAGGTATCTAGTGTGTGTATGTCATTAGTATGCTAAACATAGAATGAAGTTCAAAGGAATGCATTTAGTATGCATTCATTAACCATCTCATCTCAAAGGTCATTTGTTCGACATTATCGAAAGGGAAAACCTACAGTTCATTGTCTTAAAAATCTATAAAAACTCGATTTACTTTAGGGAGAATTGAAAATCAGCCTCGGCTAATTATGCAAAAGGCAATTATGAGAACATTTTTAAACTTCGGAACCTTAGATTTTTAAATTTCTTATCGAATCTGAAAATGGAATTTAAAAATTAAGGAATACAAATAAATTAGAAATATACTAATAATAGCATTTACATTTCGATATCATCGACAAATGGGCCTAGAACTGTGCTCTTCAAAATTTCACTATTTGCGACCCAATATTCAATCATAATTTTTATCAACCAAACGAAACCAACAACACGACTTTAACCTCTTAACTGCCCCCGACGTATATAAACGTCTTGCTCAAGCAAAGCTATGATTGCTCCGGACGTATATTAACGTTTTTCCAAAGTGTGATCTTTTTTTCTGCGCTACTATCCTTAAAATTATTCCGAAGGCTTTGGAATGCAATAAAAAGACTTTGACAGTGTTTGCGAAGGATTTACTTATTTCAGAGGATTTGCTTATGTATTCCTTCTCTTCTCCCCCCCCCTTCCGAATGTATCACAAGCGCTCACATCACCAGCCTCAGCATTTGCCGCACCATGTGTGAATCGAGTCACCTGTTAGCGCATAGCATTAGCAATGTCCCCTTGTGTTGCAAACCACTTACCACGTATTGGTTCCTTAATCTTGGGAATGAGATCGAAGGCACAGGGTCAGATCAAATTCACTGTGACATTCCATCGCATTTTTCCCTCACAGAACGGCTATTTTGATGTAAGCGGGCAGCTCAAAACGGGTTACTTCCATCTCACATGACACTCACCAACTGACTGATTTCACAGCCCTCGCTGCGCTACTACCAGCTATCACAGAACCATCTGTTGTTCTGCATACACACTGTGGCTGCAGAACTTTTGCATGACACATATACGTTTGCGACCCACTCACATATCAACAAGAAAAAAAATAGTTGCCATGACTTATGCCCAAACCCTCGTATATTCACCGTATACTGAACACCCTCTTTTTCACGAAGAAACCTAAAATATAGGTATACAATGCTCATGTTTTTAAGCCATTTATTCGAGGTATTATTCCAAGCTTTTGAAAAAGTATAGTATACTTCTAGAAATACTACCCTTTAAGTTCATAAGAAAGGCTGTTTCTTTTAGGAAAAAACAGTATTTCGATGTGTATGTAGACATTTAATTTTTCTCTATGCTCCCCTATTTTCATTTTTAAAGCTCTTATTTTTATACCCGGGTGTAAAGCGCACCCGTAAATTTTGAACTTTTTTTTGTGTTAAAAGTGCGCTTTATACGCTGTATTTAACGGTATATGGAGATATTTACCGTTTTCTAAGTAATCAGATTTGTAACTTCATTAACTACATAAATTTATATTGACAAAATGTTGAAATTTTTGAAGGATATTTTGGGAAACTGTTCATATATAAAAAGCTAATAGCAGATTGCATTCAATGTTAAAATTAACCAACTTTTTGTCAAAAAACGGATTTACACCACTTTCTAAGAAAACGGCTCAAATAGTGAATCAAAAATATTTTGTAAAATGGTTCATTAGTATATCAATAATGTTTTTAGTCATAAATGTAAGAGAAGGAATAGTTTAAAAGAAAATAAGTTTAATATTTAAATTTAAAGTATATAAAAACACAAGTAACAAGACATTTTCTTAACTCCATATTTGTTCCAATGAATAATATTTCATTAACTTCCTTATTATAGTGATCAAAAATATTAAAATTTTATAAGAAATTACTGTTTGAATTTCAAATTACATCCAAAAAGCCGAACTAATCGGGAAAATTCCATTTCCAAATCTTCCGCCATCACAATAACTCTTAATATGCCTCTGAGAGAGAGAGAGAGAGAGAGAAATTCAACAAACAATTCATTTCTACAAATATACGAAATATTGTTGAAAATATTTCCAGCAGAAAGTAATATAATAATACATCGGGTATAATTCTTCTCGGCACACACCATTTGCGAATGCTGATGAATTGGCTTATAACCCCCCCTATTCCAGATCTTGGAACAAAAGAAGTTAGAGTGTTATGAACGATTTCCATTTAAAAAGGACACAGAACCAAATGGAACGTTTTCAGATTTTCCATTTATTGTCGAATGGGAAAGTCAGGGGTGTGTTAAGGAAATTGTCGCCGTTAGAACACCCCTTCCGCTACTCCCGGCATGTTTGATGACGAAGTGTTGGAACTAATTGAAAATTCCCTAGTTCTAGAATTCCGTTATATGAAGATGTCAAATAATTCAACAGACTTTCCGAATATTAAAGCCTGGGGACACTAGAAGAGATATACGAGTGCGGGGAATTAGCTGTGTACTTGGGTACTCTTAACATTATGTGGCGGTACTAGTAATTTCAGTCTGGACATTGCAGCTTTTGTGTACCGACTGGTAGCTGTAAAGTGTACTTGAAAATTTTTGTAATAACCAGTGCAATGATTCTCCGAATTGTATTTTAAAGAGACAGCTAATTTATTTCTATCGTCGTAAATGTATAGAATTAATTATGAATGTATGCAAATGTATAAAATTGACTCGTTGTAACTATTAGAAAACAACCATTCTATTATATTATGTATGAAGAGAGCTAATTTATTTCAGGGGGAAATAAATGAATATACATTCATTAAAAGTCATATCGCCAACATATAAATAGCTGCACAAAATAAATAGTCAATATTTTTAACTATACGTAAATCAAGCATTTTTTACTGAATCAATGAAGGGAAAATATTTATTAAAAATAATTTAGCCTCACTAAAAATGTTGCAATGAGCGTTTCTTTCATTTTGAGAGCTTAGTGCAGTGCTTCTCAAATTTTCAATTACCGCGACCCAATTTTCATTCATAATTTTCATCCCCCCCCCCCATATAATAATTATACATTGTGAGCAAAATAAAAACGCTAAATCTACAGTACAACATTAATTATAAGCTATACAAACCATTCAAATATAAGTATTATATTTTGTGCATGACAAGCCCATGAGAGGCACTAGTAATTATTAAACTTGTTTTTAATTTAATATTCATAAATCAACTAACAAAAATTTTGTGAAGTACTGTGTGATACGTTTATAAGTACCGTAAAATCCGGCGTATAACGCGCACTTTAAACAAAAAATAAGATCGAAACTTAAGGGTGCACGTTATACGCCGGGTATAAGACCGCTAACTTCAAAAATATATAAAAAATAAATGAGCATAATTTTTTTTTACTTCTATATGTATCGAAATACTGTTTTTTTATAAGAAATGAGAGACATGCCTTATGAACTATAAGGTTAGTAGCTTTAAAAGCATATTATTTTTTCAAAAATCTGGGATAATATCTCGAATGAGTGACTTTAAAACATAAGAGCGATGTATACTAATATTTCAGGTTTCTTCGTAAAAAAGAGGGTGCGCATTATACGGCGAATATACCTTAAAATCAAAAAAATGCAGCTTGATTATGCAGCTTTTATTATGTCAGAATAAATTTTGTGTTACTTCCTTTTAGCAAATCAATACTTATTTTAAATCTTTTACTTTCGATTTTTCAATAAGCTTGCGCCCCCCTTACAGTGATATCACGACCCCTTAGGGGAGCGCGCCCCACAGTTTGAGAAACGATGGCTTAGTGTCCAAATTATTACTTAATTTATTTAACTCACATAAAAGCGAACGCTTGCAAACTCAATTGTATTCAAGTAAAGAATTTCAACAGCCTGTAATAATAACAATTATGATTATCATTACTTACACGTATAAATTAATTCTAAATTTTAATTTTATTTTGAAGTATTTTATTTAACTTAAGATGGTCTTCAACCATTCAAGGCATCGTATGATAATTAATCCTTTTAGTGCACACGCCGAACTGGGAGTACTATTTTAATCCCAACTTTAACTCTTCAATAAATGCTACGTTAGGGAATTTCGATATAAGTTGATGCAATGTTGCATCAGACACTGATTCTCACCAATCATTGTATTAAATAACGGAAATCATGAGATTATTAAAATTTCCGGTTGCAAAACATAAAAGTTGAGAGATCTCCGGAACGAACAACGTACATTTTTGTCCGTTGTCTAATTGTCCGTTGTGTTATTGTTACTTTTCGCTTTAAAAAAAAAGTGGAATTAAATTGAAAACAATGTCTTATTCTTTAAACGACTACAACTAGATAAAGATGCTCTAACAATATTGTTGCGAAGATCGGGATTCGAGGATTTTATGCAAATGAGTAGCAAAGAACAAGGCAGCTTTTCAAGAGCGATGTGAATTTATTGTCGAAAATCGATCCTTCAATTACAAGATTCAGCAGCAAAATTCGCAGAATAAGTATCAGAAGGATTTCACACCTTCTACAGCGCTCAGACACAATATCAGATCACAATATGTCTAAAATACAAATATGTCAAAGATTTTTCACACTCGTTCTATTCAACAGCCGAGCTAATCGGTAATAACGGTCAAGGCATGTTTACTAAATGCTAGTCAAAACAATACTGACTCATTTTCGGCGAGCATCTCCCTATTTAAAGACGTCGCGGATCATTCTAGATAGATCCACTTGCATCGTAAGTCTCCACAAATTTCCAGAATAATCCAGAGGGTTCCGAACTCGCCAAAAATGGTCGGCAAATTAGTAGCCCAAAATGATGCCAATTTGGCTCTATCGCCAAGATTTCGCTAAGTTCCCATTGAAGTAGGGGTGTCCAACCCAAATGACCTTGCTGGCCACTTCGAAAAAACATTATAATCTCGCGGGCCGCACATAAAAATATGTACCTTTATATCAGATTTAGAAACAAAAAACATTTATTGGAGTGAAAATGTAAAACAGAATAAATTATTATTATTATTTTCATTATTTTTCATGTATACAGACATAGATAATATAATAATGCTTCTATAATATAATAATGCAATGATCAAATAATGTTTAAAATATTACAGTTGCCATTTTCTTGAAAATTACGGTGTTCCTATTGAATTGATCTTTCGTGACTCATTGTTGAAATTTGATAGTGTTGTCTTTCGCAAACGATTAAGTATGTATTGTCCTTTGTCTTTACCTTGCTGAATATTTTTTTTAAACTTTAAAAAACATCCCTGACTGCCTCTTGCTTTTGGAGCACTCCAAACAGAAAAGGAGGAGAAACGAAAGTCTCACACGCAAAGAATCATGTACCATCCGTAGTAAAGAATATGCATAATGCAATTCGAAATTTATTAAAAAAGTAACTTACTATAGTAAAATCGAATATAACTGTTTGATAAAATATAAATCTATTTTAATCTAAAAGACATTTCTATTATCAAAAATGCAAATATATTGTAGATATATATTACATATAAATTTCCCCTCAAATAAATTTCAAAATGAAAAAACTTTAAAAATCTGATATTTAAAATATTTTAAAAAAGAGTTGGTGGGCCGCGTGTTGGACATCCCTGCGCAAGAGACTGCGTAGCCTGCGAATACTACTATAAAATAAATATAACATTGAGTAATATAAATGCATTTCGCATCCAAATACAAATTATTCACACTATTTTACACAAAATTTGTAATAATATGTTTCATTTAAGTTGAGTTCAGTCAAACATGTTTCACTATACAAACACCCATGCCACACCGGTACCGAGTTCGTGACCATGACCACATGGCTACCATGGCCCTTATTTTTAATGCAAGATATTGTTGATATATTTGTTATTTAACTTTATTTAGAATTTCAGATTATAGTGTATTTCTGAACATATAATTACTACTTTTTAGCTCAAGCAGTCTTTTGGGCGAAGAGAAAAATTAATCCTCAACATCAAATCTTTCTATATGATATTATCAGAATCTAAAATCAAATAGTGCAATTGAGAACTGACGTGAAATCAACAAAATATAAGTTTAGATTTTTGAATTGGATGAAATACATTTTATGTACACTCTACACACACACATTTGAGTTATGTTTTTATATATACAATCTATATAATTTAATTTATATTTTTACATATATTCTTACAAACTGAACTATGTTTATATATACAAAAGTGTTTTTCAAACTGTGGCGTGCGCCCTCTTGAGGGGGCGTGATAACCCTAAGAGGGGGGGGGCGAGCATTTTGAAACGTCGAAAACAAACGATTATTTAAAAAGTTATTAACTTACTGAAAGTATACAAACAAATACATTATGCCATAATAAAAAAAAAATAAAATTCTCAATTACACTATAATACACTTATAAACGTATCAGTACTGCACAATCTATTTTATAATTAACTTAACAATAATAAGTTAATGACAAGTTTAATAATTACCAATGGCTCTATGGTTTTGTCATATATAAAATTATGTCCAACATTAACACTCCTCTTGATAATTTGACGGTTTCATATTAATCCCTTAAATGCCGATTAAAAATTATGCAATTCGCTCCCCAATGCCACTGTTTAGCACGTAGGTAAGCGCATGTGGTGTATTGGGGGGGGGGCTAGAAAAAGGATAATCAAATCCTCTGCAATAAATGAATCCTTCGCAAACACTGTCAAATTCATTTTATTGCTTTCCAAAGCCTTCGGAATAATTTTATGGATAGCAGTTCGCAGAAAAGATATAACTTCGGATAGACGTATATATACGACTAGGAGCAATTAACATACTGGCTGAGCTAGACATTTATATACGTTGGAGGCGCGACTTAAGAGGTTAAAATCGTATTGTAGGTTTAGAATAAAATTATAATATTATTGAACTCTTTACACATCGTTATTGTATGGAGGGAGGCGCGATGGAAATTATGATTGAATATTGGGTCGCAAACATTGAAAATTTGAGAAACACTGAAATACAATGAAAATTATTCGGGCAGCCAGAAAATAGCTGTGGAGAACACAAGCATATTTTAAAGAGCAAAATATATATATCTCGTAACAATTCCATTTGATGTTAAAGAAACATATATTGAGCAGAACTAAAATAAAATATATGGGAAACATTATTTTGCCAAAACAGATGTTTAAAAGAAATGCGGGAAACCAGGCAGGTGTTTTAGAAATGGCTATCAAAAGCATCAAATGCCAGCTGTCTCCCGTGAAAGCACAAACTACTACCACATAAAAATTTCAGCAATATATTTTTTAACTCTTTTTTAAAATAAAATACATAGAACGTGGTATTTTAAACTTATATTCGTTTTGCAAAAAATTTCTAAAACTCTAATTTTAAATGTCAATCACATAACTGAAAAAACTCTTAAAAATGTACACGTTACCGTTATTCAAACTACCAAAAGATAGCATTTAAACGCAGTTTTTTTTATCACGTGATACTTCATTAGTGCCATATATAACACATCTTACAGTAAATTTATTATTTTAGTTTGTGGTTGAGTCTATTTCATTAAAAATAATTCATTTTTCTGATCTAAATAACTTAAAAAGAAAAATATTCTGGAAATAATTTATCATCAAATTCCTCTTTCTGCATAACTTTCATGTTATTTTCATTTTCTGGAAGAATAATTAATGTTTATTAATCATACAAAAATGCAGCTTGTTTGCGTAATTAATTATATATCACATTCTTTTATGACAGATTTTTTTATTATATCTTAACAATTAAATAGACAAATGATGTGTTACAAAGTTTTGATATGAAAGAATATCTTGTAATCGTTTATCTTACATTTTGTACATTCAAGTTCTTGTATTAAAAATGTAGAAATAATTTAATGCCAGAAATATTGAAAAAAAAAAAAAAAAAAAAACATAATATAAATTTAAAAGCTTGGATGTATTCATTTCAATGAAATCACTTTAATGAGATTTTAAATATTTATAAAGATTGCAAATTATTCGGAGATTCCGTAATTAATAATTCTACCGTTATTCGAAATTAAAATCTTGAACATAGTAACGACACCCAATCCAAAGTATATTGATGTTTGATGGAAGTAATAAAATTTTTAAGCCATACATACAGAAATTAGAGAATTAGTCAATAAAAATGTAATTAAAAACTCAGCATTTTTAATTCATAATTAAAACTCCTTTTCTGTATAAAAAATATCTTAACAACTTCATGAATCATTGCATTAATTTATCAATTCAAGTTTCAATGCTTAGTAACTATGGAGATATTTTTTTGCCACACTATTTCATAAAAGTAATTAGAAAGTTATACACTAAAATTTCGAGTGTTTTCCACAAATTTAAATATTTACTTTTTGAAATAACTAAATAAATGAAATATAGTTAATATTTCGTCAAAATTACGATTTTTGAAAGTTATTCTAAAATATAATTGAAAAAATTAAATCTGTACTGAATTTAATATTTTTTTTATTTGATGATTTGAAAATATTAAATAGAGTGTCAATATATATATATGTTAATTTAATACCAGTATTGTATTTGCATACTTATAAATTAAGAGACATTTCGTCAAATACTACTAAAGTTGTTCATGAGCTATTGAAGTAAAATGCGTTTTTATAATACAAGTTGCCATTAATTCTTTGTTGTTACTGATGCCACCTGATTGGCAAAGGCCAGATCGAGGCCCACGAAATTTATCATGGTAAAGGGCTAAGTGACGCCTGTCTTTAGCCATAGCTTTGAGCACTATACAGGTGACAGCTCGTTTCCAACACAATTTTGTGGGAGGACACCTGGGGGGTCAGGGCCTCCCACTTCTCTACCCCTTCCACCAACCTCACGAGAGGACTTCGGCTCGACGGCTATTAGAGTTCCCCCATGCCACAAAGGCTCTATACATTTACAAACATCCATGCCTTACTACTGGATTCGAACCCAGTTCCTACGGCACCGCAGTCAGCGTCGATAACCACTATAACGGTTGAGCGACTTAATTCTTTGTATCTACCAATATACTGATATGTTTACTTGATCAGAAGTACAATGAATACTTTTAACATTTACTGCACAAAAGTACTCCAATTGAAAAAAAAAATCCATTTATTACTTCTTACCACCAATTAATTTTTCAGTGTTTTTTTTTTTTTTTTGCACATATATAATATTTTCTCTCTACAAACCATAAGGAATTATCACTAAGTGGTAAAACATCTATTGGTTGCTTCATTTAAGCTTTGCAAATGTTTTATACCATTATCAGCTTACCTTTAAAAATAATGTAAACATTTTCATTTCTGTTGATAGTGTATTAGAAAAAAAAAATATATATAGTAGGTAATCAAATAAATAGTTTTGATGTTTGATTAAAAAGACAAGGCCTTTAATACTTTGAAAAGGATTATTTTGTGACTAAAACAAAGCTAAATAATAATATTTGTATGCTATACAAATTCTGCACACGAGTAACCTATTAGATATGCGCTCTGAGATACCACGTTTCTTTTCTATCTTAATATCGGTATTGCATATAAAATCCCGAAATAACACTAATTTTTTTCGGGTATAGATTCCATTTAAAACAGCGCGTCACAAACTGTAGGGTGCGCCCCCTTATAGGACCGTGATAACTCTACGAAGGAGGCACGAGTCTATTGAAAACAAAAAAAAAATAAAAATATTTCTTAAAAAAAATTAATTTACTGTAAATAAGCAAAATAAATACATTCTGACATAACAAAAAAAAAAAAAATACCCATTTACACTGATATAATATACTTATAAATGTATCAGTACTGCACACAATGTATTTTATAATTAATTTAAAAATAATGAGTTAAGAACATGTTTAATAATTACCATTGATCCCATGGGCTTGTCATATATAAAATTATATGCAAAAGTTAACACTTATCTCGATAATTTTTGTACAGTTTATAATTAATACCTTAACTGCCGGTTAAAAGTTACACGATTCGCTCCCCAATGCTAACCTTTTAACACGTAGTTGAGCGTATGCGGTGCATTGGGAAAGGATTTAGAAAAGGTATATATAAATAAGCAAATCCTTGAAATAAGAAAATAATTCGCAAACACTGTCAAAGTCATTTTATTGCATTCCAAAGTTTTCGGAATAATTTTATGGATAGAAGTCCACAGAAATGATCGTACTTCAGAAAGACATAAATATACGTCCCTGGTAATTAACGCACTGGCTGAGTGAGATGTTTATATACACCGGTGGCACTTAAGAGGTTTAAGTCGAAATGTAGGTTCATCTGAAAATATAGCATTACTGCATTTAATATACTGTTATTGTATGGAAGAGGGGTTGGCTGTGAAAATTATATGATTGATTATTGGGTCACAAATATTGAAAGTTTGAGAAGCACTGTTTTAATGCAAATATTTGAGAGGATTCACAGTTTTAGTTTTCATGTTTTAATAAAAAACGTAACATGGAGTTATTTAGAGTACCTAATTTAATTATGTCAGTGTATTTATTTCATTGTGATAAATAAAGCAAAATATGATATTACTAGCATTTTGATTGTCGACAGAAAACGAAAGGAAAGAAACGAAGAACAAGAGCACACGACACTTCCCTCACTTTTCACCTTCCACGTATTCCCAATCTAAAGTCATTTTCCGAGCGCACCTAACAAACCTAAACCTAATTACCACCATTAAAAAAGAGACACACCAATGAATTATCCATGGTGCCCTAAACAATTATTCCTCAACGCCCTTTTACCAAAACTGGCATCGCTCCAGAACTCACCTCCGGAACTTCCAAAAACTGGAAAAGAGAACGAGAATATATCCGGGTCTATTCCAGCAAAATTTCTAATTAAGCGCCCTGTGGAAGTTTCTCTGGAGAGCTTTGCAACCCTGACCTTCAAAACTCTGTTGCATGAAAGCAGGAAGTTGCTTTGTAATTACTGAGCTACCTGTACCTGGTTTTAATGAAAGTTAGTTATGCAAAAGCAGCCGAGTAAATTAATTGATGATAAGAAAATTCTTCAGCTATCTCCAAGATCCTGGATTAAGGAACTGGTCGTGTAATTTTTTTCCCCTCTTACTCTCGCTTGGAGTAATTTGATAAAGTTGTAGCAACGTGAAGTTTTCCGGTTGTTGTAGTATATCTTGTTTTGGCAATTGTAACATGTTTTCATGCCTTTAGATATTGGAGATTTGTTCTAGGAATAATGCAATATATTAACGTGAATGTTTTTTACTGACTAAAAATGCATTATATATATATATATAAGCAGCGTAGTAATAGAGTTATGAAATGAACTTGCACACTTAGTGAAAAAAATTTCACCTTAAGTTATCCGACAACGTCCGGTACTGTGATTTAAAAAAATCGTATACATTTATAATTTTCATATTTAGTGTCACTTGGATTAAAATACATATATAAACTGTTTTAAGAATATTATTAGAATAAAAATTTATTTAAATGCCATATTTTGGCAAAAATTGAACTTAGAGAGTTACCCATTTTCAAAACATTCTTCTTTTATGGAAAATGCTTCAATAATAATAATATTTTGATTACAATGCAAAGATTTCTCCAGAGGGCCTGAACTAATAGTTTTGAAGAACTCACATTATTTTCAGAGTTACTATCAATTAAAATATTTATCGGTGGTATTTTTTTAATTTCTCCTCTCCGTTGTATTAAAATACGGATAATTCCACTTCTAGGTTATAGACTTCAAAAATCCTATTTCAGGCTCAGTACAGAGGTTTGAGCTATATATAGACGAAATATTATTTTTATAGAAGCATTTATTATAAAAGCAGAATTTTTGAAAATAGGTATTTCTATGTACATTTTTTGCCAAAATATTGCATATAAATAATTTTTTACTGTATATATATATAATAATATTCTTAAAACCATTTTGTACATGTATTATAATCTAAGTGACACCAAATATCTTTAAAAATATCCATTTATACGCTTTTGCAAAATCACAGTTCCGAACGTAGTCGGATACCTTAAAATTCACAATTAGCAAACCTGTCGTGAATAATTTCACACACACACACACATTTGTGGTAGGAACTAAGTCTCAGAAATTAAAAAGAAGAAATAAGTAATATTTTTTTGCACTTAAAAGTGATATTGAAGAGTTGTTGAGGAACTTGGTGAAATGATAAGTCATTTATACTTAAAAATAAAATAAACTAATATTTGTAACTAATAATTTTTTATTCCATTTTTTGTGAAAAAGACTTTTGTCACTCTCGTGTTTTATCTTTAATGTAAAATATGCAAAATATTTATTCTTAAATTATAGTGGGATCTAATTCCTGCAAAAAATATCAAGATTTAAATATAATTGAGAATATATTTATTGTTATAAATTCTTGAAAAACATTTCAAAAACTTTCCGAACGTGTTATCAATTCTTATGTTGCTCAAATGATAAATTGGAACTGAGATGCTGAAAAATTGCACTTGTGGAAAAGAAACCATTTTTAAGAAAGTTTAATAATTAAAATAATGAACATATTAATTTCAAAACCTAAGAAAGTTTCAAATTTTAACATAAAAAGTAACAAAATTTCCGAAAAATAAAATAATTTTATGCAATGTTTTTTCAACATAGAAAAAATATAGCTCAACATTTTTTTTTTACATTGTGCCTCTTAGGAATGATCTTATGAACATTAAGGAAGACACAATGTCTAGCTAAGATTATATTTTTAATTGGAAACTTCTGAAAATGTTCTGAGCAAAAATAATTTTCTTTGTATTTTATTCTACTGTAAAAATAATTGTTATATAGTTTTAAATCGAAAAATATAAAATATATAATAATGTACTTAATTGGAATATAAGATTTATGCTTTTGTTAAAAATACTTCATATTTGAAAAAAAAACTTTTGTACTTTTTTGTTTTGCAACCAAGTTTTATAAAAATAACGACGCATATTCTAAAACTTTGCTCTTAATTATTATTTCTTTGCTTTTCTATTTGTTTTAAATTCGCAAAAAAATAAATAAATATATAAAAAATAATTTCTTTTTCCCCTGGCGAAAAATTAACAAAAAATTTTCTTTGTATATAGTTTGAAAATTCAATGTAAAGTTCGTTTACTATATTTTGGAAATTCTTTGAAATATTTCTTTGGCAAAATTTCATTCTCTCTTCATTAAAACATTTATATTACGTCGAAATATCTAGTAATATAACGAAGTTTCTTTCATTAAAAAGCATTGAACATTTTCCATGCACATTCTTTAACGATGAACGAAACATTTTCTTCTTAATAGATAATCAATTATTTTCACATACATTTCTTTTATTAAATATAATGATGTAAAATAATTTTTCTATTGTTCTCTTGGTTTGTACTATTGTTATAACATTTTACAGGAATTTCCTTAGAATTGCATTAAGAGCAGAATTACACGTGTATCACATTCAAAAGCTTCCTCTCGTGACAGGCGTGTCATGAGTTCGAGCCTATAGCACCGCTAAAGAACTTTCCTGTAGGGGGCCGATTCACGATAAATCTGTCACTGCTCAAATGTCCTCTCGTTGGTGTGATGTCTAAGTTAGATGAGGGGGTGCCAGCTCACACAAATGTCATCCTCGTCAATAGACCATGGTTCAAAATTACGAAATCCGTCACCAAAAGCCCTCGAGTAGCTGAATAGAGTGACGTTAAGAAGTCTCAGGGGTGTTAAATTTCTCTAGAGGTCTGAAAATATAAATAATTTTCAAACAGGTATAATTCTTTCAAATCTAAATTAAATAATTCGAATCTTTAACACATTATTTATAAAGGAATGGGGCTTCAGAAAAGTATAAAATGTTTAAAATATAATCATAATTTTAAAAATTATAAGCATATGAAAATAAGAATCTTTTCTATAAGAAATATTTATTGTTTCACGTCACGCAAGCTATTTTCTAAAACAGTAGCTTTCATTACTAGCTATAAGTTGATTTATAAAGTTAAATGTATTCTTATTACACTGTAGCTATTTTTATATAAATAGAATAATAACTTACATATTTTAATAAATAAAAGAATACACATTTTTTAAAAAAGTATTTAAAAAAGTGCAATACTTTACAAATATTTTGAAATACAAAAGATAAATAATACTAAAGTTAAGTAGGGTTTAATGAATATGATACATTTTATAATTCTGTAAAGTTTTATGCATCAGAGTCTACTATTTTAGAAAATAGCATGCGCAACGCAAAAAAAATACTTAATATTTATTATAGAATTTTCATATGCTTATGTGTGTGTGTGGTTTTTAAAATTATTTTTGTATTTTAAATATTTTATACTTTTCTGAAGCCCCATTCCTTTATAAATAATGTGGAAAAAACTCGAATCATTTAATTTAAATTTAAAAGAACTATACCTGTTTGAAAACTGTTTATAGTTTCAGACCTCTAGAGAAATTTAACACCCCCCTGAGATACCTTAATGTTCACTCACTCACTCAAAAGCTTCCCTAAATCCTACAGGTGGACTTACAAAAATCTGGCACTCATTTAGGTTTGGTGAAAGAAGAGAAATGGTGTTTGTTGTATATTCATATTCATCACTTGTAGAATGGAATAAAAAAAAATTCTAGAACAAAAACATTCGAGGTGGAAATATATATTTTTTAATATATAATTTTAAAATATATTAAGGACGAGGATGACACCTGAGAGGGTATCCTTAAGATTTGAATTTCCAAATCAGTGTGATAACTTTAACTCTCGACCGATTTAACCTTGCTTTAGCTTCTCAAAACGGTAGGATTTTAGTGCCAACAAAAATTGAACACTCTTCTCGACAAAAACAGTCCTGATAACGAGTTCGAGATCATGATCACTAATAATTAAGGAAACAAACAGCAATGATCCTAAACATGGCATAATTCATTAAATAGTAAATTTATTGCGTGTCTATGTGTATTTGACTTCATTTGACATTAAATTAATGAATATTTCCTTTTTCAAAAAAAAAAATAATCTTATATTAATCACATTTCACATTGCATGTGATATGAGAAAGAATTATGTTAAAGTTGCGTTATAAAGCAAGACTATTTAGTAACGGACATCGCAATTTTGAATCTTGGTTTAGTCATGAAAACGACAACTGAGCTGGCATATAATCTCTAAACAACAACACCACACCAACCAGAGGATTTTGAAAGGTTTATTAAGCATTATCATCCCCCTCTACACAGAAGGTCTTCAGTGCCACCAGGACTTGAACTCAGGAACATAACCACTAGGCTACCACGTCTAAAAGCCACGCGTGTAATGTAAAAAAATAAATTACCCTAAAATTCGGCTTACAATGCGCCTTTTTAACACAAAAATTAAGATCAAAATTTACGGGTGCACGTTATACGCGGGATATAAAAATGATAGATTTAAAAACAAAGAGATGAGCATAGAAAAAAAAATTTGACTTCTACATAGATTGAAATATTACTTATTTAAAAAAAAAGGAAACACTTCTTATATGAATTTGAAGAGTTGTAGTTCTAGATGTATGCTATTTTTTTTTCTTCAAAAGGCTGGAATAATACTTCGAATAAGTTACCTCAAAACATAACAGCATTTGACACGTATATTTCAGGTTTTTTTCATAAAAAAGCGGGTGCGCGCTATACAACCAATATACCTTAAAATTAAAAAATACAGCTTGAAAGTATAGGTGCGTGTTATACGTCGGTTTTTACACGGTATCTATTTCAGTAATCAACAAATCTCTACAGCAGCAAAAATTATTCGTAACTTTTATAAATTATTCAGCATTTTTTTTATATGTTTTACCGTTTTTCTTTTTTGTTGTTCTGCAGAAGAATTATACTTCTACCAAGTGGGAAAAACAAAATTTTACCGGAACAGGTTTCTCCTATGCAAGCACAAACAAATGGAGAGAAGCATAGAGCAATCTTAATCCAGATGGAGATGATGTGATTGCATCTCATATTCGCTTGAAACATAAAACGTGTTCTTGGTTTTATCATGAGAAGGTGAGATGAGAAATAAGCCATTTTCCCTGGAATAATGGTCGGGGGATGGGATAAGGAACGAAATCCTATTTCTTCTATTAGAGAGGTGCATGCTTCTTCCAAATGTTGTTTCCACTATCAAAACATTCCCATCTTGTATACTCTAGAGATTGTTTGAAATCAGTGCAATGCGAAAAACAGGACGGTGAAGTTCGTATAGGATTTATTCGCATTCACTTAGGATGGCTTATGAGAAGGATACATACACTGAAGAAATATTATGTTAACATTCAAGAATTGTTGAAGGTTTCCATCGTTGAATAATCTTGGCATTTATCACTATGACAACTGATATTTAGCAATTAGAAACAAAAATTATAAAGTTTGGTAGGAAGAAAAGATGCAAAATAGAGTTTGCATAGATCAGGGGAGGCCAACCCTTTTAGGAACAGTGCCATTTTCAGATAACAAATGATTAATCGTGCCACTTCAAACTTTTTAAACAAATGAAAATGTAAAAAAATCTTACTTATTGACTTATATATATTATGTAACTTTAACGCAAAGAGAACATTATTAAAGCGCAAGTCAAAGTATTGGAAATTTAAAAACAATATGATGAAGGAAAGGAAACGACTTATTGGAATACAGTGGGTGATCGGTTAACGAACACTTTCACGAAAGATTTTTGTGTTCGGATAAGGAACACTTTCAAGAAAGATTTTTTGTGTTTGGACAACGAACACATATTCGGATTATGAACAAAACGAATTCTAACGCACACATATTCGGATTATGAACAAAACGAATTCTAACGAACACTTCTCGGCTCTGAAAAAAAAATGTATATTAAACATTTGTTATCATTTTGCATACAAAATAAGATCACTGAAAGGATAAATGTTTAAAGCATGCTTAGTATTGATAATTACTAAATGAAACTTGAATTAACAAATAATTTAAAGGTCATTCAATAATTATTATTATGACTAAAATCAATGCACACTTAAATATTTGAATTTCAATATGAATATCAATATTTTCTGACAGCTGATAAGTTATGGGCGAGTGGATTTGCTGACATGGAAAATAAATTAAGCGAATTCTTAATTTTTTCAAACAGTGCAGACTAAAATATAAAGGTGCCGATGACGCGCTAACGCCGTAAAAATACGTGAAATATGAGAAACGGACTAAAAATTGTTTTTCATCTCTCCTGAATTATGTTGCTTACCTATTAAACTTCAAAGTTCTATTGAAAAAAAAATCCAATAGAATATTCATTCAAATTAGACCATCACTTTCGGTTTTGATTTAATTTTTTTAAGGTCTCCAGAACGAATTAATCGATTTCACATAGAAGTCTATGGTGAATCGACGATCGGTTAATGAACAATTCAGATAGTGAACATAGTCTTGGAACGGATTATGTTCGCTAACCGATTACCCACTGTACCAAAAGATTCGATGTTAAAATCTAAATTTCAGCAAGAACAGCTCCTAAATTTTATATTGCAAATTCATGCAAAATACACAATATTTCTTACATAAACATTTTAATGACATTCAGAAAATTATGTGTTTAAGTGGAATGCATTTCTCAATGTGAGTGGCTACAAAAACAAAATATTAAAACAAATTCAACTAAGAATACGTATTGCAATTGCATTTAATCTCAATAGACCTAGACTTCAACAGTTTGTATGAAAAAAAAAAGGAAGCACGTATCCCAGTTACTAAATATAAAGTTTGGGTGGGTGACACATCGACCAAAAATTAATATTATTAATGATTAAATAACAATAAAAAGTTCAATTAAATATTTTTATTAATAAATATAATATTTTTTTAATTGCCTTTACATAAAGTATCTATATAACATGTTGATATACTTTAAATATTATTTCGAAACGTATTATTCTAAATATGTGTGGGGAATAAGCTTTTCACGAAAATGCTTTCTAGTTCTAGGGGTTCCACAAAAACACCCTTAAGTTCAAGGGGTCCATGAGTTGAAAAAGCTTGAAGACCACTGGTCTATAACAAGCAAGTACCACAGTGTTTCTCAAAGTTACAATATTTGCGACCCCAATTTCAATATTAATTTTCATCGCGTCCCCTCCATACAAATACATTGTATTGAATTCATTTTTATACTTTGAAGCTAAACGTTCAATATTACTTTAACCTCCTAAGAGTGCCACCGGCGTATATAAACGTCTCACTCAGCAAAGCATTAATTACCCCAGACTTATATATACGTCTTTCTAAAATACGATTTTTTTATGTGTACTTCTATCCATAAAATTATTCAGAAGGCTTTAGAATGCAATAAAAGAGCTTTGACCCTGTGTACAAAGGATTTACTTATTTATACCTTTTCACTCCCCCCTCCCAAAACATTACATACGCGTGCCTACGTGGAAAACGGTGGCCTTGGGGAGCAAATCGTGTAATTTTTCATCGGTAGTTAAGGGATTAAGTATAAACCGTAAAAATTATCAAGATAAATGTTAAATTTTGTATATAATTTTATATATATGACAAGCCAATGAGTTCACTGGTAATTATTAAACTTGTTCTTTACTTAGCATTGCTAAATTAATTATAAATGTGTATCAATTACACACTGTATTTTATAGGTGTATTGTAAATGTGCATTTAATTTTTTATTATATCAGAATGTATTTTGTTTGTTTACTTTTAATAAATTAATATTTTTCTTTAAATAATCTTTTGTTTTCGTGTTTTCAGTATGCTCGCGACCCCCTTGTAGCGTTGTTACGCCTCTCTAGGGGGCGCACCCCACAGTTTGAGAAACGCTGAAATACCATATTTAAAAGCAAAATTGTTAAAGTGCTTCATGAAGAATAAACTTTTGAATAAGAGAAATGTGATTGCGAAAAATTGTTTTGGAAACATTTCCCTATTATTTTTTCCTGTTATAAAACAAAAATTAGTATAAGATGAAAAACTCTTGCTTTATATACTATATCCATTTACGCTTCAGTATAAATAAATATCATATATATTACCATTTATGTAACTTAAAAAAATAAATGCGCCTACTGCATAGAATAAGTAGATAAGCAACACTTAAGAGAACATCTTTGCTAATGTAAAACAAACACCATAGATCTCTCTGAGAGAAACGTAATCCGGATATAGATAATATGATTGCATCTTCTATTCTTGAAACATAAAACGTGTTTTCGGTTTTCAGCTCGCAAGAGTGAGAAAAGAAATAAGTTGTTTTTGCTGGAATAATGGTCGGCGGATAGGATAAATAACCAAATCCTATTTCTTCTATCGAAGGAGAGGCGGGCTTCGCCCAAATGTTGTTTTTATTATCAAAGAGAGAGCCTTCTACTTTCGTTCGAGAGAACTGCACGAAATCTGCGAAATCTTAGAAAGAAAAACCAATATGTTTATTTAGAATTGATTTGACTTTCCTTTCAATTTCTTAAGGGAACTGTGAAGTCAAGGGAAAAGGGAAATCAATATTTCGAAAGTGTTAAATTGACAATACCAGAAGGTTTGTTTTTTTAAGAAAAAAGGTAAACTCTTTTATTTTTTAAATTTTTTATTATTTATTATTTTATTTTATTTTTTATTTTATATTTTATTTATTTATTTTTTATTTTATATTTTATTTTTATTTTATTTTTTTATTTAATTTTAAAAAAAATAAAGAAAAAAAAAAGATGAATAAAAATTAATTAGGAATCTTTACGACCCTGCTATTGTATTTCTTGAGTTTTAATGTCATCAAGATTTTTTTCTTGGAATATATTCCATACAAATATAAAAAAATGTTTTGCGCATTAATGTTCTTGGTATTTATAAGCTATCACAAACATGCCAACTTTCAAAATAACTCACCAAATTGGTAACCACGATTTCACACGTGTCGTAGGCGTTGCATTTGCAACCATATGTTTCGTTTCATATTTATCCACTTGCCATTATCCTATGCTTAACTGTTGGTTAAATTTAATAATAAAAGAATACAACAGTAAAAGCTATTTTTTTTTATTCTTTATTGATTAATATTTATTTATACTTACTTATAATTTTTCACGTATTATTTTTCTACTATACGTTCCATATATCCGCCAACGTATTTCGTTTTTAAAATTCGTGATAATGACAATACAGTCATTTAAAATTATAATTAGTAAATATAATTTGATTAAGACTAATTATTTTAAGAATTACAAATACAGCCACATTGACATCATTTTTGGCGACTTAGCGGTCCTTTTGGCGACTTGGATCAAAACTTGTGTGTGAAAAGGTTTCTTTCTCACGTGTTAAAGCATTCAGTTAAACTGAAATTTTATATACGTTATTGTTTTGGATGACAATACGATACTTTGATGATAATTAATAAAAATGAATTACCACTCAATGTTGTGATTCTGTCCTATGTATATACATATTTATATTAATTGTAACTATTTAATAAAAATTTTCTTTGTTGATCTAAGTAGGAATTGACTTACAATTTTTCTTTTTTTATATTACCTTGTTTTATTTCTGGTTTTGTTTAAAAATTATGCTCTTCGTTTGAACTCATATTTTCTAAAATTCGCAACCATTTTTCAATTAAAAAGAGGCTTCCTGTCAAATTCCCAACCGTCATTCGATCTTCTGATGGAACTGGGTCTAAAGACTCTTCTTCAATATCTTGTTCTTGCTCATGCATTTCTATGAGATTATCAATTACCGGCTCTTGATTGTGGGCATCCAGCAATTCTTGAACATCATCACTATCTGCTTTTAAAATTATCTCTGCCTGGCAAGATCGACATCTTCTTCAAGCACATTACAAATTTCATTAGATTCTGGCACTGATACCAGCTGAGTTTCAAGAATGAAATATATATATGCATGTATGTATATATATATATATATATATAAAGACGAATTGACAAGATTTGAAAATCGCGTAACTCTTGGTTCGCTTAAGTCGAGGTATTACTGTATATATATATATATATATATATGCGATTCTGTCACTCTGTCAGAAGTATCACTGGAACCCTTAGTTTGTGGTGGCTTCTATAGCTTTAACTGATTATGGACGAAAAATCGTCGAATATTTTTATAGATCATATATACACATACAAAGCCTTGGGGCTGAGTGGTAGTGTACCGCGCTTCCACGCCACAGGTCCGGGGTTCAAATCCTGGACTGGACAAGATTGACTCAGCCTTTCATTCCTTCGGGGGGACGATAAATGAGTACCAAGCTTTCTTTGGAAAAAAAACTGGGAGCTTCATATCAGACGAACCACTTGATAGGAACATCTGCTCATGCACCTTAGCGCTCAAGGTTACGTATACTGAAATGGGCACAGTAGGCCTTGACCCACATGGGCTGCTGCACTACTGAGTTTAGTTTATAATACATATATAACACGTTGACATATAAGCAATTATTTTCACTTACTTTCGTTGTGAAAAAAACGTAACACTTATTTTCAAGTACACAACTTTTACTTAAAGCATTAAGTTTTCTAATATAAACTATGAATATATAACTGTGATGAAATGTGGACAGTGACATTGCACAAAGTTTCCTGCAACTTTTAGTGATGAATTTAGGATTTTTTTTCCTATTACAATATGATTTTTTTACTTTTATTAGCTCACTTCTTTTAGATAAGAGGTACCCTAACAATGCACAGCCAAACATGCACTTCTCTATACATTTTTTCCCAAGTACTTCTCATTCCAGACATTAAAGCAAGCGCATACTCCTTTTCACTTGAAAGAAGCGTCCTCTTCTGATTTAAATTACTGCAAAAATCGGGCACAATACATCCAAGTCACGTGACACAAATCTTCATAACAATGCGGCTTAACAATGCACTCTCTTTATTTCAAACAAGTGGCGGTATTTTTCGAGAGCGAAATAAAACAATCCTCGAGCATTTTGAGGGATTTCGGTCCTTACAATTCAACCTCGTTCAAAACACACTCGAGAGTACTTTCTTCTGTTATTTGCAGCCCCTTTATACGTGCTGCTCGTCCAATTAATCGGTAAACAGGAGCATTATGGGTAGTGCTGACGTCATCCGAATTCTAAAGTTGACATCATCATTAAGCGGCCAATCACATTTGTTCGAAATCAGCGAAATTTCGTCTGAGTGTTTCTCGAAGTTTCAAGATGAGCTGTGAAGGGTCTGCTATGACATATTTTGATGCGCATATAGTGAATTTTAAAAGTTGTTCTCATTAGGACGTGAATGCTGAAGTACTAAAGCTTAATTATTCCGGATAAGTTTCCGGTTTTGTCGTTTACTTTTGATTTTGTAAATGTATTTATTATACACTTATGTGTGTGGATTAACTATGATATATATATTTAAAATATGTATTTTTCAGATAAATATGTAATTTTCAATAAAATTATTGCCTGGTATTAACATTCATATTTTGTCTTATATTATCAATTTTATATGAATTGAAACTGAAATTTCAAAATATAGATAGCAATATAATTCTGTTAATGCCATAAATTGAAAACTGCAACAAATATATGTTATTATTTTATCGTTATATCTTTTTTTCATCACAAAAATCACTAAATATCATTAAGCGTTTGAAATTAATCTATCTATATATCTACATCTCTACAGATACAGCAGAAAAGCAACTCACACATTCATCAAGAAATCTCCTTAACTATTATACCTACAGATATGAGAAATTTGACAAAAATGATTCTTTTGTTAAGTAAAGATCCACTAAGGAAACGGATTTTGCCAAATTCAACTTCTAAAGGAATTAGAGTAAACAAGTTCCCAGTTTGGAATTATTAGACATTCAGACTTGAAATTTGGCAGCCATGTTTATTTTGTTGAGTGGACATCCATTAAGAATACGTCTGCGGAAATCGTCTTTCACAGCGCCGTAAGACATAATCATTTAATATTTGCTTTAGATAACATTTATGCATTACCTGACAGAGACGTCCCTGTGAATTATTTTGTTATTCAGCGTTATTTATTTTGTTTAATTTTTGGGTTATATTACTTTAAATTGTGTGTGCAGTTTATTAAAAAATATTCAAAATATTAATTAAATTTTGTACTTATTAAAATTCTTTTAACCTTCTATCTCGATAGTTATATTTTTAAATTCGTCTGTGGGAAGAAAGTGCATATATGCTGGTTTTAGTATGGCACCATCTTGGTTTATATCAATTACCACAATGTAATTTTGACGCCCAGTTTCCTCCCCAGAGGGAGGCACCTGAGCTCTGAGAATGCGAAATTGTGCTAGGAAATTTATTTTGCGACAGCACCCAAGACAATCAGACAGTCTAAGGATCTTTTACATTTCACATTATTATATGACATGGATGCTGTTGACTTTGTGCATCATGAAAATCCACCGACTTGTGCCGAGGTCGAAACCAAAAACTTGAGCATACAAGGTCAACGCTTAACAAACTAAGCCCCTCAGCTTGCGCAAATTTAACAAAGTAAATGTAACTACTTTTACATATAAAGTTTACCTTTCTAAAGGATTTCAATTTTTCGTAGAGATCACTGGCTTTTTACGTCGATTCGAAGAAAAAAGAACGCAAAAAGAAACTTCAACAAAAGTCCAAATAACCAATCCTCCTAGCTATTTGCTACTTTTTATTTATTTATTTTTTTTAACTTTTTATTTCCTATCGTCATCTTAATCGAACTTCTCGTCGAATTCTCAAACGATAAAACTGAGTACGTTTCGGAAAAAAAAAAGGAAAAGAAAAAGTTATTTTTTTCTCTTGACATTAACAATAATGTAAAGCTAAATTGTTATACTTTCGATGGCGAAGAATTTCGTCGTATTCTTGATACATTTTTTTCCAACCAACTCTTCAATCAGACAAAAGTAATCAGTAAAAGTGCTGCAAAAATACCTTTTTTTATTGAATACGTGAATCATTTTGTTGACGTGAGCGCCATTGAATTCCGTGTTATCAGTAATCTCACAATAGAATTAGCGTACGTAAGAAAATGGTTCAAATTGAAGGCGTAGATAGATAGTTTTATTGTTCTAACGTATTTGTTAGCGTTTGGAAGCTGCTGAAAAAAAATAAAGAAGGAAAATGACGCTTGGCGATTGTTTTGGGAAATGAGATAGATAGTTTATAATGGAACTCTTTTTTTTTTATCTCTGGAATTTGTTTTCCCTTTCTGAAAACATGATTCATTACTCTGTATTTCTTTATATTAAAAAAATAAAATAAAATATCATATTTATTTTTTTCTTTCGCGTGTATACTTAAAACACATATACATGTTTCATTTTGAATTCAAGGCTCATGGGCTAGAGATATAAGATGTTTTTGAACATGTTGTCACATAGTTCAAAGATCAAATTAAGAGAAACAAATTACTTGCAATGAATTTTCAAAGGAAAATTACAGCTCATTTTAAATTATTTAAGATATCTACACACATTCGGAGTACTTTTTTTTTAAAAAGATAGTATATTAAAACATTATAAATGCGTTTTAGGGATCAATACCAACAAATACTAATATTTAACTAACAATATTTAAAAAACATTGTCTAAATTTTAACAAAAATCACAATTATAAATAAGTGAAATGTCAGCAATATTTTTGAAAAACTTCTTAGCAATTAGAGAAAAAAGTAATAAGCTCATATCAGTAAAAGTATTACTAAGACAAATTAGATGCTTTCATCTGAAATGTCTCTACTAAAACTTAAATATTTTATTAAAATTTAAAAGTTTTAGAGCCGATATGTTATATTTTTTACAAGACCATTATTTAAATAACGAGCTGTAGATAAAAAAATATTCATACAATAAAAAATATTTTAGTACATTCTCTAGAAAATAATATAAATATCAGTTTCAAAACGTTTTATAGAAAAAAAATAGAATAATATTTTGATTTATAAGATTCAACGGCTTAGATTTTGAAACATTTAAATGTCCACTTCTGTGGTAGATTAAAAATTCCCTACCGAATTTTTCTAATTTTAAAAATTTATTGTGACTTGGCCTCTAGGTAACTTAGAAACAAAACAAAGTATGTTTTGCACAGCGAAAAGATAGATCTTTAATAAAATAATAAACAAAAAATGTGTTTTGACCAATTTTGGTCATTTCAACGTGTTTGGATACCTTGAATAATTCAAAATGTAACACGGCAATAAGTCTTAAAGAATTTAATATTCTTGGAAAAGTGGAAATTTAATGGAAACATTCTTATGAAGAGTATTTAATATAAAATTCGAGATATAAATCACAGACTTCACTCTATTTCTTTCATAGTTCTCTGTTAGATATGTAGTTAAAATTTTTGGTATGAAATATAATATTAAAGATGATTTCTTTTAAAATGAATAATTTTGCCATGTAAATCTGTAAAACAGAGCTATAGCCAGAAAATTTTCTGAAAACATTATCCATCTAAAATAAGTTATCGTATATAAAACTCCTCATAATAAGTGTATATCATTATTTAACTATTTACTTGCAGAAAAAATACCTGTTGGGTAACAGAAATTAATGAATATTCTGAATAACATATGGAAATCAATGTACAAATGTAAACTGCCGGTACCCCGGCTGCGCTAAATATTTCGTGATGTTGTATGCCTATATATTGTTTTTTAAGACATTGATATCTAAATCCTGGCATTAAGCTTTTGATTGTTTTCAAAAACATTCTTGCCTCCCTCCCTTTCTTCTTAAAAAAAGGACAGGTTTTAATTTCTAAAATTGAAGTAAATTAATTTTGCGTTTCATTTATCCCCCTTCCACTTCCCCCTCCATTATGCAAATTATATAACTATTTATACTCATTGCTCAAATTGTATAACTGTAATTTATACGTATTATCTAGCTCTATTTATTTGTTCTTTCTTTCGTAAAATTCGTTCTTGGTGCTCCTCTTCAGTTAAATTCATCACTGAAGCTGCATCATCCAACACTTTATTGATTAAGTCCTCAAATGTTGATAAACCTGCTGCTCTTGCGGCTTCCTGGAAAGTTGAGTATTTAGATCCATTGATTGTTAATAAGTCTTCGTATGAGACAACCAATGTCTTCTCGCGGAATGGTTCCAGTTCAGACAATCGTTGCGATATATTTTTGAGAGAGCGTACTATCATGCACTACCGCAACCGTATTGGCGACATTATATAAAACAATGAACAAGGTTGCCAATTCAGCGCGTATGTCATGTGAAATCGGGTTGCCAATTTGGCTTGTTATCTTGAAATTTGGCATGGTTGGGATAGAACGCAGGGATACAGCGTCAGGAAAAACTTTTTTTTTTATAGAAAGAGATTAGATTAAGTTTGGAGTAAAAATATTTTTAATCTTTTATTTATACATGCAAAATTAAATTCAGCTATGGGCAGAAAAAACTCATTTCATTTTAAATGGCACTTAATTCTGTTTTACATAAATGCATTTCATATTATTTTAATACAGAAAAAATTTTAAAAAAAACAACAACTCAGTTATCACTACCTTGACATGATCTATGCATGAAATATTCATCCATAATGTCTAGACTAAGAACAGGTTCTCAACACAATTCTATGTAAAATACTTGTGCCGCATAAGCTCTTCGAGACGTTTTCAAATCCTTTGACAGCAGTAGGGATTTATATAGGGAAATAATTTTAAATCATTCACGCGAAAAACATATATTTCCTTTATTCTCAGAATTCATAATGTATGCATACAACTTCAATTTTCTTTTAAAATGTATGCACTGAAGCGTACTAAAAGTATGGATCTCAAAAATCACGGATTTAATAGAAAGCAATAAATATTTACGGCAGATTTGAACTGCACAATTTCTAATATTGCGAATTTCATATTCTACTATATACATTCAGAAAATAGTTGAATTTGGAATATTTATATGCACAGGGACATTTCAAAGGAATAGGAATTTGGGGCTGTGCTATGCTATATAACTTTAAATTAGCTAGCTTTTATATGCAAATGTTAACGCTCTTTCAGGAATAATCTGACCCATGTGCAAAATGGGTTTCATATTATTATATTTGTATATTTTTTTCTTAAGTTATATAAGCCTATTTTGGGAATATTTATAGAAATATATGGTTTTAATTTTAAATTATAATGGAAATCAATGCAGCGCAGTTCATTCATTTGAAAAATGCATAATTTAAGAATGACTAAGAAATGAGAGGAAAAAAAAGTAGGGTCATAATAACAATAATTTTAAATAAAAATGCAAAAGATTTACATAGTTTAATGTGTGGCTATCTTCACCAAGGACCCATTTCCTGTTAGGGAACTAGTGACGTTTTAAGGGCCACGTAGTTTCGCGTGGGTAAGTATCCAAGACCGGACACTATGACGCTTATGTTCTAAAGCAAGTCAACCTTTGACCTCCCTTTATCCAGCCTACAGAGAGGTGACCAGTACAGTTCCCCTGCCAGTCTCAGATTTCAAACCCACCGCGTGAGGGATGACAAGGACTAATAGCCGGAAAACACTCCCGTATACGTCCAAACATTTATGATTTTGCTTCACGTGTCGCTTTTGTGGGCTTGACGTATTCCACCTGAAAAGACTCCACGGGGGGGAGGGGACCCAGAGACTCTCGATATGCGAAGAAGCTTCCTAAATACTAGTAAAACACTTCTACCGGCTTCAACATTTTTTGACTCCTTAGTACATTCTATAATGGTTTTATCTGCAATTCCACTAATCCTCTTGTGTAAAATAATCTTTCTAACTGCAATTTCAGTTGAAAACTGCTTTCTGTAAAGAGGACTGGGTATAGGTAAATTAAAACTTCTATTCAAGTGTTAATCGTAGAGTAGGCGCGATGATGGTTGAAAGTGGATATAGAAACAAACTTAGTGTTAGTGCCTGGAGGTCGTATAGTTTAGTCAAGTTGGAAAATTATCCAAGATTATTCAAGTAGTGGGGAGAATATGTGAAAAGGGAAAAATGAGAGGCCACAATTTCTTACCATAATATAAACATTCCCCAGTTTTTTGAAATGGGCATTCCAGATTGTAAAAAAGTGAGACATTTAAGATTAATTCATCAATGAATAAATGATAGTTTAAAAAACACACTTTTATTATACATCAAACTAAGAAATGAAAAACAAATTATTTCTTAAAAAAAACTAAAAAACACGCTTTTACAGTTAATTGAACTAAAAGGTAAAAATAATTCTTAATATAAGAATGAAATGATTAACGAGAAAATTAATGTCATTGTGGTAAGAGCGTGGGATGTGTGCTCTGTACTACATTTTTACACCAACTCTGCATTTCGGAACAGAACTAGTAAGAAATTATAACAGCTGATATCGAGCACCCCACGCTCTTACCACAATGAAATTAAATTTCTCGTTCATCCTTTTATTTTTATATTAAGAATTATATTTTTACTTTTAGTTCGATTCAATGTAAAAGTGTGCTTTTTTTTAGTTTTTTTAAGCTATAATTTTTTTTTCATCTATGAAGACACCAAAAAACTTTAAATGTATATTCCTATATTAAACTACTCGCTAACAAAAAATTAAAACAAAGAAGCTATTTTCAAAAATGGAATAATAACTAAAGAAAAAGAAAATTTTACAAATAAAGCAGGATATTTCTGATGTATTACATTAATATGTGTAAGTAATGTTTTTATATATATATTTGAAATGTGTGCAAGCAAAATTTTTTATATAAAGGCATTTTATATTAATAATTTTAAAATTTCAGTTCTTATTCATTATGTGTTTTCCATAAAAACTTAAGATTTCAATATGTGAAGCAAAAAAATTTAAAATTTATGCTATGTCAATTTTTTTTAACATTTTCATTGAGTTTTGTTTTGAAAATAATACTCTCAAAAAAGAGATAGCTTGTAAAATATATAGATTGAAATAATATGAAAATACTATTATTCTTATGAAAATATGTAGCTGATATTTTAAAACGGTATTTTATGATTATTTAAATTTATAATAATTACTTTTGTAGAACTATAAAGAGATTTTTTTCAATTTGTTTCTTTTCGCATTTAAAATACTTCTCCTACCACAATAATTTACCAATCACTTCAATTTTTTTCCTGTGTTTTATGTATAATACACGTAAAGAAAAGTTAGGGATCCATTTTGCCTTAAACTTAATAATTTTTTTAAAAAAAACAAATTAAAATGTAGAAGATTTTGGCTTGTTTCTTCAATTTTAGTATACGTATCAACATTTTTTATTTTTTTCTCCAAAACTAATTAAGTTATTGTATAATCGATCCCTAGAGTTATTTAAACTATTCTTATAGAAATATTACAAAAAAATTCAGTTCAAAAGATCAATAAAAATACAAAAAAAAAATATTATTTTTAAATTTTCCATACTATTTTTAAAAAAATTTTAATTTTTAAAATTGTGAGAATAATCTGTGCAAAACTTCATCTCGCATCATTTTCTTGAATTTGTCATATTTTTATGAAATGCTAAATATAGTTTTTAAATGCATAAATAATAAAAAAAAAATTGCTAAAAGGCCAAGTCCCCTTAAATTTGTCAAGGCTCAAGGTTGTCATAGTTGGCGTGTAATGGAAGTTTGAAGAATGTGTCCTTTTCATTACATTATAAGGCTGAAACTTTTAGGTCCGTCCATGAAAGGCTTCATGTAGCTTTACAGAAAGACAATGATGTGAAGAACAGACCAATCAAACAACTCACAGTTCAAACAATGATTACTAAATTTATGAATTTATTTCTTGATATAATAGCTTCGCAATTTTGTAAGCTCTATTATTTTTTAAAAAGTATTCGTAGAACTCTTTTTCAGAAAAGGTTTGTTCTTTCTAAAATAATGCACAATAATTGCGGAAGTATTTGGCATTCTTGATAAACTTCTTTTTAATTCAAATTATCTTGCTGAATTTTAGCAAAACCACCCAACCGAAATTTTACATAACTTGAAGTCAGTTAAGTAGAAGACATTTTTTAAATAATTTTCTAGCAAAAATGCTTGCTTATTATGGATTTTAAATAAACACAATTTAATATCAAAGTGTACCGCAATTTTTCCTTCTAACTTTGTTTACTTGTCTTTTTTTAACATACAGCAGCCAGGAACAAATGGTAAACTCTTTGATCTTTCCCAAACAAATTAAAGCAGAAAGAATACTTCTTCGAGTTTTCTTTTACCCGCGCATGTTCACTCTGCCCGGAAAAGCTTAAAATTAAATTAACTTGAAATGTGGTAGTGTTGTTTGCTAATCTGAAGAGTTTCGATGGAATGGAGTTTTTTTTTTCGAATATTTTTTTCCTCTTATTAATTTCTTCATGCTTGATGGAAAACCTATTTGATTAAAAAATGAATTCCGGATGTATCTTATACGTCCGTTGAATAAATATTTGATTTATGTTCTCGGTATACACAGTTTTTATTTTCATCTATTAATCTGAATGCTAATACTGCTTTTATTGTTATTATGAATTATGTATGGTTATTATACGTTAATTAAAGGTATAGAGGAATTTTCTAAAATAATTTCTGTTTTTCTTCGTACGAGGGATGTAAACTAAATACCTTAAAATCCAGTGTATAACGCACACCTATACTTTCAAGTTGCAAATTTTGATTTTCAGGTAATTCGCCGTATAACGCGCACCCCCTTTTTTACGAAAAATCTGAAATGTACATGCATGATGCTCATATATTTTAATTTATTTGAAGTCATCTGCAAAGAACATTAGTAATGCCATTATGTTTTAAAGCCATTTATTCGAGGTATTATCCCTGAAATAGCACACAAACTACCCTTGCTAGGAATGCAAATATATTTAAGTTCATAATAATATATATTTTTATATATATATAAAGAGTATTTCTATGTATGTAAGTCTGATTTTTTTCCCTATGCTCATCTTTTTTTTATTATTATTTTTAAAGTTCTTATTTTTTTACCTGGCGAATGACGCGCACCCGTAATTATTTTTTAATAAGTACCGTCTTATTTGTTCAAAGTGCGCGTTGTACATCGGATTTTACATTACTTGGAACTTAACTTAGAAATTCGCAGAAGAGTGGGCATGCGTAAATAGGATATAGGAGGCGTGAAGTGAGGCTGTGTAGATGTGTAGATCGCAAAAAAAGTTGATCTAGTAAGAAGAGAATTTGTTGGAGTGGCATTCAAGTGAAGAAGTTCGTTTCCATCGCACTAAAGCCAGTTTTCAAAAGGAGATCAGCGCTATGGCTTAAAATCGAGGTTTGCCATGTCAAAAAAAGTTATCGAGGATTGCTGGAAGCCTATGGCAAAAATGTATTACCGTGTAGGATGGTTGCATGATGGCTTAAACGCCCCTATTGGGTCAGAAAGAGACTGCAAATTTGCAACGGAGAGGTTGGACATCTATTCCTCAAGATCAGATTGACATTCTGAGCAATGTCCTTTCTATAAATCGTCGATGAACTGCCCAGGAATTATTCTGAGAGGTTGGTCTCAGTCATCAAAAGGTGTTGCACATAATGAAGAAATGTCTGAACATGAGGCAAAATGCGCCTGCTGGATTCCGCATCAAGTATTGGCATGACACCGGTATGCACTGGCTGACATCCACATGAAAGATACCGTAATGAAAGAGAAGCATTTCCGCCTATCATGTTGCACAAAGACGCTCGTTGTCATGTCCAAACAATAGCACTCTCCTATTGCGACGGTGGCAATGGGAAAACTTAGAAGACCCTCCTACTAACCTGACATTATTCCTTTTGACTTTTGTCTGTTTTCTGAAGCTGAAGGAACTTCTCTGAGGCAGCTGAATTCGTGATGTTTCATTTGTTTGCCACGCGTAGGGTGCTCTGTCGCGGATATCAACAATCAACACCTTGCCGATGGTCTCCAACAGCATTCTAACATTTGGCAAAACTTTATTATCTTTGCTGGTGATTACATAGAGGAATATAATGCAATAGTACTTGTAAGCTCATTAAAAATTTATTTATATCTATGTTGGCATTACTTAATTTACAGCTATCGTCTGTTTAAACTTAAGTGTAGAAATCCGTTAATCTATAGGTTAGCTAGGTAATCTGAACATTAACTAGGATGATTCTGTTAAAGCGCAGAGAATTGTTTCATTTCTCAAGTTACTTGGGTAATCTGTGAATTACCTTGATAATTCTGCACATTACCTTCTAGACTCCCGTTAATTTGCACATTACCTACTAGGAACTCGTTAAAGTGAAAGTAAGATCTTGGGTGGAACAACAGCAACGCTTCGGTACGCTTAAATTAAATGTTGTTTATTTATTTTTCGATATCTAAAGAATCAAGTTAATACAATCAAGCACAATCAACACATTAGTTGAATAATCAATTAATTGAAAAACTGCAATGCAAATAATCAGACAGTTTAAATTTTTATTGCATGAAAGGAAAGTGACATAATGTTATCTATGTATTTTTCGATATCTAAATAATCAGATTATACAAACAACAGAAATATAAAATTAGTTGGTAAGTCAATAAATTGAAAAACTATAATATGAAGAGAATTAATATATTTTAAGTTTTATAATTTATTATAGATGAAATTAAGAAGCCTTTTTTTTTTCGAATACATTTACAGTCTCTGCCATTCTGTTTCTAAATGCTTTGGATAAATTATTCTGGGATGCGTCAACGTTTTTCCAATAAAAACTGGTCACTGGTAACCGTGGTAGCCTACTGGTCATAGTCACGAACTCTTGGCCAGAGCCATGAGTTCAAGCCCTACTGCCACGGAAAACTAGCCATGTAAGAAGTTGATACACTTTAAATCGGTCGAGGCATCAAACGTCGTTATATTGGTGTGTTGTGGCAGTGCGGAAAGGGTGTTCCAGCTAAGGTGTCATACTCGTTGCTTGACTATGGTTCAAAATTACAAAACCCGTTGTCAATATCTCTCTTGTTGCATTATAGTGCCTCTGTAATGAACACTTACTCCCAAAGTTTTCTTGAAAACGATGTCTTGATTTTTATTAGTAATTATATAACTAATACTTATACTAGTACTAGTACAATTCATAACTTTGTACTTATATAGTGAATTATAGAGACCAAGAGAAGCCAAAAGAGGTAATGAATTGAAAATGAGCAAAATTCTGTTCTTTCATTATGTCTCTATACAATAAATATACTTTACCAGATAAAAAAAAAATATCACCATTGGCGACACATTCGGAAATTCTGTCGCCAAATCATGGTCATCTTAACCAATGAGCACAATGCCGTTGTTATTTTCTTTTCTTTTTTTTTTTTTTTGTTTTTTACAAAAAACGTTAACCTAAATATTATAATCATTTTAATAATATCAGCGCGGAATATATGCGCGCGTTAATATTACTAACTACAAAAAACAAATAGCACTTTTTTTCCTAATATGATACCATTACATCAGAGCATAAAAAAACCTTTAGAAGAAGATGTATGTTAATAGAGTCACAAAAACTAGAACTACATGTCTCCCCCTTAATCACTTTTAACTATAAACTTCATCAAACGTAGTCAGAGGACATTTTTTTACACCATCATCAACTTCACTCTCTTTTTTTAACGTCAAGAGTGCAGGTCTTTATAGTTATCTCTCTTTCTCACATTATTTGATAGCTTGTAAGGTGTCTTGTTTTTCAGTTTTACTTCTCAAGAGATTTTTATGAGATGGCCGTAAATCCAGAAGCCATATCATTCCCATAAAAGTGTCCGAGGAGCTGGAAGGTGCTCAACAATGTTGGTGATAAATATCTTCTGGCAGCAGAGAAGGACTTCTTTTTTTATGTTCAAAAAGTTTTATAACTGTGGACACATGGAGTTATATACTTGTTCCCACTCTCAACGCTCTCTATTAAAGTGAACTGAAAGTTTAAAAAATCTTAGCAAGAGGTTTCCAATAAGTGAAGAAAAAAGTTTTTAGAAAGTTTTTGCGAGGTCAACAATAATGACATCTTAACCTTACGTATGTTACTGATATCAATTAAAGAGTCACTACAACATAGTGCACTTCACACTTTAAATATTTGTGACCCAATTTTCAGTTCAATTTTCTTCGTTCCTCCCCTTACAGTAACGAAGTACTGAAATCAATAATAATGTAATTTGACGTAAAGCTGCAATACGACTTCAATTATAAACCGTACAAATTATCAAGATAAGTATTAATTTATTTATATAATTTTCTATATAACAAGCCCATGGGGTCACTGGTAATTGTTAAACTTGTCTTTAACTTGGAATTGTTAAATTAATTATCAAATACATTGTGCAGTACTGATACATTTATAAATATATTATATCAGTATAAATACGTATTTTATTTTTATTATTTCAGAATGTATTTTCTTTTTTTTTTTGCTTTTTTTCAGTAAATTACAAATGCTTTATTTTCGACATTTTGATATGCTCGTGCCTCCCTCGTTGATTTATCATGTCCCCTAGCGGGGCACGCCACACAGTTTGAGAAACACTGTTTTCATGTTATAATAAGGCAACCGCATTTTAACCCTTAACTTCGCAATTTTAGAAATTTCTATGAAAAAATTTTATCAGCTAGTTCTCATGTAATAATAAAAGAGTAAAATGTGAAAAAAAATTAAGCAGTTTTAAATTGAATTTCAGTCAATTTTTTGTTTGTTGCAGAAGTGCAACGTTGCGCAGTAGTGCTGTAAATTACAAAACTTTTTTTTATATGAGGATTTTATTATCATCACAAAATGTTTAAATTTCTTACCTGGTAATTTACTTCGTCAATAAACAAGAGGAAGCATAAAATATAATGGATTATTGTTATAGCAAAAACACAGTTCTTGAGGCATCAGAGACTTATAATTGTTGTGATTTCTGGAAAAAATGTACTTCCATCTAGTGACAAAATTAGCCTGTATTTCGTTGCAGTAATCTTTTTTTTTTCTCAGGTAAGTGATTTGTAGGTAATTAAAAAAAATATTGAGTCTGTTAAATTAGAATAAATCACATGTTGCAGAAATGCAACAGTGAGAAGTTAAGGGTTATTATACATATTGCATATGCAATAATAAAATACCGTATAATTAATTAGAGACGATGTACGTGCAGGATTATAGTACTCTGCTGTTATCTGTAATGTGGATCGAAATTCAAAATTAAAATAAAATTTGAATGATTTTTGAATATTTTTTCTTTTGCCTAAAACAAGGCAAACATAAGTCTTGTAGTTCCTTTTTAAAATAAGTGCATTAAGAGTTTAAAATACTATTTTAAATTTTAAATAATTTCATCTATTTTTGAGGTTTAAGTAAAAATTAATGCATTATACTTCGTTTGATTCTTTTTCATACTTGCGACAGACACATTTACAAAGATGAAATGTCTGGATTGCGTATGAATCCCATTATTCCTCTTGATTTAGTCTGAAAAAGGTTTGCCTTTCATACCCATGACTAATCACAACAAAAAATGCATTCAATATATTGTGGTAACTCCCTACCTAAAAAAATGCTGAAGCCTTATGTAGGTAGTCCATACATCCTACTTACTTTTTTGCTCCCCTTCCCCATCCCCTTATTTGGTATTTCAATTAAAGAAACCAATCAGGAAAGTGGTCACCAACCTAACTTAAGTAATAGAGGCCTCTATATGCGTCCATCCATCTTTGCCAGAAATCATCGAGAATAGAATAGAGGCTCATTTTATCCCTAGAAAATGGTTCTGTTCCTTCAATGGCAGGACGTTTCCATGTGCTGTCTCTACAATCAACCCACCGTCGTGGTCGAGTACCCTTCATAAGATGATATTGCATGCATTTTTGTTAAGAACAGCCTCTTAGCTAATTTGTCTGCTGTATCGGATATTCTGTGTTTTATTCTTATGTAATCCTTACAGCCTTACGAGTAAACATAATTTGGTTTCAGACTCTTATTTTTATAGATAAAAGTATAAAGAATTTTCTATTTATGTCTGTGTATTCTAATTACATATTAGAGAAATTTCTAAGCCACATAGTTTAGTTTATATAAAATACTAGAATGCTTATCATAACATTGGAAATGACATTCCTTTCGAGCAAGGCGAATAAAAGCAATATGACATGCATAAGGATTACTGAATTTTCTGCTTGCCTATGCCTTAGGATTTCTTAGAAAAAGAGATTCTCAACCACAACTCTCAATTCATATCAACTACAATAAATGTATAAAATCAATTTAACTGTTATAATATTAACTTATTATTATGTTATTAACTTTTAAGTGGTTACAAATTAATAGCGAAACACATAAAAAGATTTTTAGAAAGTCAAGCCCATCTGTGCATGTACTTATGATAGAAGATTTTAACCTAAGTTTAAATAAGAAAATAGAAATGAATAATGTAATTTAATTAGCAACACCTGAAATAACATTCACTTTTAAGTAATGAAAATAAAAGCAATGAGACCTGCATACATATATGAAATACTTAAGCAAAGGTATAAGCTCCCAAACCACTGTCTCGTGATTGTATAATTCACATAGCACACATATTACATCTTAACATTAAATCTTATACATAGCACACTAGTAATATAAACTAAGCTGAATACATTGGTTTCGAAATTAAAATCCATATAGTTTACGGTACTTTAAAACTTTAGCTTAAAACTTAACTTCGAGCTGTAAAACTTTTTATTCTCTTCACAAAACTTGTATTTAACATCAAAAACGTATTAACAAAATACGATACTAAAAGTTATTACCAATATTTAAAACAAAATAGCTGGATAAATTTATTTCCGAGTTATGAAAATAAGAACACTGTCATATTATAAAGGATTTAGAACTTCTATCAATTATTTTTAATAGGATTTCGCTCAATATTATAAGCAGAAAGAGGCGAGGTTGGCTTGTCACCAAACTGGCTACATACCACTTTTATATAATTTATTATTATAATAGCTGTCCTAAGTCAGCTTTATATATATATATATATTTATATATGTGTGTGTGTGTTTAACAATTCCATCTAGCATCTTTTTAATTAGCTCTTTTTTAATAAGCTTTTAATTCTTAGGTTCAAAACTAATGCCCAAATGTTAATCATAATCAACTAGTAGTATTACATCAGAGAGAAATCTCTTTCCCGCCCATTTTAACCAATTAGATTTGTTACAAAGGAGTCACGCTATTTTCACTGCCGGTATAAAAAGCGGAACTATTTTTGTGCTCTCTTTCTTTTGTCTCCACCTCGTCGACAGGAAAATGTACAAATAGCTGCAGCTCTTTTATCCTTTGTGTTGTATGTGCTCATATGCGTATTACACTGGCATTGATTTTTTATGCTTTATCCATGTGAGAGTTCTTCCCTGTTCTAATATGAAATACCACTGTGATTATAAACTCCTGATGTTATGTCGTTAAAAATAAAAATGCTGAACGTCCATTTAGAAGATGTTTTCCTGAAGCCGTGATTTAACCAACGCCAACACTCGGCGAACGCTGCATATGTTATACATATTCCTTAAAATCTGGCGTATAACGCGCACTTTGAACACAAAAAATGTAATCGAAATTTATAGGAGCGCGTTATACACTGGGTATAAAAATGATAGCTTCAAAAATAATAAAGAGATAAAAAAATTATACTTCTACATAGATTGGAATGATGCTTTTTAAATGAAACGACATACTTAATGAACTTAAAGGGTGAATGATGACCTTATGAGATAATACCTCGAATAAAGGACTTCAATACACATAAGATCATTCTACTCATACATTGCAGGTTCCTTCTTAAAAACGGGGGGCTCATTATACGGCGAATATACCTAAAAATTAAAAAATGTAGCGTGAAAGTGTAGGTACGCGTTATACACCGGTGCGCGCTATACTCTGGATTTTACGTTATATATATGTGTGCGTGCGTGTGCGTATTGTGTGTGTATATATATATACAGGAAAGAAAGCGTTTGTGTATGTATTTCATCAAAAAAGCTTAAGTATTAAAACGCAATTAATTTTGAAGCTTCCGCCCTAATAGATAGAAACATCCATATTATTCTGCTGCATATTTCTGTAAATAATTACTCTGTTATCCTTTAAATCGCACAAATTTAATGAACGAGCTTAATGCAGAGTATTAATAAAATACTTAATGTATATTAAGATTGAAACATTTCTATTTTTTTGTAAAATGAGAATAGTAATATTTATTTCCTATTTTTACAGAACTTTCTGTTTTAAATGAATGTTTCATACGTGAAAGATTTTAATAACTATAATGTATTTTTGCACATGAATAATATAAATTTAGGCTGCATTATACTGACGAAATATCACACACACACAAGAATTGTTTCCAATTATTAATTTTTTGAATTCCCGTATAATTCACTTAGAGTATGAACTAAATTTTTATTGTGAATAAGAAAAACAAACATATAATCATATATTCTGAAAGCGAATTACTAAAGTCATTTGCTACTATCCATCCTTAGGAGACGTCTAGATTTCAAAAGACCCTATTTTTAAGAACGGAATTTTCCACAATGGTGAATTTCCTCCCTCCTCACTCTTTTTGTAAATGATGTCGTTTTCTCTTTACACATAAATTTTAAAAAAATTCTTGAAAAGCATCCATTTTTTCCCCCACTAAACATTTGCTGCTCTTCAAGACTCATTTTCAGACCTGAAGTTCATAAAGACTGATATTAAAAATAATTCAGGAAATATCATTATATGTAAAACTCTAAGGTAACAACTTAAGAATTGAAATATCAAATCACTAATTCAATGCGATGAGCAAACACAAGGAAGCGAAATTTTAGAAATACAAAGTAGTTATTTACTATTTTAATACATTATACGTAATGGATTATTTTTGAAGTGGCTAAGAAGGATGATAATTAACTGAAATTGAAACAACAGCAACTTAAATAACTTCAAGTGAATATTAAAGTCGTACTGTTCAGCTACTCGAGGGACTTTGGCGATAGATCTCGTCATTTTGAGCCTCAGTCAAGTGATGAGGACGACACCTCGCCCCTTCTTATAACACACCTCACCAACGGAAGGGTCTTTGAGCTTTCGACAGATTTAACGTGCATCGCTCCCCAACACAGCGGGTCTTCAGCGGTGCTTGGCTCGAACTCATGATAAGCCGGCCATGAGTTCGTTACCTTGATCACTAGGCTATCGTGGCCACTAACCCTTTGATGGTTATGAACGAGTTCAGCTCACAATCGAATCGTGCTTTATAATGGGTACAAAGGGATTCCGCTCGGGAGCAAGATTTCAACCAAAATGGTTAGAAACGGGGACTATTCGCGCAGTGAAATTTTTCCCCAATGCGCGCTGACGATCTGAGCTCGTTCGCCATTATTATTCTGCATTGATTATGTTACAAACGACTCCTACTCGGGAAATTTAGTTAGTTTTACTCTCTACAGATGGCGGTATGGGTTCCATGAATTTATTTTCATAATGAAGAGAAATTTTTTTTTACCTTGTTCTTTTTATGCGTATTTTGGCGCGTTTTTTAGGGTGTTTGTAAAGTAAAATGTCTCAAACGCGAAAGTTAGATAATTATGACTATGATTATGATTGCGATACAGAAAGCTTATCAAGTTTTAAAGTCTGTTGAAGACTTTGTTCACAGTATATCAAGGTCAGAAGGCGTATTTACTTAGTCCTTTCAATTTAATATCTCTTATATTTAAAAAATTAACTATATTATTATTTATATAATTGATTATACTCTTTTATAATTTACTATTTAATAGTTATCATTTATTAATTATTTTAAAGTACGTAAAAACTGTTATTTATGTACTACAAATACTTTTTGAAATTTTTAAAATTCGTGACGCCAGAAAATGATGATATTTTCGGAAGAACGGCGGGGGAAAACGGCTGCCACTTTCGACTACTGTTTACACGTAATACTGCGCGAATTAACCAAACGAAAACTGCTCATTTCTCTAAGCGTCAAAGGGTTAAATAACTTCAAAATAATACTATTATTTTTAAATTTTAAACAGATAAGACTCATTTGTTAATTTAATTGTAATTATAGAAAATCAAAATAACGTTGGAAATATACATGATGCAATTTGAATTGATTATCAATTTTTTAAACACAAAAAGAAAAATATAAATATCGTTTATTTTACATGTAATAAATTGTAAACAATTTATATAACTTTTCAACCATTCTTAAATTTTAAAAAAAAACACCAAGTACTATACGTTTTGCGATTTATATGTGAAGATAGTTTCAACTAGATGAGTCCATTACATAAATGCCAAAGTGTGCAAATTGAAAATATTCTTTTTAGTCCCCCGAACTATTAATCCTCAGCGAATAATGTGATCATATTCCCACCCTAAACAGCTCCAAAGATTGTTGAATAATCGTTTGGTTGTTCAAAAGCAACGAAAAAATCTTATTAGTTAAAAGCTCAAGTTCCAAACGACAATTAATCTTTTTTGGTACTAAGTACAGATTTTGTTCGGGGAAAAAAAATTCTGTCGCAGATCTTCAATAATTAATGATTTTTCACCATTGAATATAGCATTTAATCTTTTCGCAGTGTCATTTCGTTAATTGTAGTTTAGTAGAAACTAAAATAACGAAGATATTTTTTATTATCTTTCCTCTGATCATTTGTGTGTAACATTGTTCTGTGTGGATGATGTGTTGCTTTCACAGGAACATTTCTAAATGGAATTTCTTCCAATATCTTCAAGTGGAGAAATGGATTTGTAATTAAAATCATCTTAAGGAACATCTTCATTTATTCTATAAAAATCTACTTTCTTTTAAGCAATTTTATATCGCATATGTGTATTGATTTTAGGGCAGTGCTTCTCAAAGTTTTAATATTTTAATAATAATTAAGCTCCAATATTCAATCATTTTCATCGCACCCCCCTCCATAAAATACCAATGTATTGAATTGTATAATACACTATACTTCGATGCTACAACTACAATACGACTTAAACCTCTTAAGTGCCACCGACGTATATAAACGTCTTGCTCAGCCAAATCGTTATTTTCCCCAGACGTATATATACGTCTTTATGAAGTACGATCTTTTCTGTGCACTGCTATCCATAAAATTATTCCGAAGGCTTTGGAATGCATTAAAAGGACCTAGACAGAATGTTTTCGAAGGATTTACTTATTTCAGAGGATTTGCTTATTTATTCCTCCCCCTCCGCCAGTGCATCAATAACGCACGCATACGTGGAAAACGGTGGCATTGGGGAATGAATCGCGTAACTTTTTATCGGCAGTTAAGGGATTAATTATAAACTGTACAAAAATTATCAAGATAAGTGTTAATTTTTGTATATAATTTTATATATGACAAGACTGGGGTCACTGATAATTATTAAACTTGTTCCTAACTTAGTATTGTTAAATTAATCATAAAATACATATTGTGCAGTGCTGATACATTTATAAGTGTATTACATCATTATAAATGTCTATTTTATTTTTTATTATGTCAAAATTTTGTTTGTTTACTTTCAGTAAATTAGTTTTTTTTTAAAATAATCTTTTGTTTTTGACTTTTCAATATGATCGCACCCCCCTTGTAGAGTTATCCCACCCCCCAAGGGGCGCGCGCCACACAGTTTGAGAAGCGCTGTTTTAGGGCATTATATATTAATAACACAAATGGGATTTTTTTCAGAATTATCAGGACTTGTTACAATGCTTCATAAAATTCCTTGTTTTTTCAATTCCTTCTCTCTCCCTATATATATATATATTAAATTTTTAATCGTTAATAGAACACTTTCAATTCATCCATTCAAGTTCAAATACTTTTTTGTAAACTTGTAGGGGATAACCCTTGATGTTAATACAGTTTTTTTTAAATTTTTTTTTTTAATCCATTAATTAAATTAAAAAATGAATAAATTGTTACAAACAAAAATAATAGTCCAACACTATATATATATATAAAAAACCACTGGTTGAGTCCCTGTAGCGCAGTGGATAGCGAGTTGGACTTCTTATCCAAAGGTCATGGGTTCGAATTCCACTAGGATGCCCTGATTTCTAAGAATGTGATTCATATTTTTACTATACTATTTTTTAGAATAATTAAGTTTAATTAATTAATAAAGATTAACAAACAAACAAAAAATAGTCCAACACCCTATATAGAAAGAAAAATGGAAAATTGCAGATAAAATCGCTTTCTATTTTGGCACTTAATAGTATGATTCTGTCATATGTATATACAGATTAATATTTATTGTAACTGTTTATAATAAAAAGTAACTAAAATAAAGTGTTACACTGGACACTATGACACTGTTCCGTTAGCCAGAAGCTGACAATAAATCGCTAAGAATTGCTACCAGACTGATACAAAATTGAACGTTGTAACCATTTCCTTTTGTTCGGTATACAGGTTTCAGTAATAATTTACAAAAGCTAGAAGTAAATGACACTCTAAAAGCAGTTTTTGTCAGTGCATACTTTGTGAGGACGTGATCAAAAATGACTCTTTTTACAAGATTAGTTCTTAGTTATTTGAACAGTACACTAGATGCATCATTTTCTTTTTAAAAAATAAATCAATTTTCTTAAATAGTGAATCAAAATATAGCCAAATTATCGAATTTAAATTTTAAGACAAGAAACAATTTGCTTCAGAAGTATTCTATTATTATAATAATGATTGTTAACAATGTGATTATTTGAGACCTTCGATAATGTAATACCAGAAAAAAGTTTTAAAACCTAAATCAGAAGTTTAACTGTTTTGATTGGTTGATTGAGTTATGTTGAACAAGATGCAACAAAAGCTTAAAAAAAA
>BMAV01024244.1:230584-250900 GCA_019973955.1 Trichonephila inaurata madagascariensis | reverse complement strand
TGACACAATATACTTTAAGGCGAAAAAGTATTCCATTCCCATCAATTTTGTGTTAAATAACTTTTACTATAAATTAATTGTTTGCACATTTAACATCACTACTCAGTTTCATTTGAAATCCTTGCAATGATACATGTATGCAAAATATCATAGTCCATTGAATCAATATTTACGTTCTACCTACGATAACGATTGTGAAAAATATCAAGGGTTATTTTTTCCCCTTTTTAATATCTTACGATTCTTCATAGATTCACTTGAAGGAACAGAAATGATAGAACAAAATAAAATCCTACAAAAAATCGAACAAAATAAAAATAACCTTTTTTTATCAGCAATCCGATTCATAACATGTTTCAAGTCATTTCAGAGACAAATATATATGTTTTGTGCGTGACAGCATAGACAACTGTGTACAGGTATCATGTTCGTAAAATACGCGTAAATATTGTTTATTACCTCTCTTTTGCCCTAACGAAGCCAGTTATAATACGTACTGTTGTTCACAAAATCATGCCGTTCGTGCCGAAAAACTTCAAAATAAAAATAAGTAAAACACAACACACATGTGTGTTTCCCTTCTTTTATAAAACGCATCTCCCGTTGGAGTTTTACAGTTATCATTAAATTTGCATTATGTTTATGTCGCGTGTTTTGACAATGGAATCTCATATCTTTCACATTCGGAAACCTTAAAAGTAGCGCCTTCTAGTGTGAAATGATTTAAATGTCGAAATTCGATAACACGCAATGGTTTATTAGTAATATGGATATAAAATTAAATGTGTTTTATTTTATGTGATAAATGTGTATGAAGTACATTTTTAAAACACTGATATTCTTAAAATGCTTAATTTTGCTTTTTAACAGGTTTTCTGAATTTTATTTATTCATATCTCGTTAGATATAACATTTAAAAGGCGAATGTTTACAGAAATTTTGAATAATCCATGAATTACCTTAGAATGTCAGTCAAAATTGCTGACAATTTTTTCCATAATGATTGTAACATGATCACATGCTCTCTGAGTTCCTTACAGCTTTGAAAATGTTTGTTGTAAATTTAAATGAGAATCACTGTGGTGAAGGTTTGACGAGATAAATTTTTTATTAGGTATTTTATAAACTCCAAACATTTCAAAATCACACTTATGCCGCATTGGCACATGATCTAAATGTATGACAGTCACATGATAAAGACAAACACGTGTTCTCCATTGAATTCAAAATAGACATTAAACTAACTTTACATGTTGTTCTGTTCGTAAAATTTCAAATTTTAAAATTAGATAAAGATGTTCAAATGTTATAAAAAAATTTCCTCGCGAAAAGATTTTTAAATTAAAATAAAAAACAACTTATTTTATTATTGCATTTTCAAATAAAATGCATTTTGTACATTATTTGCTTATCTTTTTTAAGAGAAAACTTTTGAAAAGAACAAAAGTTGACAAAACAACGAAGTGCACCAACTGATTAGCTGGAAACACACCCACACACGCACCCACACACACACCCACACACATGAATAATTTTATCGTGTGACTAGGATGACACATGAGTTTTTGAGCTGATTGGCGATACACGAGTGGTTGTCATTATCATGGGACTATGACGTCACATAAATTTAGCTCATCGGTTTTGGTCACAAGTTAGAGTCTAATGCCATCGACTCGTCTGTTCAAAAGTTATTGTCACACATGCATATTAAATCGGTTGAAGTTCAAAGTACTGACATTGGTGTGCAATGAAATGTTTGGAGTGACGGTGCCAGCTTAGGTGTCCTTTTTGTCTCTTGACCATAGTTTGATGTTACAAAAATGAAAATGTGTTAAAATCAAATTAAAATCTTATCATTTTAAGCGGAGACTCTAAGTTATATTCGGCATTAGAAATTCCAATTGCTGCATTTTTACTCTACGTATGCAAAACTCGATTCAAACATTTGATTTTGTTAACTTCACTAGATTATGTTTTAAACGTATAAATTAAACCACCAATAGCGCATTAATTTGGATATGCAGGGTGTCTCAAAACTAGTGTCCGATGTCTAAGCAGATGGATTCCTTGTTGGGGATACATAAAAATACCTAAAGTACTGTGCCTGTGTAATCCATAGCTTACGAGAAAATTTTTTTAAAAAAAGCATGATGCCTCAGTTGGTGAAAGGGGAAAGCACCGCAATGGATGCATCAACAGCAGTATTTGTAAATATTTAAAAAGGTAAATGTTCAAACTATATATACACATATATTCTCCGTGCATATGGAGACAGGCCTGGGGCGCCCCCCCCTCTCCTGTATTGGATGAGTGCACACGTTGCAGTAGCACAGCGTCCACCGAAGTACGCGCAACATGCAGATGTGCAACTAAGTCTGTCTCGACACACCAATTCCTTGGAATTGCCCCAGAAAATTAAAATTCCAATGGTATGAGATCTGGAGTTTATGGAGGCCATAGAGCTAGTTCCCATCTTCCAATCCAGTGGCTGGAGTATGCCATAACCGGCTTATAAAGTAAAGGAACATAGAAATTCTTCGGAACCTCATCATGGGCCATCATGCACCATCATTCATTCATCATCATTTACCGTATTTTTCTGGTAAACTGTGGATCGTACAGCTACAGTTCTTCAAGCATTTTTTTAATGTATTTTCAAAGAGGAATCCGTATGTGCAGAGTTTGATCATTATTTATGGGCACTATTTTTACTAATTTATTAAATAAATAATACGCTTCGTATTTTATTGATCATTAAAAATCAGAAATCACTTCCGAAACATCTTTGTTTTGTGTAAAAAGAAAAAAGGCGAGTAAAGAAATTGGATGCATTTATAAACATTGGGAAGAATTTCTAACGAATAACTTTTAGTTTTACGTAAAATCTTTTTGAGAATCCTGACCGAAATTGCTTTTAAAAAAGAGCACAACGCAATCTACAGAGATAACAACACTGCGCCAGTCCAGGAGGGTTGTAAAAGCTGTTTCCTGTGGTAAAATTCCCTCTAGAAAAATGAAACTTGTTTTTCAAAATAGTATAAATGCGATTTCCGAAAACTTTCCACTCAAAAATATTTGTAGTCGAATTGAAGAAAAATGTGAAGCATGCGCGTTCAAATCTGAACATTTTGGAAAAAGCATGGTTGTAAACTTGAATCAGCATATTTTTACAACGCACTGCTTTGTTTTGTAAAAGGAAATGAAATTCTGTACTGAGAAACTGAAGAAATTTCCCTCTTGGAAACGGTTATAGCGTTTCTTTATCCAATAGTACTTTAATGAAATAATTGTTTACATTTAGTTTGTTAACAAAATTACTGGTATTATATATCTTGTTCAGGAAAAAAAATTAAAAAAATATAAGTATAAAATGTAAAAGAAAATTATAATAAACTCTCTGACGATTCTCTTCATTAAGAAAACAGATTTTAATGGTATTCTAGGGGTTTTTTTTTACGGTATGTTCTTTTTTTACACAGGGTGATTCGCTGTGCCAGACCGACAAAATTGCAGGGTGCGTAGAAAGTACAGAGACAAATTGGATTCACATAAGAAGATAGGTTCGCAAATGCCGTAGTACTTTTTTGTGCTGTAGACAGAGACCACATAAACAGAAACGGCCCAAAAAATATTCGAAGATTATTCCATATATATATATATAACTACTTATATATAACAAACAATTTTGTCAAGATACTACAGAACTTTTTTTATGCGACGGAGAGGGACAGCATAAAAAAATCGCACCTAGAAAATACGTCAATTATTTACGAAATTTATATAAGAAAGTAATTTCAAACAAAATAAATAATTAAATTACACATGTGGAAACATTTAATTTCTCATTGTATACACTTGGCGAAGTTTTCAAAATGCACATACATGTATATATTTCACTTCTACTCATCACAATCCAAAGCGCACATTTTCCTGTATAATTAGCTCAAAATCTCTTTCGTCACTGGAAGATAAGATTCCAATCGATTTATTTTTAGCATATAAAATGAGTGATACATTTTTGAGACAACAGTCGATGGGTTAGTTGTGCTTGTGAATGTTACGTTAACCAGATATGCATGATTGAAGCTCTTTTTGAAGAATTTCAAACTCCCTTCGGAATTAGTATCTATTTTAAGGAACTATTTTCCGATTTGTTGGAAAGCCGGATCCCTGTATATATTTTATTCACTCTCAAAAAATCCGGTTCTTCTTGTCCGTCTACATAATCTCTCGAATTATTGATAATGTCACTGTCATTAAAAAAGTTTAGTCTTCAATCAAGCGCGTGCTGCTAGCGCGTTGATTGAATTGAACGTACAATATCGAGGGACTGTTCATAACAAATGAACATAGTGCGTTGAAATGTATCTAAGTACATTGATAGAAAACATTACATTGGCGTCAATGCTGTTGAAATTAATGTATTGCATAAAAAAATCCCCCAAAAATCGCATAATAATAAAATTGTATAAGAAAGAACCGCACACACAAAAACAGGTGCTACTGTAATTGAAAAATTTCACGTGTCTAAAAATAAAAACAGTGCTGCCCTCTTTTTTGTGAAACTTTACACTTTACTCAACATTTTTCGAATGTAATTAATTGTTTGTATATAAAATATACAGAAAAAAATGCAACGTCCCACGCAGACTCACATTCTTTTTTTATAAATTATAAAAACAATACCACTCTGAATTTCTGGTTGATCACAACGTTGTGTAAGAAATAGTAAATATCTCATTTCAATTGGTAAATTCGAACGTTGTTCTTTAGAATATTGAAATATAGACTCTTCAACAAAACTCACTCGAATCTCAAACCTTGAGCTTATGCTTATTTAATGCATTCCCTAGTGCTGTTGGCGTCTCCCTTGAAATTCCTTTTAGAATTTATTTGCTGGGAGTTGGAATTTTTTCCATATGATGCGTGGTGTGTTGCTTTCGTGCTTTTTATTCGTGAAAACTATGTGATGTTTTATTCGAACGTATATATTGAATTTTTAGATATACTGCAATTGGATGCACCAATAATACAGGATCCTCTGGGTTAGAAGTATACATTGTTGTGCTTTTCTTTAAGGAGAAATGATGATTTTGCTTAGATTTTATTGGTATGTAACACACACAGTATATAATTAGATATTTTGAAGACTTTACATCACACATGAAAATTATATTAGTTTCATTAAATTGCCTCATCTAAGGGAAAATATGTTTGGAAAATTTTACAGTAAAACTATTCCTGTAGATATTTGTTTAAAAAGAAGTATGTGAGCTTACAGAAAACTCGTGTTATTTTAATCCGGACTTAAATATATTTTTTCTGCGGATGTGTTCGTTAAGTATTAATCTACTTTCAAATTATGGCGGCTGGGTGGTGTAGATGGTTTATCGTTGTCTTTGTACGCCTAAGGTTGCGGGTTCGACTTCGGCCCAAGTCGGTGGATTTTCAAGATGCAGAACATGGACAGCGTCCATGTCGTATGATTATGTGGTATGTTAAAGATCCCTAGAGTGCCTGTTTGGCTTGGGTGCTGTCGGCAAAAATAAGTTCATCGTTCCTTTTCGCATCGTCAGAGCTCAGGTGCCCTCCTCTGCGGTGGACACTGGGAGTTAAAATTACATTGTTGTGATTGGTATTTCACCCATATAGTGCAGCACTAAAAAGCGATACCTGCGTTCATGGAATGTACTAAATATCAATCCGCGAAACCCCATGAAAAATGAATTTCAAGTTATGCATAAAATTATTTAAACACGTAATGATCCATTTAATGTATTAGATATTAATCCTTTTCATACATTCAGTATTAATTAATAATCAATTTTATGTAAATAATGTATACTTTTTTTATTACCTGCTTACTATATATTGCGTCCAAGTACGTGGTCAGCACAATATCTGTCGAGTCCAAGTACCATACGCTAAGTTGAGGGAATGAATGTTTATTAACGCCACACATATGAAGCAACAAGAGGGCTTTTGGAAACAAACCTTGTAATTTTGAACCAAGGTTAAGTGACAAGGATGACACATGAGACAGCACCCCATTCTCCTAAATTACACACTACACGAACGGGAGGAATTTGAGTCATGACAGTAAATGAATGATAGAGTGAGAGTTATACTAATGTCCCACTATAAGGCAACACATGAGTTATTGGAGACAGACCTCATAATTTTGAACCTCGATCAAGTGAAGAGGATGACAACTGATATGGCACCCTTTCTCTAAACTACCACACCAACGAGAGTTCATTGAGCAATACCAGATTTAAAGTGCATCAGCCTTTTACACGAAGGGTCTTTAATGTCACAAAGAGACTTCAAATCAAAGATGTGTAACTAAATCAAATGTAAATGAATGAAGCATTGAAATAGACTGGATTGCAATGGATAGTAGATAAAAAATAGACTGTAGATAGAGAGTAAAATAGACAGACTGGATTGCAATGGATAGTAGATAAAAAATAGATTGTAGATAGAGTAAAATAGACTGGATTGTGGTATTTATTGTTGTGTGTGTGAGAGAGAGAGAGTGAGAGAGATTTTAAGATTCAGGAGAAGTTTTTGTCGCTTGGACAGTGTTCAGAAACTTAAAATCCAACACGAATTGTTTGGTTCTATAATCATTTTAATTCTAGCTGAAATAGATCGAACGAAAAGGAATAAAATGTATCATAAAAAATAGCTTAATCTCTCTCTGTAAATACAGTTATATTGATTTTACTTAAAGTAGTTTTAAGAAGAAAAATCAGTTATTTTTTAATTTGTGAATGAGTGAATGAATGTTAACGTTGCACTATTCAGCTAAACGAGCGCTTTGGGTGACAGAACTCTTAAATTTGAACTATGGATAAGTGACGAGGACGACACCTGAGTTGGGTCCACCTCTTCTAACTTCCACACCAAATGAAGGACATTTGGGTCTCGACATATTTAACGTGCAAAGGCATCTTCTACACGGCAGGTCTTCAACGTCACTTGGCTCGAAATCATGACACGCTAGCTACGAGTCCATTACCTTGACCCCTAGGCTACTGTGATCACATTTTTTTATTTGTAGCTGTAAATTATAGTTATTCATTACGTACATTTATTTCCTACTTTTCTATATATATTTTTACTAAGTATTTTAACCATTATGAGCTTACAGCCACTTAAAACAAAAACATTACTTTTTCATAGTCTTGTTCTAAGTAGTCAAATATTAATACTTCTTAGGACCTGAATAGATTTAAATATTTTTTTTTATATTTATGTAATGCTTTAACAACACGGAGGATGAATCAATATAACATAGTTCTACAAAAAAAAAAGTTTGTGTGTACTTATGTACGCACGTAAGAAGTTATACTTCTTTGGCGTAACAAGATTAAAATCTTTCTAAACATCTTGAGAAGGGCAAGCTGGGCCAAGGTCAAAAGGCGGTCATGAGCAGAGTTGAAAAATACTAACCTCCAGTCAATCGGACCAGCCAAACCTGAGATAATCACGATTTAAATAAATTTAAACACCCCCGCAGAGGGACAATAGGACCAATAATAAGGGGAGAGGGTCGAAGACAGGAATGATCTGTCCCGTTCTGTATATTTCTAGACGAAGCATTTTCTTGTATACGTTCCTACAGAACGCAAAGCAAAGGTTCGGTGACGCGGGTGTATAGCTCAGTGGCAGAGCATTCGTCTGCAGATCGAGAGGTCTCCGATTCAAACCCGGGTGTCCCATTCTTCAGGGAAGTGAAGAGAAATATTTTTCTGAGAATTTCGAAAGCGGGAATGATTTGTCCCGTTTTGTATATTTCTAGACAAAGGATTTTCGCATCCGTGACGGTGTGCGCGCGCATTGTAAAAATTTACCCTCATCCTATTTCTTTAATGCCCCAAAAGAAGTATAACTTCAAAAAAAAAAAATTCTGATAAAACTGAAAAATACTTACGTCATTTTAAATCAAGCACAAAAATTTACTTCTAAGCATTAATAAAAAGGAATTTTATTTGTACATTTCTGTACTTAGTCAACATATTTTTATATTTTGATTTCAAAATGCGATTCTTTGTCTAGATAAGTATTGAAGAAATTCCAAATCTTTTTTAACACTAGGCTTAGAAGAAATTTTGGAGGATCAGAAACAGAACCGTTTAGGGGATGGATTTTATAAAAGAAGTCTGAGAATAAAAGACGAAAAAAGTCTGTAGGGGACCAACTAAATATTGATGCATGGGATGTATAATTACTTAGATCCTTTCAAGCAATATTTGATTTATATATTTGAAGAGAGCAGTCTTTTTTTCAACCGGATCCAAAACGCCCATCATTGACTCAAAACTATTGAAGTGACCTTCCGTGAAAACCATGTGGTGGCAATAACCGAGGTCGTCATTGTCAAATCTCAGATTCCAACAGTTGGGCTACTGAAAACCCACTTTGTATAGGGGTTGTTGCATATAAATTCTGTCCAGGTTCAAAGTCCTCACTTTGGTGTGATGTGGAGTGAGTAAGTGAATATTAAAGTCACACTATTCAGCTATTCGAGAGCTTTTGGCGACGAATCTCGTAATTTTGAGCCACGGTCAAGTGTCGAGGACGAGTCTTGAGCTAGCACCCTCTCTAACGTTCACCCCACGCTAAACGTTAGTACCTTAAAACCTCGACACGTTAAACGTGCATCAGTCCCCTCTATACCTCGGGTATTCAACGGAACTGGGCTCGAACGCATGACACATCGGTCACGATTCCCTGACCTTAACCACTAAACCATCGTAAGTTCCCGTCCTAGAGTCCAGGTTTTCGCTAGCCAGTCATAATGTTAAGAAGTGGTTAATGGCAACTACGTTCCTTTTTAAGATATTCAAAACACGTCTAAAGAGAGAGAGAGAGTGCATTAATGTCGCACTATAAAACTGCACGAAGGCTATTAGCAGCGGACCACCTGGGTAGCCATTTTGAGCCATTATCCTCACTTCTTAACAGCCAACAGGAAGACTCTCTTTCCGCTGGACTCCATCTCTAGAAAACATCTCAGAAGCCAAGTTCCATGCCTTGAAGCCTTGCCCATTGGCCCGCCGCAGCTCGTCCAATAGCCATGCAGTACACCTTCAGCATGATAATCCAACCTCGTCGTTTCATCTTTTCGACTCTTGCAAAATACGGGATTGAGGGTTTTCAGTAACCCGTATGCCCGCAGACATTTGCTGAGATAGCGATGGACCTCATTATTATGAATCATGGGCAAGTAACGAGGACAACACCTGTGAGCTGGCACCTCACTCTCCAAAGTACCGTACCACATCAACGTGAAAACTTTGAGACACGACAGATTTAACGTGCATAAGCCTCTCTACATTGCAGGTCTTCAGTCGCACTCAAACGACAGTATCTTGCACAGGACAGGCTTGGTGCAAAAATCAACCATGTAGTTCCAACGTTTCTTTTAACTGTTTTCAGAAAAATTCTGTCATACCCTATGGAAGTCAATCACCTGAATGAACTCCTGTTCTCATATGAGGCGGGTATGAAATTTTTTTGGTGTCTTACTTTTTAACCCCGAAGATGCTCATAGCTCGGTAGATAACGGACACGTTATTTAGTTTCCAATGTAAAACGGCAGCAGAAACCTAGTAGTCAAGGTCATCTATTAGGTGCTGGCGGATCATGAGTTCGAACCTAGTGCCGCTGAAGACCCGCCATATACAGTAGATCGCTAAACATGTCGAGTTCAAATGTCCTGCAGTTGATGTTGAAGTTTGGAGAGGATATGCCTACTCAGGTGTCGTCCACTTCGCTTGACCTTTGTTTAAAATTATGAGGTTCACCACCAAGAGCAATAGTGCAACGTTAACTCTCACTCTCTCACTAACTTGCTTTTTAAAACAATTACAATAAGTCTACGTTGCCGCAGTGGCGCAACAAGGGGGGGGGTCCCGGGGCCGGGACCCCCCCCCCCCCAAGTCTCTTGATTTTTTTCGATTGATTATAATCCTAAGTATATAGTACATAAAATGTAATTAAGTATTTGTTTTTAATAATTTTATTAATTGCGCTTCCACACCACAGGTTCAAGGTCCCATCTTCGGGCTGGGCAAGGTAAACTCAACCTTTCATCCCTCTTGCAGTGGGTCGATAAATGAGTACCAAGCTTGCTTGGGGACTTAGACACTGGGGGTCTAGCTTCAGACTGACCACCTGATCGGGACATCTGTTCATGCACTTCAGTACCCGAAGGTCATGTATACTGAGATGGGTACAGTAGGCTTTGCCCATCATGGGCTGATGCACCACTGAGTTTGAGTTCTTTAAATTTTATTGATTAAAGCTATTTATTTATTTATTCAATAATTAATTTCTTACTGTTTTTTGTTCCTGAAAATCGACAAAATCAGCAGAATGTGTTGGGTGGCGTATTGGAGCATGATACGAGAATCGTAGACTTTTGACCCTGGACCCCCTCCCCTTCGAAAATTTCCTGTGCGTGCTACTGACGGGGCATAACTTAAAATTAATCAAATAAAAGCTTATATCTACCGTCACTCAATTTGTAATCGATCCCTTACTTTTCGCTACAAATCCGAGCGTTTGCATTTACATTTGAAGGCCGCCATCAGACTAGCTTAAAAGAATCCTAAATCCACGCTCGGGAATGACGGATTAGGTATTATTGTGCGGAGAACAACCCAATGAAAGAGAGAATTCCAAGCGCATTGATAAAAGTATTTTAAAAGGCTTAATGCTTCTTGGTTTCCTCCTATGCAAATGATTCTTCTTTTTACTGCAATGACCCTCTCGTCTGGAATCGGATTCATCTTCGAGGCACTTAGACTTAATACCGTTAATGGCAGGGGTAATCAGCAGGGGGAGCCCATAGTTTATTTGAGAAGCCGACGCGCATTTTTGTCTTCTTCATAGAGTGGATATTACCGCCGACAATGGAGTTGAGTGGTTTGAAAGGGACTCCTATTCGGTGGAAGATCATTTTGTTCGAGGAATGTTCGGTATTTAGAATATTTAGAGCTCTTTATGCGGTTACGTTGTCGAAGTAAGAGGACGATGTTTTGATATTTCTGGTCGGGTTATGCTAGTTTGTTTTGTTCCAAAGATACAGATGTTTTATTTGGGACTGAATAAGTTCTCCTTTGAAGTGAAAATTAGACGGAGAGAACTGTTAATACTAAAATGTTTTTGTTTTTAATATTGAATTCAAAGTAAGAAGCATAGTAGCAATTTAAAATTTATTATTCCTTAGTATTCTTAACCCTTTACTTCACACTGTTGCATTTCTGCAACATATGATTTATTTTAATTTAACACATTCAATATTTTTTTAATTACCTACAAATCACTTATCTGAGAAAAAAAAGTTTAGTGCAACGAAATAAATGCTAATTTTGTCACTAGATGGTACATTTTTTTCCAGAAATCACAATTATAAAAATCTGATGCCTCACAAACTGTGTTTTTGCTATGAAAAGAATCCATTTTATTTTATGCTTCCTCTTGTTTATTGACGAAATAAATTACCAGGTAAGAAATTTAAACATTTTATGATGAATAATAAAATCCTCATATAAAAAAAAAGTTTTGTAATTTACAGCACTACTGCGCAATATTGCACCTCTGCAACAAACAAAAAATGACTGAAATTCAATTTAAAACTGCTTAATTTTTTTTCATATTTTCCCTTTTATTATTGCTTGAGAACTAGCTGATATAATTTTTTCATAGAAATTTAAAAAATTGTGAATTTAATGGTTATAAGGGGATTCACACCCATGTGACGGCCCTTTTTTAAGCATTCTTTAGGGAATTGTTTTTGACGACCAGTAAAAAGATTAAAGATTTAAGTTTTTTATCCTTTTTTTATCCTTTTTTTTGTATTTTAAGAGTATGTATATAAATGTTTAGTCAAAAAAATATCCAATAGAACGTGAGTTATAGCGCTCTGAACACACTCGCCACGAAAAAATGGACGCTTACTTCCTCCACGATTTCGGCTTATTGGCTTATCTGAAATAAAAAAAAAATTACCGGCGTTTTAATCTATAAGCTTAAATGTGCACAGAATGAACTATACTCAATTGAAAATATCAAAAATTGAATTTTTGGTAGACCTCTTGAAAAAAAAATTTCGAATTTCATGGGAATTTTTTTGTTATGTTTTTGCTATAAAAAATAGAAATGTTTTGAATTTGGGAATGATCGTAAGTCCATGTCGTGCGTATATATGTGCTGAGTCAACCCTATAAATTTGAAAGCTTTCGGATAAACCATTCTTGAGATATGATGGAGGAAAGTTTCAAAAACACAGTTTTGAGAAAAACACGTTTAAAGTTTCCAAGTCCGTTTAAAACAATGACAGTCTTAATTTAGCCCTTCAAACAGCTGCTCTTCTATAACACCTGCTTCTTCAAAGCGCGACATCAAATTCTATAAAAAAAACTTTTATCACCGTATTCTAGATACGTTAAAGGAGCAATTTATGAAGAAAAAAAAATTTTTTTTTTTGATTTTTTGAACCCATCACATGGGTGAACCCCCTTAATATTAAAATCCCTGTTTCCGTTAGGGAATTGCTTATTAATACCACACACTTTGAAGTTCCGAAAAGTTTTTTGGTACGGACTTCGTTAATTCTGCGCTTTCGTCAAGGGACGAGGGTCACACCTGGCCTGCGGCATCACGCTTCAGATATCCATAGCATGCTTGAAAATATAAATGAGATTAAACAGAATTCACACAAACAAGCAATAGTTATATATTTTTTTATCTCATTGAGTTAGCTCAAACAAACTTTTAGTGTGGTATTATTATAATTCCTTAGTGGTCAATTTAATAATCCTTTATCTAAAAGATTTCTTCATTTTTGTGTGACCAGTTACTTATTGAGACCGCAGTAACCTACTGGTGAATGTCACGGTCTCGTGGCCGGCGTGTCATAAGTTCGATCCTTGTACCACTGAAGACTCAACGTGTAAAGGGGCCGATGCACGTTAAATCTGTCGGGACCCCAACGTCCTTTTAAATATCTCAATGTCTGTCTTGGCCAGTCTGATAACTCAAAATGTTACAAATGTATTCAACAATACTTTTTGAATCTGATATTTATGTTATTTTCTAATGAATGTGCTTAAATAGTTCTTATTGTATGAATAATTTGAGTTATGGCCGTTACTTAAATAATGGTCTCATAAAGAATGTTACATTTCTTATAATATTTACTCTCGATCAGCTCTAAATTTTTTAAATTTTCATGAAACATTAAATTATAGTATAACCTCAAGATAAATGCATTGAATTAGTTTTATTAAGTACTCTAATTGCTTTGAATTTTTCCAAAACTGTTGCTAAAATTTCGCTTATAATTTTGATTTTTGTAAGAGTCAGATATTTTTTAAATATTGTTAGTTAAATATTAGTATTTATTAGTATAGATTCCTAAAAAGGCATTTAAAATGTTTTAGTATGATGTTTAAAAAAATGCTCCGAATGTGTTTGAATACCTTAAGATGCGTATATTTATATTCTTTGCACTTGCATCATTAGAAAAGGTTCAAGCGTTTTCACTTACCTAATAATTGTATCGACTTTTTTTTGTCCTACTTCGGTTTCAGGTTAGTTTAACTCCATCAATTCGTAAAAAAATATTTCATGTACTTTATTCATAAAAAGCACAATAAGTCCATTTGAAGAGTTTTAAATTGTTATACTGTAGCTCAGCTGTCACCAACTTTTAGAGCTTCAGATACGACTGAATGTATAATTATATGTTTAGTGGATCCCATTAATATTGTTGCCTATTGTATCGTGGATCTCTATAATTATATTGCAACTTATTAACATCTTTATTTACATGACCATATCACTAAAAAGAAATTTTCCGAAAAACAAGAACAAACCGTCAGCGTCTTTCGTAATTGATTGATCATGGTTGCCAACTCTCACTTTCAAATGTCGCTAGACATATATGCAAAAGTAGCTAAAAAGTCACTAAGCTTAGAAAGAATTTCACTAAAAGTAGAAGTAATGAAAAAAATGTATATGACTTTTTTTTTATATTCCATAATGTGTTTTATTATTCGTCATTTTTGAAATTGAATCTTAATAAAAATAAAATGTGTCCGAATTTTTCTGCAGAACATCAAAATCATCACCAATGGTTTATGAAACACTAGTTGGCAACTTCTGCTTTGGCTCATGCTTGCTTTTTTATTAAATCTGTAGCCAAAGCAGTACATATATAAAATCATTTCATTATGGAATTTTAAAAGGGTTCCCAGTAACCCATATCCCCGCAGACATTTCCAGAGATTCCTGAGAATTTTAAAAATGAAATGCGAGGTAAACAAAACCATATTTCAGGTACAGCAAAAAAAAAAATACGTTTTACTTAATATTTATATGTTATGATAATACTTTAGTTATTGAGTGCGTCTATAGTTATTATTTTTAATTATAGAGCAAATTAAGTCCTCAATAATTAATTTTTTAGGTATTAAAATCTCATTACAAAGTTTATTTTAAAATATATTTACTTAAAAAAACTTTAATTGGACCATAATGTAAACTTTTTCGATTAATTTTTTACACAATTCATTGAAAATAAAAAAAAAAAAAAAAATATAAAACGATAAATGTATTTACTTTTTTTTATATCCCTATTGTATAAATTACAGTCGAATCTCTATATAACAAAGTCGCTAAATCCCACAAAAAAGTTCGTTATAAGAAAAATTCGTTATATAGAGGTTCATCTTTCAATTTTCCTTATAAAACACATAAAAATTATTTTAAATTCATAAACACTATATATTAAAAAAAGTAATTATTCACACCTTTTTGTAGATTAAAGTATATATATATTTTATATATCTTACCTGTGAAAAAAAAGAAAGAACAGTTGCAAGAAAAGTTTCTTGACACCTTTATCCACTTTCTGAAGAATTAATTTATTTTTATGTTCAATCACTTACGTTTTGACATTTTCGAGATACAAGAAACGGAGTTACCAGTATGACTGATCAATACTACATATGAACGGAGACTAGTTCAAGGATACGAGACTCCACTGAGGTAGAAAGGGGATGAAGATGTTTCCAGTGAACTGGACAATGGGAGTTAAAAGTTGCACTTCTTGAATTAAGTGCCCAGAATTCTGTTGCTCTCGGCGAGTTAGGTGCCTAATAAAACCAGTTCAAGATTTATGAGCACCGAAAAATGTGCTAAAAGAGAAAATAACTCGAAATGTCCAGAAATACTTCAAGAATAGGGAGGTAGAGAAATTGAATCACAAGAGAAAGAGATCTTTACATAGATAATGCACTTCGCTATTGAGAGGTTATTTTACGAAGAATATTGAGAAATGTTCTAGGTTCCAGGAAAAAGTTCGCTATATAGAGGTTCGTTATATGGAGGTTCGACTATATAATATTTTCAAGGGGAGCAGTAGTTACGATACAAAACACAAGACCGGACAATAATAAGAGAAAACATGTTTATTATCCTTAGTGTAATAAAAGTATTAAGAAAAATGAAAATAAAAGGGACAATAGAGGAGCGTTTCGAGGTGATAGGAATGCACTTGTTAGTATGCAGGATCCGCCAGATGGTCATATCAGAAATCGAGACATGAATGTTGATATCCCACCCACTGGTACCGGGATTGCTCTGTACAAGATTCGTTGTTTGGAGTTTTTAACTCACGTTCTTGGATGTCCACGATGAAGGATCCACTGTTGAGCAACATCTGGTGCAAGTAGGCAAAGAAGGCGTGGCTGGGAGTTTGCCACCTTGGGTAACGTTGGATGTTCAATCACTGAGCGTTTCTTCCTTTCGAATCAGCGGCCAAGCATGAAAGATGCATGTCAGTGAGTTCAGCTTTCGTGTAATGTTCCATCCTACTACCCCTTTGTCGGCAGGCAAACTGAAACTTCATAGCGAGCGTGACAGAAAAACCCGCGTGTGCACAAGCATCCTCATCTGATACTTCAGCTTACGTAAAGCTATTTATCGCGTATAAAAATCAAAGATTTTGTAGGATTTTTGCTGAGCTAAAAATAATACACATGTTTTCTCCTTTTATTCTTGTGTCTTTCTTGTGTTTTCTGTCGTTACTATCACGAGAGGAAAGCGTTTCCGACCCTGCATTCGTATGTGATTTTCCATTATCTAGATCAGGGGTGGTCAATCCAAATGACCTTGCAGGCCACTTCTAAAAACATTATTCCACGGACCACATATAAATATATATATATATATTTGTAATAGATTTGGAGCCATTACAAACATTTACTGGAGTGGAAATTTAAAAAGAAATGACGTATTATTATTATTTTCATTGTTTTTCATGCATACAAACATGGATAATATAATAATAATAGTGCAATAATAATATTTTATATATTTAATTAGTTATAAATATTTCTGTTTCTCACCTCTTTTACTTAGTGTTTTCAAGTTGATCTCAATGCATGTATTTGTATATCATAATTGATGCTACAGGTTTTAGTTCATTAAGTTTGAAGGTGATTTATGTTTAATAAATTTCATTTTCTAAAAAAAAAAAAAAAAAAAACGCCATAACAGAAACAACGTGATAAAATAGAAACAGTTATGGGATTTATTTCTTAAAAAAAAAACACTAAATACAGAAGTATTGCAGAAAAGAATCATATTTTTGAAAGTTGTAATGAATCTCGGGGGCCGGAAAATAATTCAAGGTGGGCCAGGGATTGGCCACCCCTGTTCTAGGTGTCCTCTATCTGTCCTGAAATTTTGTGGCCGTTGTATTTATACACTCTATATAAATAAACAACATAACTTTTGTTCCCTTTGAACAAAATTTAAAAAATAAAATCTCATATAATTTAGATAAAGTGAACCCTTTAGATAAAGAATTAAATGCTATTAATTATATTATTAAGATATTTCTAAATATGCATCCATTTAAAATAGAACTATTACTTCTATTTCATTGCATTTCATTCATCGATGTATACATGCACATGCAAATACATACATAGGACCTAATTGCTGTGCTATACTCTGATTTAACAAAAAGCATTATTCCTATTGAAATATATATATAGGATGAATTGAATGTTTATTGCAACTATCAAAATGTTGAATTATTTACATTTAACTAAAAACCTTTTACAAACTGTGTATCAAACTGCAAAACTATTTAGGATTTATTCTACGGGATATAAATTATCGAATAACATTTGCATACTATTGCTATTTAACATATAATATTGCTCAGCTATCGCAATTAAACATTACAAACGGAATTTATTTGAAGTGAATACCATTTTAGCATTAATTGCATCAAAGTGGCAAAGTCTTTGATAATCGCTTTGCTGTGGAATTTAATTGAGCTAGAAGTTAGATCAAAAAAGGAATTATTTACACAATTTATATAACATTTTTATTTAAATACGTACACTACAAAATAAATATAACAGTTTAAAAAAGAATAAAAATAATAAAAACAAACATATAATAGTTTTTTCACATTAAATAATAAATCTGTAATTAAAAAATGGCAGATAACGTATTGCGAAATGAAAATTTTCGATTTCTTTCTTCTTCGATTATGTTGTAGTAATTTTACAGCATATAAACAGTCTTAATACAAAAAAATTTGACTGTTATGTGAAATTGCAAATTACGAATTAACAAGTTTTAAGGGAGGCCTACATTTCTGAAAATTAGAATGCTATTTAAAGTAGCTATATATTTTATTAAAAATTTATTATAATTGCATGCATTCTTATAATATATTTATATATATATATAATATTGTTTTTAACCTATTTATTTCATTGTGAAATTGAAAAGAACAAAAAATATTTATGTAAAAACTATATTTTTATCATAGGAGTTGCAACGTTTTACAGTAAACGATTTTCAATGTACTATTTTATTATTATTATCCGATGAAAAAATTATTTCTACCAGAAAACCTTTTTTACTGAGAAGTATACTTAAAAAATATATTTGTGCTAGTCTAAATTTAAAGCTATTGCTCAAGTCATACAATGTTATGAATAGCGAATAGTATATGTATAAAATCAAAATTAATTATAATAGAATTCTTTACAGCTTCTCAAAAACATAATTAAAAGTAAATATAAATAGTTTTCATTCAATATATTTCTAAATAGAATCAGAAAGCTTTGATAGGATAAATATTATATATATACTCCAAAGATAATGATCTTCAAAATACTTTTGTTGAATTAAGCCCAATAATTATCAACTATTTACAATACCGTAAAGTCATATTTATGCACGTAATAAAATTCAATTTATTTCTAGAAGTTTGTATGTTAGAATATGATATAAATTTGTTTTTCTTGTGTTATTATCATACATCATAATTTAATAAAATGTATATATATATTTATATGTATATTAAAATATTCCCATTTAAATACAAAAATATTATTTTTGTAACCAAATTCCCAAAATATATCATGTCTGGAAGGAATAAAAATGAAAACCACGTAATTATTTGTAATGTAAAATAATAGTTATTACGCACTCATATAGAATAAAAGCATTTAATAGTTTGTACATTGTTTGCACTGTCTGTGCATTGTATTGTTTAATGTAATAAATTAGATCGGAGTGTATTGTATTAGACTTAAGGAAGAGAAATAGAATGTTACATTTATTTTTCAAGAAAGCATGGTATTTTTTTAAACGAGTGTTTAGAAGTCTGTAAAAAACTTCATAAATCTTCTAGGATGTAACTATGAATTATTTGGTAATTATAATGAATATAAAAATGATAAGATTTACAAGAAATATGGTTATATCAAAGGGATATGCTACTAAAATCCTCCATTTTATTTGGATAATTTATATTATTGGTTCAGTTTTATATATTTAAGATTATTTATTGATGTTTAATAAATAATTACTGTTAAGGTATCCGACTGTGTTTGGAACCGTTATTTTAAAAGTGCATAAATGGATAATTTTCTTGATATTTAGTGTCACTTAAATTAGAATACATGTATAAAATTATTTTAAGGTCATTATGACAAAAAAATAATAATTTAATGACAATATTTTGGCAAAAAACTAACTTAGAATAACCTTTTATCAAAACCTCCTTTTTTATAAAAAAAAAAAAATGCTTCTATAATAATAATATTTTGTTTCTGTAAAGTAAAGACTTCTGAAGAGAGTCTGAACTAGGACTTTTGAAAAATTCACATTATTTTGAGAGTTAACACCAATTGAAATAATTATCGGTGTTTTTTTTCGTAAAATTTCTCCCCTCTGTTGTCGTAAACATGGATAAAAACCCTTCAAAGTTAAATATTTACAAATTATACTTCAGTCTCTGTACAGAGGTCTGAGCTATATACAGGTAAAATATTATTATTACTAGCTGCATGGCCTAAATGTTTCAAATGTAAGTTAGAAAAGTTAGTAGTAAATGTATAGCTTATAAGTGTGTGGCCTTAAGTATTTCAATTGTGTTGAAAAACATTTTGACAGCTTGTACCTCTGGAGTTAAGAAGTAGAGGACTAGCACTCTAAAATTGAAGGAGAATTATTTTTTACGTTCCTGTAGCCCCCGCCCCTCCTGATTCAAAGTGCATTTCTGCAAAACTCATTTTTATTAGATCTAAAAGTACAAAAGTTCTGATATTTGAAAAATGGAAATTTTTTTATTAATACATCCAGTACACTTTTAAAAGTTGACTTCTATAAAACCTTTTCTTTGCAGATTTCTATCCAGCAAAAGAAACATGCATGCCATATTTCATTACTGAGGGTCTAGTAGTTTGAAAACAGGGATTTTGTTTTATCAATACGCTTCAGTAGCTTTCTGCCCCATTCTATATAATCGATTTCCAATAATACTCATTGTAAGCGGATATCTATTAAACAAAAGAAAAAGGCTTATTAACTTTTAAAATATATGGGTCAAACAGTTCAAGAACAGAACTTTTTTTTAACTATATCAGTCCTTAAACCCTCGTAACCCTTTTTAGATGTCAATTTAGGGAAAACCCCTTCTTAGTGGATTATGAAAGGAACACTTCTGCCAAATTTCAAGTCTTTAGGTCAAATAGTTCCTGAGATTTTGTAAAGATCGAGTAAGTGACTGAATGAGTGAGTCACTTTTCTACTTTAAATATATATATATATATATATATATATATATATAAAGGAATGTGTGAATTCCAATTTCTTACTTCTTTAGCACTGTAGGTTCTAGAACTTCTTCACTTTTATTTTATTATGCTATATATATATATATATATATATATATATATATATATATATATATATATATATATA
>BMAV01024244.1:201483-230574 GCA_019973955.1 Trichonephila inaurata madagascariensis | reverse complement strand
ATATATATATATATATATATATATATATATATATATATATATATATAGATAGATAGATAGATAGATAGATAGATAGATAGACTTGTTTGTAGAGAATAAGGCTATATATATATATATATATATCCACAATAATAATAATATATGCAAATAGTTATAATTTTAAATATAACTAGACAGAACAAAGAGAAGAAATATTAACCATAATAGTAGAATAGCAAACCCTTGGCCTTTAGAAGCAGTAATGCAGGTTGAAATATTTTTTTTTACCAACCATCTTTCATCTATAATATGCCTATACTACTGTAAGTATTATATATATGTAATTATTATAAAATAAATACACTAAAATCTATTTATCCATCTATCTTATAAACGTAGAAAAATACAGCTTGTACGAATCTCTACGAGAGAGCTAGCATATACTTAATTAAAACAACTATCTCCAATAAACGAAACAAAGTTTAAGAAAATACATTTCCAAGTCAGAAGAATTGTAAATTTAATTCTATTCCGTCTATTAAAAGCATCATTAATGCTCAAGTGACTTAGCGTAAGAATATCGTATGAATCGTGAAATTACTGAAAGAAAGAAAAATATTAGAGGATATATTTTCATCCATTTTCTTGCGAAGCAAAACAAAAAGCTAGGATTAGACTTTTCGCTGTCATTATGCGTTACAATCTACGAAAATACTTCACTAAATCCTATTTTTAGACGCACAACCCGCTTAAAGACAGTTTTTAGAGTACATCATTTCGGAGAAAGAGCTTTTAAGTACAAATATCTTCATCCTTTCTTCTACCACTCAAAACGGAACGCTAAGTTTAGGCTTAACGCAATTGTTATACTGCTCTCTATAAAAATATCTGCCTTAAAATCCCCTTTTTAGATACATGAACTACTTAAAAACAATTTTAGAACTCTCTAGCAAAGGAAACTCTGAAATATAAGTATTTTTTTATACATTAAATACCCTTTTCTGGGTGTCTCTATGTCCTAGAGAATGAAAAACGTGTCTATCTTCAACACAGATGGATTAACCGCGAAAATCATCTGTTTGGTCAGGTGGTTTCTTTTAATAAACTCGATGTTTTTGGGTTTCATCAATGACGACGTGTATTCGTGTCTGGGGTTCTCCATTCGTTTGTTCGAATGATGGATTAGAAGGAATCTCACGTGCTTCTGTTCGCTGCAAATAGAGATAAAGGATATTGGAAAAAGTGGCATCTTATGGTGTTGGTTTTTGGTCATGTACTTATGGACTTAAATGGAATTAGATGATTAATAGATGGGAAGAGTGAATGTTTTATCACTTATAAAAGCTAAAATGCAACAATAATACATAGTAAAACTACTTACGGTTAGCGTCTACTTACAGTTTTATGTATTTATATATACTGTCATTCAAATGCTAAAGTGTTTATTGCAATGAAATATTTTGTCTTGGTATTAATGTTTTTGTTACTCGTATGTCTCCATTACATTAAATATTTATGTAGTCAACATTTTTAATGTGACTAAGTACGGAACCGTTCAAACGTATAAAAGAATAGTTTTTTCATACATATATGTACATTATATTTAGTGTCAGTTGATTTAAAATATACATATAAAACTGTTAAAAGAATATGAATAAAAGAAAATGTTTTAAATTCACTTTTTTTTTGTTGCAAAAATAACTAAAAAACAACTAATGTATATATATATAAAACTTTTTAAAGTCAATTCCTACGTAAGTCAACAAAGAAAAATTTTATTTTAGTTATTTTTATTAAATAGTTATACTTAAAATAAATATGTATATCCATATGACAGTATTAAGTGACAAAATAGAAAGCGATTTTTCATTTTCTTTTCTATATAGGGTGTTGGACTAATTTATGTTTGTTGCTACTGTTTATTCATTAATTTAATTTAATTGTTCTAATAAAATAATATAGTAAAAAAAAATTCTCAGAAATTAGGCCATTCCAGGTGGGATTCGAGCCCTCGACCTTTGGATTAGTAGTCCAACGCGCTATCTACTGCGCTACAGCGACACACCGAATGATCTTCCTTTCTATATATGCTGTTGGACAATTATTTTTTCTTGCTATTTATTTATTAATTAATTAGAATTAACGCGCGAGTTAATATTTGAAAAAAAAACTATATTAACATCAAGTGTTATCCACTACAAGTTTTAAAAAAATGTATTTGAAATTAAGTGGATGAATAAAAAGTATTTTACTAACGATTGAAAATTTGAACAAGATATATATATATATACACATATACACATAGGGAGAGATAACCAAGAGACTTTTGTACAGAGACAGAACTAGGTTTTTTGAGATGTATATCTTAGTAGTGCATTTATTCAAATTTTAATGCTTCACAGTAAATAAATTTTAACAAAGAAAACTCCGGCAATTATCTCAATTTCTAATAACTCTGAAAATAATGTGATTTTTTTCAAAAATTCTAGTTCAGGCTTTGTAGAGTAGTCTCAGCTATATATAGGCAAAATATTAAAAATATAATTGCATTTTAAATAAAAGTAGGATATTTTGAAGATATATCCTTTTTTCTTCATTTTTTGACAAAAAAATTATACTTAAATAGTGTTTTCTTGTAATAATATTCTTAAAATAGTTGTAAATGCATATTCTAATTTAAATGACTCTAAGTACCAAAAATATTGGTCTCTTATAATTTTCTTTTTTTTTAAATGTTGATTCTGAACGCAGCTGTGCTCCTTAAAGTGTCTGTTACAATGAGATATTTTGCATTGATATTAATCCTTTTTATTATTGGTCTATCTCCATTATATTCAACATTAATAAGCCAGCAGCATCTTTAAGGTAACTACGTACGACAATGTAATTTTGAAAAAGCGTATAACAGTAGGGTTCTTCTTTTTGTTATTCAGTGCCAGTTGATTTGGAATATACATATAGAATTGCTTAAAGAATATTATTAGAAGGGAAAAAAAATATTTAAAGGCAAGTTTTTGGCAAAAACGAAGAAAAAATAATACTTTCAAAACATTCCCTTTTATGAAAAATGCATCCATAATATTATTTTGTCTATGCATATACTTCTGTACAGAGCCTAAACTAGGTTTTTTGAAATACATAATTTGGAAGTGGATTTATGCATATTTTGCTGTTTTAAGTTTTAACAAATATCAACCCGTTATTATTTCACCTGTTAATGCGACTCTTTTTTTTTTTTTAAAAACCTAGTTTAGTGCTTTTTTATAAATAAGAGTCATGTATATAAATAGACAAAATATTTTTAATACAGAAGTACTTTTCATAAAAAGAATGTTTTGTGAAAGTATGGCATTCTTTCTTCATTTTTTTACCAAAAAGTTGCATTTAAGTAAATTTTTATTTTAATAATATTTTTTAAACAATTTTATTTACTGGGTGTCTCAAAAATAGAGCCTAAATTCTGTAAAGCCAGATTCCTCTTTGGGAGTGCATAAAAAATGTCCCAAGAACTGTACCAGTACGATCCATACTTTATTCGAAAAATACGGTAAATGATAATAAATGAATGAGGATGCATGATGGCTAATAATGGAGCTCGAGGGTATTTCTATGCTTCTGTAAGTGTTTGACAGACATGAAATACTGTGGCAGATGGACCAGACATAGAGCTCCAATTCCATGGCAACCACGATCGCCAGACCTCACACCATTTGATACATTTTTCCTATGGAACATTCTCAAGGATTTGTTGTCTCTCACCGTCGTGATGACATAAACGGAGTTGCTCGTCTGCTTGCTGCTTGTACTTCAGTGGGCACTACGCAGGTGCCCCGTATGGATGAGTTCACAAGGATCACCTGCGTTCTCAGCCTGTCTTGATATGCACGGCAGACACTTTGAACATCTGCCTTTATAAATATTTGCCACTACTGATGTTGTGTTTAACAGAGTGTTTTTTACTTACACCGGTATACCTTGCTTTTCGAATTTTTTTCATTAACTATGGATCGTACAGGTACAGTTCCTCGGGCATTTTTTATGTAATTCCAGCGAGGAATCTATGTGTGTAGAAATTGGTCGCTATTTTTGGGACACCCTGTACATGAATTCAACTGACAGCAATTATCACAAAACTTATTCATTTATACTCTTTTTCAAAAACATGGTTCCAAACGTAGTTAGTCACCTTAAGTTAGTATTATTAATAAATTATTTTTTAGATATTAATAGTTTTTCCATTACGAAGACATTAAAAATGAATTACCGTGAAACCCAGCGTATAGCGCGCACCTTTATTTTCCAGCTGCAATTTTTAATTTTTAGGTATATTCGCCGTATAACGCGCACCCTGTTGTTTACAAAGAAACCTGAAAAGTATTTGCGTAATGCTCTAATGTTTTAAAATCTTTTGTGCGAGATATTATCCTGAAAGTATGAAAAAGTAATATACTCTTCTAGTACTACAACAATTTAAGTTCATTAGAAATGTCTCATTTATTTTAAATAAACAGTTTTCCTATTTATGTAGAAGCTTAATTTTTTTCTATGCAATCTTTTTATTTTTTTTATTTTTATTTTTAAAGCTATGGTTTTTATACCCGGCGTACAACACGCACCCGTAAATTTCGATCTCATTTTTTTTGTATAAGTGCGTGTTATACGACTAATTTTATGGTTGTGTTTGTTCCAAGATTTTTGAATATATTTCATACGTAATTTTAACATGCTTAAAAGATTGTTATACGTTTTTCTTAAAAAATGCGATTATATTATGTGTGATTTTATATTATATAACATTAAAATGAATCTTGTTTTCTTTTCTTTTCAGGTAAGTTATATATTCCAGATGGATTATGATTGTCATTGCACCTCACGTGAGTCATCTCTTTTAGTCTTATTCTCATCAGTTCTCATTTTTATACACGGCGTATAACGCGCACCCGTTAATTTCGACCTTAATTTTTGTGTTAAAAGTACGCGTTATACGCCGGACACAACAAATTACATTATGGATGTGTAAAGTAACTCATTCTGCTTAGAAGGAGGAGATAAATAATAAACACAGCTCATTCTAAAGCCTTTCAAAAACTTAATTAAAACCTAAGCTAAGCACCGAAATTTTATTACATTAAACAAATGAATATAATTTACTAAATTAAATTTTCGAAATAAGACATGGTTCTGTACCTACAGCTTTTGTAAGCAAAGTCAAATATATTTATTATTCATGTCTGGAGGAAGGAATAACATTCTAGTAATAATCACATGAAATTAATCACTTGAATAAACGTAGCAAAGACGTCGGTAACAGAATTTGAAACATTAATTCTTGAAAAGCTCAAAACATATGAAGTAAATTTAAAGAGTTAAAATAGCAAATTTTCAACTGTAATTTTTGATGAAAAGTTGTTAGCTTCAAGAGAAAAGTGTAATTCTATTATAATAGACATCGAGATCATGGTAATGTATAGACGTATACAATTTAATTGAATAACTTTATGGATTTTTTTTCATAATATGATGTATTCAGAAACAGAATTTTGTTAGTGACTTAAAATTATGTCAGATGATTCATTTCTTTTTTTCTACTTTTTGATTAAATAAACTGAAATTGAAATGAATATTGACTGATTCATTTCCTGTGTGCATTGAATTTTAAGGTTTTTATGATAAATAAAAGTGATCCAAATAAATTTTTATGCTACGTATGTATACATTTTTTTAAACTTGAATAATATATTAAATGTTTAAATGGTTTGAATAAGCAAAAGCTTTTAAGGCATGAATCCTTTATTTAAAAAAAATAATTTTTGTAGAACGATGAAAATAATGCTGCTTTTTATTATTTTATTATTACATTTTCCTTACAACAACATAAAAATAACCCAAAAATTTATTAAAAATTTTTCCTAATCCAGATTTTGAGTTATAATAAAATTGTTCATACCTTTTCTCTATTTAACACCATCTACATGTTTTACTAATAATTGAAAAATGTAGAGTTAAAAACAAAAATCTCTATCTAGATATGATTTATACTCTATAAAAGGATTACTACTTTTATTTTTCTCTTACCCTTGAATAATTATTCAGAGTAGAAGTGATTTTTTTAAAAAGAATTCTAACTAGGCAATAATTAAAAAGAAAGTGCAATATCAATGAAAAAAATTCGAAATTGGATAGTAATTAATATTAATTTCGTACTAGAAGATAAAGAATGGGTCTTACTACTGAAGACGGATTCGCAATTATGAATGACATTCAAATGATACAAGTACAAGTAATTCATAATTTATAATAACCCTCATTGCTCTAACACTTCCACATCACACCATAAGAAACACGAGATTATAATCCATTTAACGAGCGCAAACCGGCTTTCTACAAAGTTTGTGACCATAATCACTTAATGGTTTGAGACATCGTATTCCCCCGAATATCCTGTGCGTAGAAGGGGGATGTAGTTTAAATCTACTACGGTTAAAATTCCTCTGGCGTGATGTGGAATTTTGGAGAATTTAGTTCCACTGAAGTATCACCCTTGTCCCGTGACTCAAGTTCAAAATAACAAGATCCATCGCCAATAGCCAACGTGCCACTTTAAAGGGTGCAATGTAAATATAAAATCAAATCACGTAGTCACAATGGCTAATCAAAATTAAAGGAGACATATGTGAGGTTGGGGAAAAAGAAATCCATTATTTTTTCAGTAGATGGCTATAGTGTCGATGGCTCGTGAAGTATCGATCAAACAATTTCAAATTTATGCTCGTTGTCAAGATGACATTTCACACTAAATATATTATTTTGCTTTTTTTCGTTTGGCCCATTCAGTTGTGAGTTAAAGGGTGTTAAAATATTGGAAGTCAACAAAGTGAAAATTCGGTTCTTTTTACAGTTTTTCTTTGATAAAGGTGAAAATGCAAGCCAGGCGGCTGAAATTGCGCATGGTGTTTATGGTGTTGATACTGTAATAGCTAATTACGAGCAATTTTGGTTTCGTCGATTCCGTTCATGTATTTTTGATGCACCCCACACAGGCAGGCCCGTCGTCGAAAATGTCGATAAAATCACAAAAATAATCGTTGACCGGCCTGTCCTGGCATCACCCAGCAGCTAAAGATCGACCATAAAACAGTTTTAAGCCATTTGCGCAAAGTTGAATTCAAAAAGAAGATCCATGTTTGGGTGCCACACTAATTAACACCAAAAACCATGATGGATCGAATTTCCATCTGTGAAGCCTTGGCCAAACGGAATGAAACCGATTCATTTCTTAAACGGATGGTAACTGGGGATGAGAAATGGGTCACATACTACAATATTGTACAAAAACGATCGCTTGGTCAAAGTGCGGTGAAGCAGCTCGAACGGTGGCCAAACCAGGACTAACATCCAGGAAGGTTCTACTGTGTATTTGGTGGTACTGGAAATGAATCATTTATTATGAGTTGCTTCCTTAGGGCCAAACACTAAATTTAGATCTCTGCTGTCAACAACTGGACACTGAAGCTAGCGATTGACCAGAAATGGCCAGAATTGGTCAACAGAAGAGGTGTTGTGTTCCATCCGGACAATGTCAGGCCACACACGTCTGTAGTGACTCACCAGAACCTTTGGGATCTTGGTTGGGAAGTTTTATTGCGACCACCATATAGTTCGGACCTGGCACCAAGCGATTACCACCTTTTTTCGCATTGCAAAACTTCCTGAGTGATAAGAAATTGGGATCAAGAGAATATTGTGAAAATCGATTACTAGATGTTTTTGCCAATAAGCGCCAAGTGTTCTGTGAGAGAGGCATTATGAAGCTACCTTTAAAATGGCAACAAATTATATAGCAAAACGGTGCTTATTTGACCCAAATTGGACAATCGGAAGTATGTTAAATAAAATCTTGATTTTGATGCAAAAATAATGGATTTCTTTTTCCCCAACCTAATATTATAAACATAAGTTGCAATATTCATTGAATCATAATTAAGATACAGATCATGGCATAAGAAAATCTTTCAAAAGTAAAGATTATTGTGACAGGGTTAATAGCAAGTCATTCGGTGAGAATAATAGCATCCGGAGTTTAATCTATCGAAGAAATTTGTTTCTATAATCAGTCAAATGATCGAAAAGATTTCCAGATAAATGATACTATCTCGAAAAAATACAAAAAAATATATAATCACATATTAAATTCAACCAGCACCAAATACGCATTGCACAATTACTAAAAAAAATCTTAAATCTTACCAAAAAAACCATTTAGAATACTTAATAATATGCCACGCATAACTTTAACAGCAGACGATTACATATTAATAAATAAAGTAATCAGATAAATTAGAGTCATGTGATTTATCAGACGATAAATATACGTAAGAGAGTTTTAAGCCAATCAATATCTATAGCTCTGTATAGCTCAAATAATCAATTAAAAGTTAATTCAAAATAAACTTATTTAGAACTAAATATTTTACAATACGAATTGTTCGTATTTTTCACCACTACGTATAAACAGGTTACGCAGCTATTCAATATATGAGTGTATAGCTATTATTCAAAAGTTTAAAACGTATAGTTATTATTGAAATGAAAAGTACATACGTGCTCTATTGTACGTATTATTGTCCTACCAAGTATCTTTATTTATAATTTACTATTATTTATGTTTAGGGTAGAGTGAGTATAGCTGGCCATTGATCACATAGGTTGTAAGTGGAAGAGAAGGGGTGTATAAGATTTACTGACTATGTTGAGAACAAAATTTTGCAAAAGCCTATAAATGAATAATTTTTTTGATATTTTGTGTTGTTTGAATTATAATATACATATAAAATAGTTTTAAGAATATTATTACAGTAAAATATTATTTAAATGCAAATGTTTACCAAAAATGAAGAAATAATGACATATTTTCAAAAAAAAAAAAAATCTCCTTTTGCGGAAAATGCTTCTATAATAACAAAAAAACATTTTATGCACAACTAAAAGAAAGATAGAAACTATAATCTAAGATTTTTAAAAAATTCAAATAATTTCAGAGTTATCATTAATTAAAATAATTACCGAAGGGTTTTATTGTTAAAATTTCTTTACTGTCATTTATCAGAGTTACTCAAACTGTGGGGCGCTCCTCACTAGGGGGGGGTGAGCAAAAGTAGAAAATAAAAGAGTATTTAAAACAATTATCAATTTACTGAAAGGAAGAAAACAAAATACATTCTGACATAATCAAAAATAAAATAGATATTTGCATTCGTGTAATATACTTATAAATATGTCAGTACTGCACAACCTATTTGATCAGTAATTCACAAATACTAAGTTAAGGAAAATTTTAATAATTACTAGTGACCTCTTGGGCTTGTCATATACAAAATTTAACAATTATCTTGATAATTTGTACGGTTTATAGTTAAAGTCGCATTTTAGCTGTAGTGTCGAAGGGCATTAATATTCAATTTATTACATTGTTATTGTATGGAGGGGGGAACGATGAAAATTATGATTGAAGATTGGGTTACAAATATTGAAAGCTTAAAAAGCACTGTCATATATTAAAATATCCATTTCTAAATTATGTATTTCAAAGATCCTAGTTAAAGCTCTGTTAAGAAATCTCAGCTATACTTAAAAGAATTTTCTGTGAAAGGAGGATGTTTTAAAAAAAGGGTCTTTTCAACAGTTTTATAATTATGGTTCTGATTAAGGTGACTGTAAATAGGAAAAAAAATTCATTTCTAAGATTTTGCAAACTCAGGCTTCCGAAAACAGTCAGGTACCTTAAGATTACAAGAAAAAAAATCTTCAAGACAACGTTTGGGTTACAAAATCTACATCAATATCTCACAGAACTTTGAATTTATTATTACAAGGAGCTTAATTTAATATATTACCAACTATCCAAAAAATATAAGAATTGTTCCTTTTGCAAATAGTGATAACTATAGACTCAGACGTCTGGAGCATTAGACTGACTATATTATGTATCCTGTTGTTTTCTTTTAAACCTTTGTCTAGTCCTTAAGAAAGATATCTTATATTCCAGGAATTATTAATATATCTTATATGTTGAACATTTTATGAATATAATAGTGGTATTAAATTCCTCAGACGTCACATTTCGAGCTTTTGTAACTGTTCTTTGAGCAAATAATGACTTCTCTTTTCCGGTGTGGCTACAGATAACATATATAAGAATGGTTTTGCATCACACACATTTTTCTATATCTCCAATTTTTGTTAAAAGAGAGTAAAATACTGTGGTGCATTTGCTGAACTATACATTTCTGAGATATGTGATATTTGTTTTACCTTTCACAGGCAAAGCTTTAGGCATTATAATTTCAGAAATTAAGCAATATCATACATTTGCGCAATATCTTTCAAAACTCCTTTTTTTAAATAAGTATAATAAATTAAATGGTTTATAACTTGCCCATTATAATACTTCGTTGAATTATTTTCTTTTAAACATGGCTTTTAAGTTGAAATTCTGTGTTTTTATTGTACCGTATTTACTCGAATCTAAGCTACACCATTTTTCCAGTGTTAATTTTACTGAAACTGGTCTAGTGTTAATGGTACTGCCTCCCATCCGGTATAGCGGTTAGTGACGCTGACTGCGGTGCCGTAGGATCTGGGATCGAATCCCGGGTAAGGCATGGATGTTTGTGTTGTAAACCTTCTCTTCTATGTGATGTGTACTTCACGCTTGCTTCTATGTAAGCCCTTGGGTGATACTTTGTGGTGCACGGGTGTTCTATTAATGTTCTCAATAAAAATAAATAAAAAAAAAAATGGTACTGGAAATCGGGTGCGGCTTAGAATCAAAGGAAAAACATTCAACTTATGGAGTAAATTTAGTTTCCTTTCCTTTTAAAAAGAAAAAAAATGCAACCATCCATTCTGTCCAATTTCATTGATGACTTATCCCATTCCTCAGTTTATCTCTGATATTCAGTATATTCTAAACATCCTTGCCTGCACGTATTTAGGAAATTTTTCTGCGTAACGTTTTCTTTTAATAGCCTAAACATCAAATATATTGGTAACAGTATCAAGACGAGTTCACTATGACGCAAGATTGGAAAGAAAGGCAATTTTACATGCAGAAATAAAAGGAAACAGAGCAGCGGCCACTGAACATTTGACACGGATGTAACAAATATACGCCGATGGCGTAAGCAAAATGATATAATTTATGCTTATAATTGTTCAACTATCTTAAACAGTCTTTTTACATTCTTCTAACTTGGATCTTTTTTAAAAAATATTGCATAACAAATGCATTGTATGGCACGGAAGACGACACCTTGTAGGAAAATGGCAAAGCCTCCACCCATTCCGAAGTCAGCTGTGACAACGGACGTGATGAATCATTTTCGAAACATGATACTTACAGTAAGAGTAATTATAGATAAATGTATGTATTTGAATATTTTTAATACTTGTAAAAACATATAAATTATTACCTTCTTATTATTTCTCATTAAATTAAAAAAAAAAGTATTACTTATTGATGAAACTGTTATGTATTTTTTTATTTTTTCTCAAAAACCTGTAGAGAATTGGGGGTGCAGCTTAGAATCAATGGCGGCTTAGATTCGAGTAAATACGGTATATTTAGTATTATGGTTTTTTGATTCAATGAATCACGCGAGAATTCTATTTTTTAACAAAATTCATCTACCGAACCCTTTAAATATTAAAGCTCATATTATGTGGTTCCGATATTTATTTAAACACTTTCCCTTAGTTTTACTTTGGAAATCAAAGTTTAATTTTTTTACAAACTTTTCAAAAGTAATCAAGTGTTACTTCTTAAAGATATCCTACTATCTTCAAATGATGCATTTTATGAAAATTTGACAAGAATACCTCATGATTCAATTTTACTGGCTAGTTTATGAGGTTTTTAAAAAAATATTTTGTTTTATTTTCCATTTATTAGTACAAAAGTTACAAATGTTTTAGAAAGGACGCATTCCACTTCTCTTTCTTTCCAAGATGAAATTACCAAGATTAAAACGCGTTGTACACGAAATGGCTGCTTTCAGAAATTTCGAAACTGGAAGATATTTAAAAAAATGTTCAGATAAATAACTGAATTGTTTCTTAATGTTTCGCGTATTATTAAAATTGTTGGTCTATTTTTTGTAGAAAAAAAAATGACTGAATTATTACGAACAAACTACAGTTATAATGCATTTTATGGTGTGTAGACACATTGGAACTTTCTAATAGAAATAAATACACTCCTTCTATGGAAAAATTACAGATGATATAATTTAAAGTATCCGACTACCCTAAAATTGCAAATATTTTTCCAAAATTGACAAACTTTTTTTTAAATCATTTATATTTATAGATCGTCTTATGAGCTTTGTAAAAATATCAAGTTTTTTATTTTCCATTCACTAGAACAAAAACTACAAGTGCTTTAGTAAAGCAAATGTCATAACTTTAAACGAGACGTCAAACTTTAAAATATGTATTGCTCAAAGTGTGTTTTTTTTTTCGAAAAACTCAAACGGGGACAGTGATTGTTCAAAAAGTTGTAAGAATAATTCACTGAAATTTTTTGTGTATGTTCTGTGTAACTATAGAAGTGTTTTATAACCGTCAGATTTATCAACCACTGATTTATTAAAAAAATTACAATCCCTGATGTGAATATATTCACTGTTTTTTTAAGCAATTGCACTAGTGCTCTAGTTTTTGTAAAAATTAAAATATCTTTTACCCTAGGTCATTTCAAAAAGGAATACCAAATTAATACATCGAAATTAAAAAGTTGACAATTTATTCATAAACTTTTTGTACAGGTAGGGCCTGTTTATGTAATTTTTTGTACATTTTTACCCATTTTTTTTCCCATTATAGTAATAATATTTTATTTTTTCTTCTTAATTTTAACATTTTTTTTCTTAAAATGTACTAAATAAACCTAAAAGCCACAAAAACATTTCCATATCAACATTTTTTTTTAAAAAAAGTTGTTGTAAGTAGTCGAATACATTAAATTACCTCTTTTTAAATATTTATATATAACGAATGATTGGAAAATATGTGTAATATTTCATGCATGATTATTTTTCTTGCATAAAAAACGATTAATAGCGATAAAGATTAAATTTCCCAGTGTTCTTCAGAATTGACTAACAATAAAATTTATTTCACACACATCCAATGTTATATTTCCTTCATTTCCAGTCTGTTAATGATTACAGAATTAAATTCCCTAGTGACTTACTGTACAGGTACTGTACACATTTCTTTGGACAATCAAATCTAAGTCAACCTTTTTTTTTCTGGTTGGAACTCTTTTTTGAAAATAATTCGGATTATTTTCTCTTGTTATATTTGTCTAAAACATTGGAATTTTCCTTTTGAGAAACTCCTTTGGAATAATTTTATTATTTTTCCTTCGATTGTATGCATTCCTAGCTTGCTATGTTTTCACTTCTCTTAAGTATTTAGGTATTTAAATATTTGGGGTAGCTAGCTTTTTTTTCCATATCTCTAAGAAAACTGTTAAGTGCTTTGAGAAATCGAATTAATTAGGTTTAAAAAAAGAAACTCCGAGAATGATTAATCTTTGATTTTATTTTAATCGTATGAATTTATTTTGTAACTAGAAAAAAAGCACAGTTAAAGAAGCATAATTTCAGATTAAAAATGTTTTTCTTGAAAATTGAAATTAATGAATAGAAATTTCAACACATTAAAAAAATGTATGGAGTTTAATGAAGCCGCTTTTAAAGAGAAATTTATTAATGGTCGCTATTGAACTACCATATTTGTTCGAATGTAAGCAGTACTTTTTCCCCAATGTTAATGCTTTTAAAAATCGGGTACGGCTTAGAATACAGGGCGGAAAATTTCATGCGTTTGAGCATGCATTTAAAGTTTTTAATACTGATAAAATAAACTAATTTTTCACTTCTTAAAAGTTCTTATTTTAATTTTTTAATTTATAAATATAGGATATCAATAAACCATTTTACGCTATTATTTTATTTTATTTTTACAAAAACGTGTTGAGAATTTGAGGTATGGTCTAGAATCGACGGGGGCTTTGATTCGAATAAATATGGTATTTGGAAATTGATTGATTATAGAATTTGAGTTATATTTTCTATAAACTTACCTTTGTAACATATTATTTTTATAGCGCAGTATAAACAAAAATACTAATCTAAAAGAATTGCTAAAATCGAAGGTTTCGATTGTTTTGAAGTAATGGTGCCCGAAGCAAGAACATTTTAAATTTTTCTGTTTTATGGATTCTGTTTTTAAGATCAAACTTCTTCAAGCGGATATTTTCTTTTTTTAAAAAAAATTTAAATCTTATAAAAAGTAGTTAACGATATTAGGATTAATCGGATTCAATTAAAACACAGAAAATTAATGAATTTTTGTTTAACTGAAATTCATGTTTTGTTATTCAAATTCATCAAGCTCTAAAATCGTACAAATCCGTTGTTGAAATAAGTCTTTATTTGTTAATCTTTTTACAAGAGATATTCTTCTATTGATGAAGCCCTATTAAATAAAGATGTCGATACTTGTGTTTTTCACATTTTTTTTCAACTTAAGTTCGCATTATTTCATATCCGGCCATATTGTACTATTTAATTTAGGATTATTGTAGCCAAAGAAGAATAATCCCGATATGGCCTTATTTGATATTTATATAGCTGGTAGTTATGCTATCACCATGTTTTAAGAACAAGCTTCAACAATAATACAAGAATTGTTCCGAATACTTTGGCAATGATGCTGAGTTGGCGGATATCAGTTAGGCGATAAAATTAATACAATATGCATGTTTGAAGCTCAACGCTATTATCATACATCGTAAAGCTTGTACACTCACCCATTAGATTTTTAAAATAACACGAAGCATTAAAAGAGGATAAAAATAGTAAGAATTTTGGGATGTCTTTAGGCCCAAGGCTCCGTCCTCAGGCGAGGACTTCGTTTCGTTCTCGACTCTGTCTTAATAAGATCATGATCCGGATGATTTTAATACGCAAATATTATTACCGTACATATTCCCACAAAAAGAGGGATATTCAAATTGAGGTTAACTGGCAAAAGTGGTAAGAACTGTAACTATTATGTGATGTCAGTTTTAAATATCTAAACCTATGCCTAATACCATAAACAATCATTCAACTCATTTAGTCGAAATGCAGCGATCGGTCTAGCCAGGGGCGTAACGGAGAATATAAGGGCCTCCTACTATGTCAGGGTTTGCCACGGCCCCTAGAACCCTGCCCTCCCCGCGATGCGGAGTACATTACGCCATTAGGTCTAGCCAGTTTGTGCCTAGGTTTTTGATAATGTGAATTGAGCATATTTATTTGTTTCAAATTACCGTTTGAACGAGTATTTGACAATGTATGCTATATGCTGTCTACTTTTAAAGATCTCAGATAGAGCCTACTTTTTCCCTAGGCCTCGAAAAATCTTCTCTGGGCCTAGGACCTCTAAGAGTTTTATGACGTCACTGTAAACATTTATATCATTAACAACAAAATACGTTCCTTTCCTTTTTATAATTAGTAGTGTTTTCACCCAAAACTACAACGCTTTACCTGCATTGACTTTCTATGCAGATGTTGGATACTGAAATGAAAAGTCATAAAGTAGACGAAGTAAGCCTCGTTTCAAATTCATGTAATAAACTTGAAGTTTGACTTAAAAAAAACAACGTGTGTACCAGAGTAGTACCAACTACAATCTATCAGATTTAGGTATAGAGATTGAGCTGACACCTGCTATTTGCTTCAAACAGGGTTCTTCAGAATAGTCCTCAACATGGACAAAGTGGTTGCTCATGCACATTCCACCAGAATAAATTCATTGCCAATATTAGCAACATAAGGGCGAGCGTATCAATCAAGGATATCGTCCTGATATCTCGCGCCAGTCAGAGTTCCTCCGTAAAACATATGCAAACTAGCGTGACCAAGAAATGAAATCTTAGCCCTAAACTCCAATTCAACCAGCTGTGCATTTCTATAATAAATTTAGATTGCTTGTATCTGGTGCGTTGCTTAATCCTGGTCAGAAATCGCCCTGAATAACTTTCTATTGTGAAACTGGACTAATTTGTGAGGAATGCAAAAACTTATTGTTTTTAGATCCAGGAAACGTATTCCCTTACCCAACATAAAGGGGCACATGTCTGTCGACGCATAACTGATCATCTTGCATAAAGACCTTCATTATGAAAGGGTTTTCTCACCTTAGTAGAGAAGATTTTCGTTTTTTTTATGTGACAATATGATCTGTAATGAGCTGAGAAACAGAAGTACTTCATCTACTTCACTCCAAAAGAGTCAGAAATTGGCCACTCACAGGTTTTGTATTTCATTTTTGATCTTAAACTTATCTTCAGGATTCATAATCTTTAAACTGATTCTACAGTAGTTGGACCACACTCAGGGCTACATTGAGACGTCTAGCAACATCTGCTTTTGACAACTCCATTTTAATTCAAACGCTTGCAGTCTTAATAAATCGCGTAAGCTTTTTCTCACTGTGGGGCGCGCCCACCTAGATGGGCGTGATAACTCTACGAGGGGGGGAGCTAGCATATTGAAAAGTCGAAAACAAAAGATTATTTAAAAATTATTGTTGACTGAAAGTAAGGAAACAAAATAAATTCTGACATAATAAAAAATAAAATACACATTTGCACTGATGTAATACACTTATAAATGTATGAGTACTGCACAAAGTATTTGATAATTAATTTCACAATACTAAGTTAAGAAAAAGTTTAATAATTACCAGTGACCCATGGGCTTATCATAAATAAAATCATATACAAAAATTAACACTTATCTTGATAATTAATCTCTTAACTGTTGACTAAAAGGTACGCAATTTTCTCCCCAATATCACCATTTTCCACGTAGGTACGCGTATGTGATGTATTGAGGGGAGAGACGAAAAGGCATAAAAATAAGTAAAATCTTCTCTGAAAGAAGTAAATCCTTCTCAAACACTGACAATGCCCTTTTATTGCATTCCAAAGCCTTCAGAATAATTTTATGGATAGCAGTGCACAGAGAAGTTCATATTTTGGAAAGACATATATATACGTTCGGGGCAATTAACGCTTTGGTTGAGTGAGACATTTGTATACGCCAGTGGCACTTAAGAGGTTAAAGTCGTGTTGCAGCTTAGCGTCAAAGTATAGTATTATGGAATTCCAAGATATTATCTGCGCCCGCCCGCCATGAAAATTATGATTGAAAACTGGGACGCAAATATTGAAAGTTTGAGAAGCACTGCTTTACAGGATATTGTCAACAAAATTACAAAGAGCTATTGAAGATCAGCAGTCTTATGTAAAACATACGTATGCAGTTGCGAAAGTTTGATATCTGAACCTTTTCCCTATGTAAATGTACTTCTTCAAGGTAGAGCAAAAAAGGTTATTTCTTTTTTTCTTTAAAACGACGAATTTTATTTTTACAGTAATTATTTTAATGGTGAGCTTCAAAAAACATTTGTACCTTAATTTATGAGGCCAGTGTAGTAGGAGACGTCATCGAAATCATCATCCTAAAATAAACACGTGACACTTAATTTCACGTAACTGATCCTTCACTTTATAGCAACCATTTTTAATGAATAGTTTTATATTCCAACAAATTTTATACTTATGAACTATTTATGCGGTAACCAACACTATTTAATATCTTCAATGATTTGCCTATCAAAAAATTAATCAATTCCCAACTCGTTAAAAAAAGAAAACACATTTCAGTCTAAAAGAGCATCCTCATCGCAGATATATAAAAATAAGTTTCTTTTTCCATCAGAACCGACAATTTTTTATTCAAAGCTGCAATAATTTTTCATTTCCAAAAACCAGATTGCGAAAACAGAATAGAAAGTAATTTCTATCAAAAGGCGCACGATAAAATTATAAAAAAATGGTCCGGCTTTTCAAGCATATGCCGATAAAGAAACACAAGAGCATAATTAGTTTTTATATTAATGAAATTTCCTCAGCCCAACAATGTGCTTTTTTTTCAAGGAAAATAAAGATATTGAACGAAAAATGCATTCTTTTGTTAACGGTTTACAGGCTTCTTCTTACAAGGACGAAAAACAGTCATTAATTCGCTTTAACAATGAACGGGCTGACTGAAGAATTCAGGGTTATATGTTATTGTTAACAACCCGTGGAAAACTAATATTTTCTGCAGGCTTCGATTGTGGACTAGAATGTGTCTTTTATGCTTTTGTTGCTTGAATCCACTACTGGTTTTGTATAGCAAAAATGATGAGTTTTGCTTATCACAAAATGTCAAATTTAAGACAACTTTTGTGTTGTTTAATGTTAAATTTTGCTGATATTGCAAAATTGTTATTTATCTTGATAAATATTTGCTCTGAAGGGCTTAGAAAATAGTAAAAGGAGAGTTATTATTGAAATATAATGGTTGTAAAAATAGTAATACAGTTTTTTTTTATTTCAATCATAATAGTAGTCCATGTATCATTAAGATCTTCATTCATGCATTAAAATGCCACAATTTTCTGTTTTAATATTGCATAAAAGCATTAATGAATAGTATTTCTCTGTCAAAAACTTCCTCTGAATATTTAAATAATAATTTATAATAAATTATATTATATTATATTATATTATATTATATTATATTATATTATATTATATTATATTATATTATATTATATTATATTATATATTTATATAAATTATATGCATCACGCATATAATTTTTAAGTTATGCAAATTTAAACAGTATGTTTGTATTTGTGCATTTATTCCTTTTTAAAATAAAAATAAAATGTTGTATGTTTCTAATTACGTAATTGTGTTTTTAACGCAGGGGATAAATTAAAATATTTATTGTTTAACATTTTTGAATATTATATAAGATGAAACTTGCTACTGATAAAACGAGAGTACGAAACAGCTTTTGCACAAATGTTATTTTTTAAATAAATTATATGTAGTGAAATATTTTAGAGTGTAAATCAGGGGTCGGCAACCTTTTAGCTGTGGCATGCCAAACCAATCTACTCATATGATTCAGTGTGCCACATATAGTCGGACATTTTTAAAACTATTCAAATCCCGATAATGCATGCAGAGTTAGATAATATAGGTGAATAATATAGATTTACAGTGTTTTTATATTTTAATTTTGCATCATTTAAAGATATTTCTTAATGTAAAAAATTAATAGCTTAAAATGCAATTATTTCTTCAACGAAATTTTTTAAAAAATTAAAGTTTTACATATGCTATGTATTTTTAAACATATTTATCAAAATAAGAAGTACACAACATAAAATATAAGTATTTTCTTTCATTATATTTAAATAAAAAGATAAATAACAATTTTAATGTGAACCTAATGCTTGCAACACTCTACTTTCATATCTCAAAATGGATGGAGCGGGGTTATAATGTGTGACTTTCAATTTGATACGATTCTAAACATTCACTTTTTAAACAATTTCGTTGCAGACAAGAAATATTTTTCACAAGATAAATTTTTTTTTACATAGAATGTAGAACCAAAAGCGGAAAGCGGATTGTATCCAATTTCCTCACTTCAAACAATTCAATCTCTCGAGCAATGACATTCAATAATTTACAAAATAGAACTGTAAATTTATCTTTACGATGTATCTTTCAGATTTTTTGGAAATTGCATAAAAGTCAATAATTCTAAAAATGTTTGTTAAATAAAGTCCATTACAAATTTATCAACTTCCATCAATTCAAAATTTGACAAATTTGCAAAGTTGTGCAGAGTGCCACTGAGAAATGTACAATATGCCATAAGTGGTACGAATGTCATAGTTTGCTGACCCCTGGTGTAAATGAATAAAATTTATATTTTTGTGAGGACTAATATTAACTTAATATACATTGACGATATATTTTTTAGACTTTGGGGTATTTTGAGACAGCGTTTTAGATTTGTATATCTCCTCTGTGAATTTTAAAGGTGCATCTTAAAGTTAACTTTTCAGATGTATACAAAAATAAGAACTGAGATATATTTATCTTTAAATTTGAGAGAGATATAAAATAATTTTTAATAATAAATAATAAGATTCTTAGTCGGACGTTTAATATTTGATTTAGTAGAAATTACTGAACAGTTATAATTACAATGATTGATCTCAGATCGAATATTCACCATTTTGTGTTTAAAACAATGTTAATTTAAGAATCAATTCAATTCATTAAAATATTTCAACTTTATAAACCAATTACGATTGTAGATTCCCATTATTTTGATTATAATATTTTTATAGTAAATAAAGGAAAAAAAATTATTTAAAATTCTTATATGAAATACGGCATTGATTAAGATAAATTATTGTAAATATAATTAGATTTCCTTCACAAAGTACTTTTCCCTTTTTTTTCACTTCTGTATTTTTTTTTTACTTATATTAATCATCTTATGTATATAGGTCTGTAATTACCCATGAAGAAAAAAGAATTTCAAAGAAAACAAATTGGCACTTAATGTATTCAGTAATTTTAATTACAATTTTTAAATTACAAATGATGTAATTATAAAAGTAATTGTGATGAGCAAAATTAAAACTTTTACCAAGGCCATTAAAAAATTTTCCTTCCGAACATCGTCAATCCATTTATCACACATTAATTAAAATGTAAATTGTAAAAATTGATTTTCTTTTCTTGCTCTATAGTAATACAGGTGACATGATTAAAAGTAATTACGCGATTAAAATGTATGTTAAATGATGGAAGATCATTACTTATATTCATTAGTCTTTTATATCTCGAATAATTTACATTTTTTTAATGTATTACAACAGTAACTAAGAAGAACTATTTTCAGCATTTTAATTTATCTGTAAATCATATTTGCCAATATTTATTAGTTTTCCTGACACACGCACACACACACACAGATATATATATATATATATATTATATACGCCTAATTAAATATTGTTGCGTAGACCGGGTTTGTGTTATTTATACTATTAATCACAAAGAACAAAATATGTTAAGAGCAATGCAATTTGTTGTCGAAAAACATCCTCAAAATATACCGATACAACACTACAATTCACAAAATAAATTCCAGAAGTTTTTCATCCCTTCTATAGCGCTCAGACCCTTCTACTAGTGTCTAAAGCTACGGACACATTAAATTAAAGCTTATCCGCAAGCTACCACTTGCCAGAGAATTCTTGAACGGCTGAATTAAAACAGACTCAGTTTTAGTAAGCGATTGCTATTTATAGTCTGCGTGAATAACTTCAAGCGCTTTCTCGAAAATTCCGCTTACGACATAGATCGTGATGCGATAGATTTCTAGACTAATATCCAGAAGCATCCGCATGGTCACCAATTCGCCAAAAATGGTTGCAGAGTCAACAAATTTGGTCACCAAAAATAATGCTGATTTAGCTATATCGCCAATATTTCGCCAAGTTTGCATTGAAACACCACTATAATATAAGGGACTGAGTTTCATGCAAATATTACAAATTTTATCATAAAAAATGAAATAGAAAATAATAGTAACGTATTAAACTTTCAAATGTATATTATTTATACTATTTTAAAATGAAATTAAACATTAATTAGACGAAATTCGTAACCATATTTTAAATGATTACTCAATAACGAATAACTAAATAGATAACAAATGAATTACTAAGTAAAGATAACTTTATAGAGAGTTTCACGCAATACATATACATTAAAAAAGATCTTCCCAATATAATTTAAAACATGAACTTGAAATAAAAGGCAATGCAAATGCAAATTCTGAAAAAGAATTATGCTCTAAATAAAACACAAACAAACCCTATATAAACTTTTCCAAAATATTTTTGAAACACGTGTATATATGCATTCCCAAAACCATAAGAACTGAAAATAAATGGGTTCAATTTTCAACATTTGTTAGAAAAAGCAGAATGAGATAATATGCAAGAGACATATTATAAAAGTGATTATTTTTATTAAGAATAATTAATGAAATAACTAATTATTACTTTTTGTTTGTCTTACGTTTGTCATAAATGGTGCCATAAGTTCATAGGAACTTTCTTTGTATGATTAACAAATTAAATTTTAGATGTGATCTCTTAGAAGAAAATATTAATTCTACGAATAAATTTAATTTAAAACCAAAAGTTTTGAAACTTTCAAACATAAATTTAACTTATTACAATAAAATAAACAATAATGTGTCTCCATATCTTTTAAATTGTAAATTTTCTCAAGTACTTCAATTTTAAAAATTGTGCTAAGAGAAATTCCCTATTTTATTAGTGTGTAACCAAAATAGTAAAAAAAAAGATGACAAAATATAAATTCGAAAGAAATACACATTTTCAATATACACTTTTTAAAATATTTTTTTATAACAGAAACTTAATATCCTTTCACGTTCCATCTGCTCCAGTAAGTCTTGGAAGTTTCCATCTTTACCGAATCCTTTCTAATCTATTGAAGTCAGGGCGCCAAAACAACTCATCAACTTTTCTAGGTCACCCTCACTATTGAGATGTAGCACACACACTGTGGGGCGGTGTCAGGCCCCGTGTGTTGTGCGCTTTCTTTGATGGATGATGGCCAGGCCTTTTCCTGATTATTAAATTCGTTACGCGGCTTATTAGTTTATTGCAGCAGGATTACGCCCTCTGTAAAATAGGGCGCCCCTGTCTGAAGAAAAGGGGCTGTGATTAAATTGGCGCGACTTGGCGATTAAATTTGCTTCTGTTAGGGATGTCTCGAAGTGGCATTTCAAGATGGATGTAGTTTTGACTTATTGGGGATTTTGAAATTTTGAATTAGAAGATCAGTCATGGGTGATAAAATGGATTCATTGGGGGATTAGGTGCCCCAAGTTGTTGGATCACAATTTGTGAGCTGTATCTGATTAATTTTAAAATATTTTTTTCTTTTTAAATCTTGTAATTATTTCGCTGAAAAGGGCTTTCTTTGGTTATCTTTTACGAAACACCTGAATTGGAAATACTCTTTACGTAAGAATTAAATCGCATTTTTTGGAGCAAATGAATACATTTGACCTGTTTTGATAAGTAAATGGAAATTAATTATCTATTTTTTTGTGATTAAAAACTTCCTTTTGTGGTTTTCAGATTTAAAAAAAAATTACTAAAAAATATTATTATGATTCTATTCACTAAAAGAGAGGATATTTAACGTTATTACTTAACATGTAACACAAACAATTTTCTTCAGAAATATTATTACATCTTCATTTATTTTAATTTCTCCTCTTGTATCATCAAAACACGTTTAATAAACAGTTACAAAAAGTCACTTCCTAACACATGGCATTTGTGGGCGTTTAGCAAATGATGTAGCAATTACTGATCGAGCTAAAAATTTGAAACATGTATGTGTGTCTGAAAAAACTTATACACAATCTGTACTTGTCCAACGCTTAAACCGGTAAAGAGAACGTATATAAATATAAAAACAATTTATGCTCAAATACTTTTTGAGTACAGTGCTTTTACGTATCTGCTAACTTTCGAAGTATATAACATTCTCTTGTGCTTACGTAATAAGTTCCATAATTTTTTCAGCGCTTGCCATGCCATCTGACGTTACTAAATGTAAATATTCTGCCCATAGATATACATATATTTACATTTATATATGTATGATCATAATTCGCGAGTTCCTAACCCCAAGTATGATTACACAAAACATCATTATATTCAACATGCCTCTAATTTGCAATCATTATAAAGTGGTTCTATATATATAATCAGCGGGTTACTGCACTTTGCATAATTTTTTAAGTTTTTTTTTCTTCCGTTTGATAAAAACATCGGAACCATAACTTTATTTGACATAATCTTTTAAAAATGGCTCGTTGAAAACTGATAAAAAAATACATTTCTCTGACAAATCTGGTTTTGTTTTATTACTATGTAACTCAAAATTTGCCCTTGGCAATAATTGATATTTTCAAATGACTTAGATAATAAAGTTAAGGTGCTGAATGCATGCATGTACGTGCGGTAGAATTTCGGTTATTCAAGTGAAATGAAACAGAACAATTTTCGAACAATAGAAATAATCGGACTACCTTATTGACATATGGAAATACAATTAAATTGAAGTTGTTCAATAACAATTTGCTTACTGTACTGTGTCCGAAAACAAATTTAAAATGTCATAACATAGTAAAGCCTAAAAATTTATAAGTAGGTTACTTATATAACACTAATTGTAAATGTAACACTGTTTGTAAGCGTTTGGGCATTAAATGGGTTTCTAAAAGTAGATCAATTGCGTGAAGTGCACCGTTTCGTGCAGCAATATGAGTGCACACCGCACAGAGTGAGTGAGAGAAGTATTAACGCCGCGCACACTAAAGCCGCATGAGGACTATTGGTGACGGATCTCGTAAATTTGAACCTCAATCAAGTAACTAGAATGACACCAATGTTAACACTTTACTCTCCTAACATCCACGCCCCAACAATGGGAGGACATTGATCTTTCACAGATTTAACATACATCGGTCCCCTTTAAGCAGAGGGTCTTCAGTGGAACCAGGATTTAAACCCGCGATGCTCCACAAATGTGTTCATGGCCATAACCGCTACGCTGCCGCGGCCACTACGCGGTGGAAGAGATTTATAAATGCTCCAGGTCAGTGGCCTCCAATCTCCGGTCGTCTGACCGGTACCAGTCCGTCCCGGCCGTGGTAGCCGAGTGATAGAGGTATCGGACCGTGGCTTGCCTTGTCACGAGTTCGAGCCCACTACCACTAAAGACCCACCGTGTAGGGCAGCGATACACGTTAAATCTGTCGAGAGCTGAAACGTCATCCCGTTGGTGTGGTGTGGTAGTTAGGAGAGGGGGGTACCAGCTCACAGGTGTCGTCCACGTCACTTGACCATGGTTCAAAATTATGTGGTCCGTCGCCAAAAGCCCTCGTGTAGCTGAACAGTGTGACGTTAATATTCAATCAATCAACCGGTACCAGTCCGTGGATCAAATACTACCGGTCCACACAATAAATATTAAATTATTTCCATTTTATTTGATGTGGTATATTTTTCTTCGGTTTGGGCTGCTTTTCTTATGAAAACCATTTTATATTCCTTGTTATAAATCCCTTTATATTCATTTTTGGTGTAGCTATCTGCTATTCTGAAGACACGTTTATAAATACTATTAAAGTAAAATTATTAAATCAAAACAATCTAAAATATAAACAATCAACGTCCTGCCCCTCAGTGGGCCGCGGTAAAATTATTCAACGTTGACCGGTCCGCGGCGATAAAAAGGTTGGACCGCTTGGAAGAAGATAAATTCCATTAAAATTTGTATCCGCCAAATTGTGGGATTTACTGTCAAAAAAATTCAATTGCAATTGAACTTTGTAGATTAGATCAAAAACAAAAAGTAATTTATTATATGAATCGCACTTAATACATTACATTTAGGTAAGGTTTAATATTAATCGCAGGAACAATAAAAGCCATAAGCCATTTATTTTTTACCATAAATTCATCCTCTTATTGAGCATATTAAGAGTAGTAAATCCCTTGTAAAATAATGAGCTCCTCATTTAAATCCGTCATTTTGAGAATTGAAAAAATTATAACAACATGTAATTTAAAAGTCAGTTAAAAAAATATTAACCGACATTTTTTTTCAATGGATTTCGAAAATAAAAAATTATAAAAATGCAATCTACAAAACAAGAAGAGTGGAAATTGATATGCTGAAGAATAAAATGAAATAAAAGAGTATTTTTTTAAATTTATTTAATGATCAGAAAATTAATATTTATAAAAGAGAGAGAGAGAGCGGAATATATTTTTATAAACTAAAAACCATGGTATTTTTATGCGGCTCCAGTTACATATGGCAACCCGCAACTGCCAATTGGCGATGTAAGGTTACCAGATTGGCGTTATTAGCATAAGGCATTCGATAAAATTGTTATAAAAAGTATACATTTTTAGCATATCTAATATTCATTGCATTTATAATAATCTGCTTCAAAATTCAAAACGACAGAAAGAATAGGAAAAAAAAACACGATCTTTTGTTTTCATATTTATTTAATTTAAATAGAATCACTCACACAAATAATTGCAACATGCTTTTATTATATAAGTGAATGAATTTACCATACTGAACTTGAAAGTCAGACAAGGATGTTGATACCGAATTCAAATGTATATTTTAAGAGTCCGCTAATTCATAAGTAACAATAAAAAGTATGATTTTATTACGATTTGTAATCAAATTTCAAAAAGAAAATCCATTTAAATTCTTATAACATTTTTTTTTTTTCTTTTTTTGGTTCAAATATATTTTGATCGTAATTTTTCCATAAAAATAATCTAGCAAGCTAGGACTAAATTTATTTGAAAAAAGAAAATAATTTCTATTGACACGGTAGAACAAAAATTGTTTTTTTTAAAGAATAATGAAGAATATTTAGCACCCCCCTTACATGTTAAATATAAAAAGGTTTTAAGTGCATTTTGTTCAGAATTGATGTTTTTTTTTTTTTATCTGCAGAAAACCAATATCTCAACATTTACAAATTTGAATTTCACACAATTCCATTAAAATTAAAAGACGCTGTCTTTCGATTTAAAGGAATTATTTACATATTAATTGTAAATTACAGTTTTCTTACAAAAAACAAATTTGTAAAACTGAAAATTAATTTCAACTCTCATAGAAAAGAAATTTAAGTTCCAAGCAAACAAGGGGTTTTTTTTCATTTTTTTTTTTTTAATGGGACTTATATTACTAAGATTTAATTTCGCAGAATCACACAATTTTAATTTTTTTATCAACGATTTTAAACATATCAAATGTGTGTATTGTTAACAGTATCAATACATTTACACAATAAACCAGTGCTTCTCAAACTTTCAATATTTGCAACCCGGTAATTAATAATAATTTCCCTCGCACCCCTCTTCCATACAAATAACAATGCATAAATTCTCATTAATACTATACTCTGATGCTAAAGATACAATGCGACTTTAACCTCTTAAGTGCCACCACCGTATATATACGTCTAGCTCAACTGGTGAGTTAAATAACCCGGACGTATATATACGTCTTTCTAAAGTTTGATCTTTTCGGTACACTGATATTCATAAAATTATTCCGAAGACTTTAGAATGCAAAAAAAAAGGGTGTTGACAGAGTTTGCAAAGGATTTATTTATTTCAGAGGATTTGCTTATTTATTCCTTTTCTACACTATACCCACTTTTAATTGGCATTTAGGGATTAATTATAAACCGTGCAAATTATCCAGATAAGTGTTAATTTTTGTATATAAATTTATGTATTTGTCCATGGGGTCATTGGTAATTAGTAAACTTGTTCTTAATTTTGTATTGTTAAATTATTTATAAAATACATTCCACAGTACTGATATATTTATTAGTGTATTATATCAGTGTAAATGTGTATTTTATTTTTTTACAATGTGAGAATGTATTGTGTTTGTTTACTTTCAATAAATTAATATATTTTTTTTAAAATATTCCTTTGTTTTCGACTTTTCAATATGCTCGCTCCACCCTCGTAGGGTTATCACGCCCTTCTAGGGGGCGCATCACACAGTTTGAGAAACGCTACAAAAAAACAGTTTAAAAGAAATTTCGTTAAACGATCAGGTATAGGCATTAGACAGCAAATTTTTCTGCAATAAGGTTTGTATCCAAAGTTAAATAAATGCTTTTATCATAAAATCAATTCTTTTCCATACATTATTTTTTCCCTTACAATATTTTCAATTACAACAAGTTTCGTTCGTGTAAATAATTTCTTCCTTAAACAAAACAGAATCCATCCGTATTCCATGTTTAAAATTGATTAATAGAGCCAAGTAATCAATTTATAACCTTTTATTAGTACGCATATATTAAAAAAAAATAAAATTTAATATCTTAGAACACACATATTTGTTATATAATCTCTTTAAAAGTAATTAAATTCTGATTTTTCAGTGATCAATATTAGCCTTCAGTACTCAACTTTTATTTGTTTAATAAATATCCTTAAGATTAATAACAACAAAGTAAATAAAAAAAGAGACACAAATACTTTTTTCTACATGAAAACTAATTTGTAAACACATTGTACAGTTATGCGTTACTAAACAATACGTTTTATTTTTCTTCATTCAATATTTAAGCAGCAAATACAATACATGCCGCTTGCCTCTTCCATGTCTAACATTCCTTCAAAACAATTAATTACGAATTCCTAGTTCTGAATGCTTCTTTTTAAAAAAATCTTCCTGCTTCAATGGAAATTAAGAACATGTTTTCGAATGGTAATTCATTAAACATTTATTAATTTAACAAACAAAGAATGTCAAGAACGGACCTAAAGAGTGATTGATTACATAATTAATATTTCTCTTTTTTGAATCCAGGCCTTTTCTTAACTTAATTGCTTCTAATTACCTTTTAAACCATGCAACAGTGGGCAGGAAAACTTCTGTAAATTTCTGCTTTTGTTTTTTTAATTAATTGTGTTGCTCGCGGATAATGTAACGGTAACTTTTTTTTTTTGCTAATGAATTTTAATATTCTCTTAAGGCGTTTTAAATATAAAATAAAAGAAAAATTGATTAAAATTTATAATTACATTTTTTTAAATATGCTTGCAAGGCTGTGTTTGTGTGTATTGAAAAATGTAGTTACGATGTATACTTTATTTAATTGTTCTTTAATGTAATAACATTTTGATTTTATGCTCGGATAATTGCATTAGTAGCATAATATTAAATGATTTTAATTGTAAGAGACTAAGTAACAATCCAAAAAATTTAATTTACCATGAATTTAATCTCACATGAATAAAATTTTAAACATTTACCTTTAATGTTTCTTTTTGCACTTATTGGATACAGCAACGTACAAATCCAAGAGAGAGAGAGAGAGAGGGAGAGTGCACTTGGAAATACGTAATTGTTTTTTTTTTTACTTAACTAATAAATTATCACTTTTGCAATTACTTTCGGACCTCTTTATAACGAAGTCACTAAATCCCGGAAAAAAGTTCGTT
>BMAV01024244.1:165026-193331 GCA_019973955.1 Trichonephila inaurata madagascariensis | reverse complement strand
TTTTTTTTTTTTTCTGTTCGCGGCTTAGAACACTTAGAGAAAGCGCAAAATTTATTTTTGCATATATATTGAACTGTCAAGTGCAAGTCTATTTCTGCTGTGAGTTAGTAAAATAAAAACGCGGGAAGGAGAATAAACAAATTTTACGGAATGCCAAGTCTATGTATGGGAAATAAGGAGTATATATGGAAAAAAATATCGTAGCAGGAAATTCGTTTTTGTTTCATATATATGGGTAAAATATAAAAATGATTTAGTAGAGTAAGGATCGCGAAAAAGAGGAAGTATTTTTATAAGAGAAAATATTATATTTTGTAAGTAGGAGATTTAATAGTTGTTTACTTTACATTATGTTCATATATTTACATAAGAAATATTCATGAATTTTACGCTTTCGATATAGTATTCAAATGTTAAATAGAAAATGTTATAGAAGATGCACAAAAATATATTAAAAAATGTAATTTTCATATTTAAAAATTAAAAACAATCTGATTTATTTTGTATAAATTGACTGTATTTCTTGTACCAAGATTTTCAATTTTCAAAGAAAAAAAATTCATGACTTTATTACTCAGTTAAAAATTTTTTTTTCTTCTTTTTTTGAAAATATTTTGATTTCTAAAATTTACAAGCGTCTTAAATAAAATATCTAGAGAAAGATATTCAACTTTTTTTTTAATATAGCCTAAAACGTTTTTAAAAAATGTCATTTATTTCTTTATTTAAAATAAAGTATTAACAAAGTAACTAATTATTATTTCTATAAATATATTTATTTGTGAGGCTTAAAAAAGATTTAGAAATAGCAGTTTAGGTATCATACGTAAAAAAGAACAAACAGTAATCAATGAAAGGTTTCGTATTTTCCAATCCATTTCTATCCCTGTTTTGTAAACTAACTTCCTTTAATATTTTTATGTGACTCTGAATAAACCAAACTATAAGTTTTTATGAAATTTTTGTTAAACTCTCATGAGAATACAGACAACATAAATATGAAAAAAATGTATATTGATTTGAAAGCAACGCTATGCTTATAGTGTACAAACTTTGCTGGGCTTTAATATAAGTTTTACTTTGTTCTGGAAGGAAATTTGTTCTTACAATTCTTCCCCAAAAATAAAATATTGCAGTAAAGTCATGTTATTGTTATTTTGGATTGTAAGGAAAATATTTAAAATTCGTTAGTTCGTAATTCTTTAAATTTACATTGAACCATTGGAAATCTAAATATTTCAATTTATTTTAAATTTGTGAGATGTTTTTTTTAACTTAAAATAATATTATTTTAAAAATTTAAAACCAGAACAGGGATGTTCATAACTTGACAGATGATTCTTTATTTGATTAAATTATATAACTTCTTCTAGATTACAAGGACGCATATTAGCCACAGACTTCTTGTACCCAATCATAAATTATGCACAAAGGCGTTATGGGTATTGGGCTTTAATATATTATTAACACGCTTTTATTAGCTTCACCTGCATGTAACGGAATTTTTGAACTTGAATTTTACTCACTTTAAAAGTTTATGTTAATTCAAAGTTTTGCACTTTTGTCAAAGACCAATGACAATACAATAATTTAATAATATTGTTCCCTTCTCCAGATCAGTATTAACGATTTCCCATTTTCAGATTTTGAGACTAATTCCAGATTCTATTTCCAGATTTGGCGAATAAAATATTAAGTTACAACACTAAAGTGAAAACGGTTATGTTTTATGCTTACAAATAAAATAAACAAAAAAAAAATATTAATTTATCAATGAATAAATAATAGTTTAAAAAACTAAAAAAAAAATCACTTATTGTAGATCGAACGAAAAGATAAAAAACAATTCTTAATATAAGGACAGAATGATTAACTAGAATATTAACGGCACTGTGGTAAAAGCGTGAGAACCTCGATATGCAGAGTTGGTGTAAAATGTAGAACAAAGTACCCCACGCTTTTAAAATAATGGCATTAAGTTTCTCGTTAATCATTTTATTCTTACACTAAAAATTATTTGTTTACTTTCTAATCTAATTCACTATAAGAGCTTATTTTTTTAAAGTTTTTTTAAACTGTAACTTATTTATAAGATTCAACTCCTTGCTGTTAGATAGAATTTACACGAAGTTTATAATACCTGTGTGTACCGAAGGGAATTTATCTATAGGACTTAAAATTTTGAGCCACAATGAAAAATGTTTGACTTGAAAACTTGAGTTATATAAATATTTTATATAAGCAATATGAAGTTTTTTTTTAATTATGGAATCCTTGCTTATTATAAGTAACAATGTATAATCGGTATATATAACAAAATAATGCTTATTATAATTTAATACAGAAAATTATTGTTGTCAATTAACTCATTTTAAAATGTAGAAATTCGCACCATTCCATAAAATTATATATATTTTTTTCTTTCATTTATAAAAAAATATTTTCAAAAATGAGATGCACATGTAAATAAAATAAGAATAAGAAGCCCATAAGAAAGAAAAATGTTATTTTTTTAATCAAAATTCTGGTGACGTAAGTAAATTAAAAAAAAAAAAAAAAACTTAATATATAAAATAAACACAAGAAATATTACGGGAAAGATAAATTTAAAAATTTATGAAAAGATAGAGTGCATCAGTAAATGGAATTAAATTCTAATTTATTTAAAATATTTCTATCAAAGTCTCACTGTCTTACAATATTTGTCTAGAACTCAGGATTTTTATTTTTATTCAAACTTGAAAAAAATGAAAAATGTACTTTTTAGTTAAGTATTTTTTTACATATTGAATCATATTTTCAGATTCTTAGTTGTTGATTTTTTTTATCTGTAAATTTTCATGTATTTCGTACCTAAAATTTTGGATATTTTAAAAATTGTATTTGCCTTTCAATTTGAAAAAAGAAAAGGAACTGTAACAGTTTAAGTAACCCAAAAAAAGAATATTATTCATTTTTACCACTGCAGATTTCATCTACAAAATATTTTTATTTAATTAAATTAGCAAACGAAACAAAAATTTCGTACAGAGTAATTCGTTTGCAAATGATTAAGGAAAATTTTAAATAGTAATCTTCTGAAATTAAAGGAGCATACTCTTTGATATTTTAATTTAATATATATTAATAAATTATAATTCAGGATATGACTCAGTTGCTATTAATATGTTACAGTGCTGATTATAACACATAACTCTACAAACTTTCAAAATACTTGTATGTCAGAAAGTGTATGAAAAACCCTCTTACAAAATTCCCTTTTAAAAAACAAGAACAAATGCGTTTTAAGGCGACTCAAGTACCCTTTGTACATTTTATTTATTTATTTATTAAAATTTTTTTCATCATTTCATATAATTTTTCAATTCAAGAAAATGATACGAGTTGAAATTTTGCACATATTACACATACAATTTTAAAAATTTGATTTTTTTAAAGAAATTTTGGAAAATTTTTAAATCCTACTTCTTCTGTAATTATTTTTTTGACCTGAAATTTTTTTCGTAATATACTTAAAGGATGTTTTAAACAACTTTAGGTATCGATTTTACGATATCTTAATTAGATTATCTTAATGTTGATATACATGCTAAAATTCAATAAAAAAGCCAAAATCTAATACATTAAAAAAAAAATTCAGGTATTCAGTTTACAGCAAAATGGATGCTTAATTTTGTTACAAGCATTATATACAATAGACAGGGAAAAAATGAAAGTGATTGGTAAATAATTGTGGAAAGAGTAGCATTCTGAATGCACTAATGTAAAAAGAGTAGTATTCTGAATGCACTAATGTAAAAAGAGCACCAACTGAGATAAACAACTTTAAAGTTTATAATTCTGAAAAAAATTAGAATAAGCTTAAATAAAGTTAAAATACCATTTTAGGGCATTAGATATGTATTTTTCTCTAAAATAATTGCATTTTCATGTTATTTGAGCCAATACTTTTTTTTTATAAATTATCAATTTTAGAGAGTATTAATTGTACCAGTGAAAATTCAAGGAAAATGATAATTTTTTTTTGTGACAGAAATTTCAGTTTTTTCCTTTACATAATATTGAAGTATTCTATTTGTATGAAACACATATGAGAAATAAGAACTGAAATTATGAAATTAGTAACATAAATTCCTTAATTCTAAAATTTTATATGCACGCATTTCACAAAGAAAAAAATTACATTATTGCAATGCTGAGAAATATCCTGCTTACACCTTCCTTTTTCATCGTTATTATTCCTCTTCTTAAAATAGATTTTTTTTATCAAACATCATTTTTTAGCTATTTTATCTAAAAAGTAGACATGGTCGAATTGTCTAATTTGCTTGTTTACATTTCTCATTTGAAGTTTTTTCCAACTTCTAATTTTCCGACATACACAAATGACATATCTGTTAAAAGATAATAATACAAAGAATATGGATAAATAAAAATTAAAGAATGATACTCTGGTCCTTTTGGGGGTACTGAGTCCTCTTAAAACAAATTTTAAGTACAAAATCAATTATTATGAGAAACTGATATTGTAATTAAAACTCTGTACTTTGCTTATAAGAAAAAGTTTTTTTTGTTTTTTTAGTCCACAAAATACATCGACAATTCAATTGCGCCGGAAAAAAAATATATTGTTCTATCAGTACCACACAAAGAGTCTAGGGGAATAAGAAGAAAAAATTCTTAAATTATCAAACCTTATACTTCATAGGTAAAGCTTTCTCGTTCTTTAATGGATTTTCACTCAGGCATCGCTAATCTCACCCTAGTAGCACAGAATCACTTTTCAGAGCAATCTCCCGAGATCCACGTACCAGACTTATTTTTCCCTAATAATCCCCATCCCCAAGTAATAATCGAAACATACGTCCCATTCAAGTATCCCACGTCCCTTTTACCAATTCGAAACTAATACAAGAGGGACTGAAAATATCAAAAAAAGAGTGCAGGGAAAAATCTCAGTGAAAAGCATTGGGGGAGGGAGTGCGACCACGAACCATCTGGTGGGATGCTTTTGACGGAGAACAAAGCATCTTATCAGCCAGTTCCACAACCACCCCGAGAAAACCACTTCAATGTTCCATCTTTTTCCACTCGAAACAGGAAATGTGGACAGATAATATAAAGGGATAGACAAAAGGGGAAAGAGTCGGCGGGAAAAAAATGAGGATGAGAAAAGTACGAAAATGAGCGAAGAGGAAAGTCGGAGAGGGATGGGGGCACTTTCAATTCTCGTGGTAGGGATACGTCAGGGGAATCTTATAGGGTTGTGGGATAGGCTCTGAGATGGATGGGATCGTCGTTTCGCTGCCGCTGTGTTCGTGAAGTGGTTTGGGGGGGGTGGGGGGGGGGTGCAGCAAGTAAATCGTTTGGTAAACGGGTGCGAATGAGTTATAGTTGAATATGGTTAGAGGACTGGTAAACTATAAATTTCGAAGAAAAACCTGCGTGATGGTTATTAGTTGCTGCCATTATTTCTTTTAAGTAGAAAAGTTGCAATAAAATAATTCCTGCTTTAGTACGCATCGTCTTTCATTAGTCAATTACGTTTGGAATTAGCAAAGTTTTTTAAAACAAAATCGTTTCTCGCGAAAGCAATGGTATAAGAACGGTTCTTTTATTAAGTAAATGTTGAAAATACTCTCAATGACTAGCTTTATTTTTAATAAAATTAAAACTTTAGATTTTTAAGTAAAATATTGCTATATAAATTTATGTCCTTTTTTTTCAACTGGGGCTGAGGATTGATATTTCATCAGTGCAAGCCTAGTTCAATTGGATACCAATTCCCATGATATAATTATGACGCACAGTTTCCTCCCGAAGGGGAGGGTTGCGGTAGCCCAGTGGTCAAGGTATCGGATCATGGCAGGCATGTCATGAGTTCGAGCACAATACCACTAAAGACCCACCGTATAAAGGAGCGATGCACGTTAAATCTGCCGAGAAGTCTAACGTCCTCCCGTTGTTGTAGTGTGGTAGAGGGGGTGCCAGCCCAGGTGCCGTCCTCGTCACTTGACTATTGCTTAAACCTACGAAGTCCTTCACCAAAAGCCCTCATGTAGCTGAACAGTGCGACGTTAATATTCCCTCACTCCTTCCCAAAGGGAACACCTGAGCTCTGACGATGCGAAAGTGAACGAGGAATTTAAATTTACCGAGAGCGCCCAAGCCAAACAAGCACCCTAGGGATCCTTAACATGCCGCCTAATCATACGACACGTATTCTGTAGATTTTTTGCATCATGAAAACCCACCGACTTGGCTCGGGGTCAAACCCGCAAACATGGCTTATAAGGCCAGTGTTAAACCAGCTACTCCACCCAGCCAGCATGATTAAAATACTGTTAGCTAAGTTTGTTACTGAGTAAATGTATAAAAGACGACAGCAGCAAGATTATAGCATAAATATAATTTTACCGTTATTATTATTTTTTTTATCATTTGATAGCTATCTTCACTTATGATTATTTTATTTCGCTGACTTAAACACCTTGTAACTTTATAGTGTTAATGTAAATATACTTGTTCGCTATGATTTTATATTGAGTACATGAATGTGTGTAAGCACTCATACGAATTTATGCAGCTTAAATAAATTTGTATTCACATTTTTTTCTTTGCATTCACTATATTAATATATGTTAAACATCCATTAAAAATGCTTATACATTTGAAAAGACAAAAACAGGAAAACAATTGTTTCCTGGTAGTACCAGAAATAAATATGTATAAGTAAATATTGCACATGGAAACTTAAATTCTAAAAAAAAAAAGCTATAACAAACTGCTACAAAAGCAGTTTTAGAATTGCAGACCATAACCTTAGATTCAATTTACAGATTTTCTACCATCCATAACGCAACTACAAATCATTTATCATTATATTATAAAAATAATAAGGCATAAATATTATTATTACATTACAGGCTTTTCACATTGCACATTGAAAAATCAATACGAAATGCAGCACTAACATAAACTAGGTTAATTATAAACAGGGACAACTTAATACTTCTTGAGGTCCTGAGCCCCATGCACAATTACAGCCCACCTTTGACCATTAACAATAGATATTACATGGCGTATATTGACAAACTCTCGAGCATACGATTACCCGTAACAAATAAATTTGCGTGACTCACAGTCTATAATCACAATCTATCGAGCAAATTCGTACTGTCACCTGCATGGTGCTCAAAGCTAAAGCTAACGACAGGTGTAACATTCTAGCCCTTCACCGCTATGAATTTCATGGACCTTGATCTGATGTTACTGTCGATCAGGTGGCGTAAGCAACAACAACAATACAATCTATAAAATATAGGCACAAACCGGCTGCTGCCTTTCGACTAAATGAGTAATGAATGTGTAGGGTGGCAGGCCTAGGCCTTGATATATATAGACGACAGTCATTGCATAATAATACAGTCTTGCCACTGTTGCCAGTCGGCATTTAGATCGAAATTCCCAGTTTTTCGTAGAATATGTCCAGGAATAACATTCGACCATAAAAATCATTTGTGTCATAATCTTATTGAGGTGGAGCCGAGAATGAGACGAGCCCCTCCCCTACCAAGACCGTGGCCTTGGACTCGGGCCCTGCCCTAAGACGTCCCTGATAATAAGCTTTGTTTATTCTTCTATATTGGTCAAAATATAACCAGTAATGTGCCCTTATTAGTATTAGAGAGTCCTATATTAGTAAAATATAAAAAATTTTACCTTATGTGTGACTAACGGTGGTATTCTCAATCGCGAGTTAACCTCGGGTTATCCCCGAACCGGAGGTAACTCGCAGATTGTGTGTGGCGAAACATCATTATTCTCGATTGTGGATAGCGCCAAATCCCCGGATTATTCATCCAAAGGTTACCCGCCGATTTCGGAGGGTAACTCGCGGATTTCGATCACGCGAATCTGTTTGTGAGCAAAGATGGACGTAACAAAAAAATATGCCACGTGATTTTCAGTGTCCAATCACAATGACTGTAACATCTTGCCCACGCATAACTCACGGATTCGGTAATCGTCAGTTCGAGAATAAGAAAGAATTATCCGCGAGTTATATCGGCGAGCGAGGGTTACCCAAATCGGTGAGTTTTCTTTTCAATAACTCGCGATTGAGAACACAACCGTTAGAAGCACAGTGAGATTTATATTCACGTCACATCTAGGGATTGCAATACCAGTATACCGAATACCGGTATTTTGAGCTATTTGTACAATTTTGTAATACCGGTATTCACAAAATTAAATACCATTTTTTTCGATATTTACTAGACATTTATTAAATTGTCTCCACTATATGTTCTGGGCAACATAACGAAATAGTATAACTTTTTGTTTTTATGTCTCCCTAATGGGCAAAATTAATTAGACTGCGAATACAAAGTTGAGTCGTACAATCAAAAGAAGTGATACAATATGTGAATCACCCAAGAAGACGGGCCAAAACTATCCTATTACAGCTCAGTGCGATACTGCACACGCGCAGGATTCGTAGTCTGATATTTTTATCTGAGAAAACAAGCTTGTGAGTGAGTGAGTGAATATTGAAGTCTCACTGCTCAGCTATACAAGGGTTTTTGAGGACAGACCTCGTAATTTTGAACATAGTCAAGTGACAGGACGACACCTGAGCTGGCACCCCCTCTCCTAACTACCACACCACGCCACGGGAGGATGTTTGAGCTCTCGACAGATTCAACATGCATCGGTTTCCTACACGGCGGGTCTTTAATAGTACTGGGCTCTAACTCATGACATGCCAGCCACGATTCGATATCTTGACCATTTCGCTACCGCGGCCACGCTCTTTCATTGGGAGTTGAGTTGAGAGTTTTATTAACGACGCACTATAAAGAAACACGAGGGCTATATATTTGTGATAGACGGCATGATTTTAATTAAGTAATGAGGACGATATCTGAGCTCGCATCCCCTCTCCAAACTACCACACCAAGACAAATGGAGGACTTTTAGCTTTACAGATCACCCTTTCATTGGATCTGTATGTCTGTAGTTATTTTATGAATATTTTTTTAAAAAATATTTCCTCATATTTAGGGACAAAGACGAATTTTAATTTAAAAAAATAAAGCAATAATTTAATTTTTTGTATGAATAGAGTATTTTTTTAAGAACAGTGATTATATATATATATATATATATATATTTCTCTTTTCTTTTCAAGGACCAAGAAAAAATACTTTATTTTAAACAGTGAGAATATCCCCCCTCCTCCCACCTTTTACATCACGATTTTAAAATTATGAGTATAGACAGTAAAGTCGACAGGTTTTAAACATCATGACTATATATATTTTTTGTGCTCACTTTCTCTCTTTTTTGATAAACTTAAAAAGAGCAATAAAAAGTGGATGTATCCGCGAATAATGATAAAAATAACATCTCAAAAAGTCTTTGTCAAAATTTTTTTCAGGACTTTTAAACTTAAGATAAATTTTTTAATCGTAACAAAAAAAAACATAATTTTTTTTAATGATTACTTACATAGCATTTTTTTCTTTCTTGTTGTTCAAAAGAATAACACTTAATGGTATTTTCAGTTCTAAAAAAGAATAATAAAATAACAGTTCAAAAACATAGTTTCAAAGAGAAGTCCTAAGTAACAGTATTTTTTTCGGTGATTAAAACGTATCGACTCATAAAAGATGAGATGAAGCAGGACTTTAAATTCATAATCAGATTAAGTGCTATTAATGAGGCATAATAATCGAGTAAGTGCTGTTTTTATGAAGCATTTTAGGCTTTTTTCTACCAAGGTTTAATATTAATATGCCAGTTAATTTTAATTTTTAAACTATAACGAGACTTGATGTAGATGATGCAGTAACTCTTTTAGTTATTTTTATACGTTCATGCAGCTAAAGAAGAGAGAACTCATTATTATAAAAAAGAAAATGACGTTAACAAGATTTTAGTGCAAAAAATTACAGTAATATTTGGGCAGGATTATTTTTTTTAAAAAAGACAGATGATTATTTTGAAATGCTTTTGATGTTTCGTGTACAAGCATAAAAAACAACGTAAAAAAAATAATAATAATATTTTCCAGAGAGTAAAAAGTGTATTTTATTTATAAAAGGACAATTTTTTATTTGTTTAAGGCAGTGCTTCTCAAGCTGTGGGGTGCGTCCCCCTAGGGGAGCTTGATAGCGCCATAAGTTGGACGCGAGTACTTCGAAAAGTCGAAAACAAAAGATTATTTTTTTTAAAAAAAACATTAATTTATTGAAAGGAAGCAAAACAAAATAACATTCTGACATACTAAAAAATAAAATACACATTTACACTGATATAATACTATTATAAATGTATCAGTACTGTAGAATGTGTTTCATAATTAATTTAACAGTACTAAGTTAAAAAGTTTAATAATTACCAGTGACCTTAAGGGTATGTCATAAAATTTTTTACAAAACTTAATACTTATCTTGATTATTTGTACGGCTATTAATTGAAGTCGTATTGTAGCTTTGTAGTATATTATTATTGAATTCAATACATTGTTATTGTATTGAGGGGCGCGCGATGAAAGTTATAATTGAAAATTAAGTCGCAAGTATAGGAAGTTTGAGAAGCATTGGATTAAGGTATTTGACTACCCTAAAACTGTGGAATTTTGACAAAAATTGATAATTTTGTATATTATTTTATTTTACAGGGCATCTCATTACCTTTATAAAAATACCAAGTTTATTATTTTCCATTCTCTAGAACAAATATTGCAAGTGTTTTAGTAAAGACCGATGACACTACTTTAAGCAGGATGTCATACCTTAAAATGCTTTTTACTCGAAATGTGGTTTTTGAAAATAATCAAACGGGACAGTGATTGCTGAAAAGGTTTTGCAAAATAATTCATTGAATTTTTTTTGTATATGTTCTGTATAATAGTAGAGTTGTTTTAACCATCAGACTTATCAATCACTATTGTGTTACAAAATTTACAGTTCCTTATTAGAATATTATCAATATTTTTTTTTATGAAAATTTTGTATAATAGCTGAGGTAAAGTGCTCTAGTTTTTGTGAAAATTAAAATATCTCTTATCCTGAAGGTAATTTCAAAAAGGAATATCAAAGCAACACATCAAATTTGATAAATTGAAAATTTGTTGTGAAACTTTTTGTACAGAATGTGCCCCGTTTATGTAATTTTTTGTAAATGTTTACACATTTTTTTCCCATTTTAACAATAATAATTTCTTTTCTCTTCTTAATTTTAGCATATTTTTCTTAAAATGTACTAAATAAATTAGAAACCACAAAAAAATCTCAATATTTTCCTTTTTCTTAAAAAAAGTTGTCGCAAGTAGTCGGATACTTAAAACGCTCTAGTTTTTCATAATTATAAAAAAAAAGTTGTGCATAATTTATAAATTTATATGACTATTACTTCAAATCTAAGTTGCAACCCAAATTATCAACACGTTTTTAAAATTAAAAAAAAAGTGTAAAATATGGTTTATTTGATATTCATTGTTCACAAAATTTTTAAAAATATTAAAATGAAATCGAATAATAATTGAGTAATTAATATATTTTCAGTTTTAAAAACTTTAAAATACGTACATGATACTGTGTTATTGCTCTCACCGTCTGTATCACTTTCATCTTCTACCATCCAACGAATTTTTCCTTTTTCGTTTCTAAGTCGCATCCGATTTTCAATAACCTTAACAATGGGAAGTGCAGTTTAGTTTCGAATAAATACGGCATATCATATTGTGTTGATATTATTTAACAAAACACAAGAAGACATAGAAATAAACCAGTATGTATTATAGTATGTTAACAGTATGCATAGCTTATTATCTAAAAAATTTTAAAAATACATATTTTTTATCTTTAAAATAGTATTTTAAAGTAGGATATTAGAAAATATATTGTTGAGATATTTTGAAATAATCGAAATAAAATGAAGAATATATATATATATATATATTTAAATTAGTATGCAATAGTTATAATAATTTTTTTAATTCTAATGTTTAATTTTTTTCTATCCATTTATATTAATAAGTAGTATATGATGCTTAACCACAAACTCTACAGGTTTTTGGACTCATCCTTCAAATCTGCTGTTAAATTATATATATAAATAAATATGTAAAATTTCATAAACTTCGATTAAAATAATACTTATAGATTAAGAAAATAAAAAAAGTAAAAAAAAAAAAAAAGAAACAAATTACATATAGGAACTAGACTAATAAGAAGCGAGATAATAGTTTTAAACAGAAATAAAGTTATTAGAACAATACATTGTTAATATAGTTTTAAAGTCATTAGAGAAATTTATAAATTAGATTGGTAATAATAGGAAGAAAAATAAAATATATAATAATAACAAAATAATAATAATAATGGAAATAATGATAATATTCTGAGAGAATAGTGCCAAAACCAGACATAAATATTTGCGTGGTGTAAAAACATGTTGCATTTTTTAAAATTTGAATAGTGGTCTGAAAATAGTTTTATATAGTGACCATAAAAAGCCGTATTTGTAGTGAAAAAGGATACTCTTTCTAGTTATACAAGTATGCGTTTATACGATCATCAATAATTATCGCCAGCCAATAAAACCTAATTAAGAGAAAAGAAAGTGCATGCTGCATTGAGATTGTTCCGTTTATTTCAATTCAGTTTACTTCAGTGTTTATCAAACTGTGGGGCGCCCCCTAGGGTGATAACTTTACAAGGGGGGCGCGAACATATTGAAAACAAAAGAATTTTAAAAAACTTTAATTCACTGAAAGTAAACAAACAAAATACATTTTGACATAATAAAAAATAAAATACATATTTACAATCATATAATACACTTAAAAATGTATCAGTACTGCGCAATGTATTTTATAATTAATTTAACAATACTAAGTTAAGAACAAGTTTAGTAATTACAAGTGAGCCCATGGGCTTGTGTGTGTTATATATAAAATTATATACAAAAATTAACACTTATATAGAAAATGTGTACGGTTTTACTGCCAATTAAAAGTTTAGCTCCCAAGTGTCACCGTTTTCCAAGCAGGGTGCACGTATGTGCTGCAATGGGAGGGGGGGGGGGAGAAAAGGAATCAATAAGCAAATCCTCTGAAATAAGAAAATCTTTTCGAAGACACTGTCAAGGTCCTTTTAATGAATTTAAGCCTTCAGAATAATTTTATGGATAAAAGTGTACAAAAAAACTGTACTTCGGAAAGACGTACATATACTTCCTAGACAATTAACGCTTTGGCTAAGCGAAACATTTATATACACCGGTGGCACTTAAGAGGTTAGAGTCGTATTGTAGTTTTATCATCAAAGTACAGTATTATGGAATCCAATACATTGTTATTGTATCGGAGGCGATGAAAATTATGATTCAATATTGGGTCGCAAATTTTGAAAGTTTGAGAAGCACTGGTTTACTTAATTCTATATCGTATTGATCGCCGGCTGTATTTGGTTTGGCCCCTGGCCTTGTACGCCTAAAGTTGTGGATTCAACCCCGGCCTAAGTCGGTTGACTCTCATGATGCAGGAAATACAACGTTAATTTGATTTGATTATACGGCATGTTCGAGAAAGTGCCTGTTTGGCTTGGGTGCTCTCAGAAAAATTAAATTCCTAGTACAGGTTCACATCGTCAGAGCTCAGGTGCCTTCCTCTGAGGAGGAAACTGGGCCACAAGGAAATTGGGTATTATAGCCAAATATTCCCATTTTAGAAATCTTAGACCCACAGACTTGAAATCTGACAGTCATGTATCTTTTATTGAATGATTATTCAATAAAAAAGGATACTGTGCTGAAATAGACTACCAAGGATAGGGTAAGTTACGGCAGGGTAGTTGATAAAAAAATTCTCGTGTTTGAAGCTGTTAGACTTACAGACACTTCTTATTCGACTGGTGTGTTTATTTCGTTGCACAGAGATACTTTATGAACAGGTTTTCCTGAAATCGTCTTCCACAAGGACGTAAAAGATAATATTTATATATGTTTAATATGATATTTTAAACTAACAGATGATCCTGGGAACTACCTGGTTATTCAGCTTTACTTATTTGCTTTCAAATTTCCAATCGTTGATAAAATACTTTTATTCATCCACTCAAGTTTAAATATATTTCTTAAACTTTTAAGGGATGACACTTGATGCTAATACAGTTTTTCAAATATTAATACATTAATTAAAATTAATTAATTAATTATAGTTTAAAATATATATTTCAGTCGATATTACTCCTCTAGATGGTAGCGCCATTGAATAAAACAGCTTTTAAAAATTTGTGATGAACATTTATCTTAACCTGAATAATAATATAAAAGTTTGACGTCAGTATTCCTTTAACACTGGTTTTAAGATAAATTCTTACCTATTTTGTTAATATTTTACTAAACAATGTGTAAATACAAATTTAACGTGATTAAAAAGTTTTTAATGTAATTTAAAAGATGTTTTTACCATTTAATATTGTGATTCTGTCCTATGTATGTATATATTTATATTAAATATAATTATTTAATAAAAAGTACTAAAATAAAATTTTCTTTGTTGACCTAAGTAGGAATTGACTTAATTATTTTTATATTACTTGTTTTACTAGCTAAACCATTCTTTCTAAACAGTTAAAAAAAAAAAATTCCCATTTCCTCAAATTTATTCAGAATATTAATTAAATGTTGACTTCATTAACTTTTCTTACAATATATTCTTCTACCTGGATTGCTATATTTATCAACTCGCCCGTGCGAAGAATGGGAATACTTGCTAGTAATGTTTATAAATTTCACAAATCATTACATTATGCCTATATCTTCTATTTATAGATATAAAATTAAAATATTTGGAATTATATATATATATATATTCTCGGGAGTCCTTTTTGTACTTGTAATAATATACAACTTTCCGTTTTTTTTCCTACAATGTGGGTAAGATTATTAAAATAAATGAATAAATTTGAAGAACTGAGCAGAAAGAACAATAGTTAAGATTCTATAGTTAAATTTAAAAATAAAAATCTTCTATAGAACGAATTTTAATCATTGCAAGAAAATACAGATAATTTTCTTTCCAAAAACCTATTATTAAAACAAATTTAAATTTTTAAATTATTTCATAAAACGTTTAGTCTCTATAATGTCTTTTTAAATGGATATTGGAAAATATTTTTCCTGCGGCCATTCCATTTAAGTTTATTTGATTTTGATGGCTAAATTTTGTTCGAAATTCCTAAAGTTTTCCTTTTTACTCGTTCATGAATAGTATTAAAATTAAAATAGGTAGGTTAAAGAATTTTTCATGAAACTGAATATGCATTTTAGTTCTTAGAAATGTGGAAAGTTTATGAATAATATCTGAAAAGCTCTCTCTGAAAATATTAAGTTCTATTTAATTTCTTACAACATTTGTCTTCATATATTTTCTTCTGGAATTATTTTTATTATAATTTTCTGGAAAACGTTTTTAATTTCTTATGTAGTAGATAATTCTGCTACAGTTTAAATTTTCATTTAAAAATGCTCTTTTTTTTTAACCTTGACTTCATTTTCTTTTGGAAAAATATGAATTTCATAATTAGAATTGCTAATAAGTTTTAAAGTACCTCATTATACCATTTAAGGTATCCGACTACGTTCAGAACCGTGATTTTAAAAAAGCGCGTAAATGGATAATTTTCATAATGTTTAGTGTCACTTAGATTAGAATACATCTTTAAAATCGTATTAAGCACATTGTGACAAAAAAAAATTTATTTAAATACAATATTTCGGCAAAAAATGAACCTAGAATAAACCATTTTTCAAAATGCTCTCCTTTTGTGAAAAATGCTTCTATTATAGTAATATTTGGCCTGTATATAGCTCAGATCTCTGTACAGAGGCTCAACTATGATTTTTTAAAAATTCACATTATTTTCAGAGTTACAACCTTTTGAAATAATTATCGGAGTTTTTTTTTCTTAAAATTTCTCCCCTCTATTGTCGTAAAACATGGATAAACCCACTTCTAAGTTATATATTTCACAAATTCTAGTTGAGCCGCTATACAGAGGTCTGAACTATATACAGGCAAAATATTATTATATAATAGAAGCATTTTTCACAAAAGGAGAATATTTTGAAAATGGGTCATTCTATGTTCACTTTTTTGTCAAAATATTTTTTGTACTTAAATAATTTTTAATTGTAATACAATTCTTAAAACAATTTTAGATACATTTTCTAATTTAAGTGACACTAAATATCATAAATGTTACCCATTTATACGCTTTTGCAAAATTACGGTTCCGAACGTAGTTGGATACCTTAAAATTTTTGTCAAAATTTGAAACCTTTTAATTACTCTTTTAGAATACAGTTGCTTACCGCCCAAAGTTGTTATTTTTAACATTTCATGTAGTAATTGTATATCAATAAGGATTTGTACAATTTCAGAGTATGACTTTCAATACTATATCTCTCTGTAAATGCTCATAGTTTTCCTCTGAAAGCCCGAGTAACCAAGTTACTATTAGTTGTCCTATATCAAATCAAACTTCGTGTTGGAGTTGTTTTTTCCTTCCTTTAACTTTTTGGGGAGTAATAAGAGTTGTCACATGGTAAATAGAATAAGACCTTAAAGTACTAATGTTGTGTAGAAGGTTCTTTCACATCAGCAAGGCCAAAGTGGGGTGCATTTATGTGTACCCCAGTGGGTACGTAAAGAGATAATTGTGGGATATGTCAAAGTAGGTAGACGTTCTCAGTTGCAAATCTTTAATTGTGAATCCCGTGAGAATGAAGTTCTCATTAATCTTGGAATAAAGAAGGAGAAAAAAAATGCAAAAACACACAAGCTGCATAAAGAAGCTACTTTTTCTAAAGTGAATAAAGTAAACAAAACGTGAGGGAAAAAAATAACTTCCAAAGAGCCAATTGAGTCATCAGCTGTCAAGTAATGGTGTTTAGTTTCACAAACGTCTGGGGAGTTTTACATTGTAAATGCAACGGATTTAAAGAGCATGTTCACAGAAACAGACTGGTAATAAAATCTTTGGAGGAAAAATCTTTGAGCGTTCGAAAAGAAACTATACTTATACGTATATGAGTATGGCTCCATTAAATTCTTACTTCAAAATGCAAGTTTGAAATTTAATTTAAATGTATGTATTTTGTTTAAGATAAAAATGAATAATTTTGCTTTTCGCCACACACACATATATGCACTAATCTAACTCCAACATGTATATACATACTAATATTCACGACCTAATTTTCAGTCATAATTTTAATCGCCCCTCCCCTTTTACAACAACAATATATTGAATGCAATTATAAGCTACTTCGATGCTAAATCTACAATGTAACTTTAATTATAAACTGCTCAATTATCATGATAAGTGATAAGTGTTTTACACCATGGAAGTCACTAGTAATTACGAAACTTATTTTTAATTTAGTATTGATAAATTAATTATCAAATATTTTTTGTCATACTGATACATTTTTATTATCTTAGTGTGAATATGTATTTTATTTTTTATTATGTGAGAATGTATTTTGTTTTGCTTTCTTTCAGTAAGTTGATAATTATTTTAAATCTTTTTTTTTTTTTGACTTTTTGAAATGCTTGCATCCCCCACGTAGAGTTATCACTCCCCCTAGGGGGGCGCGCCCCACAGTTTGAGAAATGCTGCTGTAAGATGTAATGTAAATTAAAGTCTTCTTCATTATTTGTGGAAGATAACAACTTCCCCCCTACTTGACAACTCTGGAGAATAAGTAAAATAACGAGAAGAGATAGTTTAACGATGGTCTAAATACAGTATCTAGTATACCGTTCATACCAAACAGGAAAATTTGAAGAAATATCTTTTATTTTATTACATAAATAACTACATTACAAAGATTTAATAATTATATGCCAAACAACCTCCCAATGCTAATTTTGTAAAAAATCAGGATAAAGGAACCGTGATTTATATTAAATTTGATGAAAATTAAGGAATAGGACTGCATTTATTGTAGTTATAAATTTAAAGAATTTTAATATAATGAGTTATATTAATTGTTAATAGCTTAAGAAAAACTCTTTTAGTCTTCATTTGATTTTACTCCTATATGAGAGTTTTAATCCGTCAGTTATGTTATAGTATTGACCTTTGAGTATTAATTCTCCGCTTAAATCTTATACACAACTCATTGATAGAGAAGCATTATTTTTCTAATAAAAATACTCATCTTGATGGTTAATAAAGTATTCCTCACAAATCTTAATTCATTAATTTATTCATATAAGTTGGATTTAAAGTTATTATTTACTTTAATATTTTTATTATCTAAGGAATGCAAAATTTGTGCATCAGTTTCTAATAAAGATTTCGTTTTTCTTTTTCGTCTCGTATTAAGATTTCTTTTTCATTTAAGCAAGTCGTTATTTATGTACATTTGATGTTTGATAATGTACAACATCGTTCTGAACAATTAAACTCTGACGTGATCTATCTAAAAATTGTAAACAAGCGAGGGAAAAAAGAAGCAATAAAAAAGGAAACAATAAAAGGAATCAAATGGTTCTTTGTGCATGACCTTGAATATTTGCTATAAGAAGGAAATAATTAGAGTAATGATCGGTTGCCAATTTGAAGAGAAGGAAACTGTGAACAAAAAATGTCCTTTTTTTCTGGGAGAGCACTCGCTCACAATAAATAAAAAACTTAATTACGCTCACCGTATTCCAGTACCATTATATCTCATTCTTCTTATTATTTTATATTTTCAGAAAAAAAAAATATTAATAAGCATGTTTTAACTTTTTCAAACAATTGTATCAATCACATTTAGATTGAGAAAAATAGAATATTTATATTGTTTTATATTTTTATATTTAAAATACTGTTATATATATAAATTTAGATAATTACCTTTATATTTTTTTAGTATGTACAAATAAATTTTTATCCAATCCAATATTTTCTCCGTCGAATATGCATATTTAAGCATATACAGACAGATAGACAGATAATAGTAAATCGCAATAAATTTAACTTACAGTAAATTTATAAGACGGGAAAAAACACATAGATTGTTATAGCTACAGAGATACATAAGCTAATGCTTAGGCGTAAGGCCTAGGTTACAGAGTTAAACAAAGTTTTAAGGTTTCTTCTTTTTTCACTTTTGAAGATATGTTCATAACCTTACACTTATATTTGTTTCTAGAGAAAAATTCTAATCATCCTTTTATTTTCGTTACAGAAAAAATCGAGACAGTTATAGCAGTGGAGGGTGGTAAAGTGGACCTCCAGTGTGACATTACACCCCCTTCCTCTGAAGATGACGTCGCCCTAGTGTTGTGGTACAAAGACGAGAGCACTACACCCCTTTACAGCTTGGATTCTCGCAGACGAGGGCTCTATCAGGCGAAGCACGCCCCTGGACAGGAGATCATGGGTCGGGCTTTCTTGGATATGTCCACCCACCCCACAGTCTTGAAGCTGGAGAAACTAAAAGCTGAAGACGAAGGAGAGTATAGGTGTAGAGTTGACTTTAAGATAGCCAGGTCTCGGAATTCTCTTGTGATATTGGAAATTATAAGTAAGTTTTATAATTGATTTATAGTGATTAATTCCAGTTTGTAAGACATTGAATGTTAAACATCTAAATTACTCACTCATACTAGAATTTTCCTGATCAGTGGTACATTATTTACTTCACCTACATTGGCGCTTGCTTTTACTAAGCTACTTAACCCCTTGCGTGCCATGTAACCATCATAAGGTTGCATTTTATGTATAGGTCAAAATCCCATTGTAACCTCCTCTTGATACATGGCTTATTTAAGTGTACAACCAATGTATAACCAGCACAGGAAACATAATAAGGTAGATTTTCTTGTATTGAAATTGTATAAAATTACAAAAGTTACGTTACAAAAGTTTGAAAAGTAGGAAAACTAGAATTAAAATTACACATCTTTGTGAAATTGCTCGAAATGTTCCTGGAAACAAAAAGCTTTACCACAAGCTTTAAGTAGGTAGCCTAGTGATTAGAGCATCGGACTCTAGACTGGAATCGCTGCCCGAAGCCACCAAATACCCTCCGAGTACGTGCACGTTAAATCAGTGGGTCCGAAAGTTTTGTGGGTGGTCGCAGAAGAAACCACAAGGGCAGGGGGCTGGAGAATATTTTTCTCCCCTCCAGTTCCATGCCTGAGTTGTGGAGGTGGAGATAAGTGGTGTCACCATCTGTCTTATAGAAAATGAACCTGTAACAGGCTCTAGCAACATTCATTCCTTCCCTTCTGGAAGGACAAGACAACAACAACTACAACACGCTTTAAGTAAGTGTCTTGTCCTTTTTATTCCATTTCTGCATATTCTTCATCACAAACCGATACATCCGTATCAGAATCATTGTCATATGCATTGGTTTCTGCCAAATAATCTCATTCGGAATCTCTTTCGATGAAATCTAATGAAAATGTAATATTGGCAAGAAAAAGTAAAAATAAACAACAAAAATATTTTTACAAATTTAAGAAAGCAAAAAGAAGCAAGAACTTTTTGCACCTTAGTGAGAGTCAAAAAGAAAAATGAAATGTGCATCGTAATGTCAAGGTCTGTTTCTCAAGAAATCCCAAATTTCTGGAGATACTATAAAGCGCAGTCTGGTGCACCAGGGTTTAAGTTGCAAAATTAAATTGAAGAAACTCAGTTGCTTAAGGATTTGTAGTTTCTCTTTTTGGAAAAATGTTGTTAAATGGTGTGGCTCATTTTTGTAGGTTTCGATCAAATTGTAAGAGCTCTAATAAGGACGAAATAGAAGATATATTAGACCCTTGCGCTTACTTTAATATTTTTTGTTTTCCTAGAAATTTCAAGTTTAGAAAGTATACAGAATTATTACAAATATTTCCATGTGATAGTTGTAACAGCGCTCATTAAAAATTATAAAATACTCTGTCAGAGTATTACTTTAAATCAGAAATTACGTTTTCTAGCATTTGTGTGTGCTTGATGTTTAAAACGGCAGTTTTTTAAACCTGAAGCTCTGTATAGGTTGTTTTTATACCTGAATAATTTATGAGGATCTAAGAAGAAAATGAAACAGCTTAGTTAAGTATAGCTTAGTTATAATAAAGCCAAGTAATAGATGTTTTATATTTTATTTCGAGATTTTCCTTGAGCAAAAATAAATTACTTAACCTAATATTTTCCTCCTGTTATCAATTTCTCGTGAAAGTATTGATGCATATTAAATCTGTAGGGGGTTATACGACTTGTTTTAGCGTGGGTTGAAATTTGAAGAGTTGGATGCCAACTTGTTTGCCATCCTCATCTGCTGTGACTGAGGTTCAAAATAACCTTCAAAGTGTGACATTAAGACCATCTTCGCCAAATGTATGGTTCAAAATTACGTGGTCCGTCGCCAAAAGCCCTCGTGTAGCTGAACAGTGTGACGTTAATATTCAATCAATCAATCAATCATCAATCGCCAAATGTATGAAGGCCTAAAATAAACGCGAAGCACATTTTCAGACAGAAAAATGACTCAATTTTCATGAAAATTTGCTACATTGTAATTCATACATTTTTTTTTTTTACAATATAGCGTTGTTAAAATTTCAAAATATTCCATAAATAAATATTTTTTTCCCTTAACATGTAAAAGGGTATCTCATTCAGCATTACGGTACAAGATAAAAATGCAAAACACATTTTAGAACAGAACATATGAGTCAAACCGGTTAAAAATGAGTGGTATGATAAAATAAGAGGTTTCTACAGTATAGCGAAGTCAGAATGCGATACTAAGCTTCGAGTACATTTATAACAGAAAAAATAGTCCGAATTCGGGTCCTATTCTTTAACCCTCCAAGCGGTCTGCACGTAAAATTCCGCCATTCCAGAGATACTTTTTCTGCCTTCAAGCAAGATTCCCAAAAGCGGCCGAGCCGCATTCTTAAAAATACGGCTCAACCGCTTTTGAGAACCCCCCCTGAAAGCAAAAAAAAATATGTGCGGTGCATTTTTGAAGCCTCTCCAGAATGGCAAGACCTTAAGTGCAGACCGCTTAGAGGGTTAACGTTAAGCAAAGACAGCCTTAATAAACATCAACCACAAATTCCCTACCGATTTAATTATGGATGTTTCTATCCCTGATGAGAGTAATCCACAAATTCCAAATTAAATTCTATCACATTATAATTTTCAAAGATTTGAAAATTTAAGATACATTTATAAAAGCGACCATCTAAAATGTAAAAATATGTATGTATAGAGTATTTGATTGTGTGTGTGTTATTCATTGGTATGAAATCTTACACATAACCTTCTTTCATTTCTCTCTTTCAGTTCCTCCAAAGAAACCCGTGATAAAAGACAGCGATGGCGAAATCCTGCAAAGAGTCTCAGGGGCCCACAATCTGGGATCCAGGCTTCTACTCATTTGTGAAGTGGAAGGCGGTAGGTGTTTTACTTTCTTTTAAGTATAACTATTAATTTGTAAAAGTTTAGCGCCGATGAGGATATTTAAGAAAATCGTCATCGTACCATTCTACCGTACAATGTACCATTGAATTTTTGGTCACTGCCATCAGAATGAGTGGTTTATACATGATGATGCACCAACACATTTTTCAATTACGGTGCTTAATGACCACCATGATACATATCCCGGGAGGTGAATTGGTCTCGGCAGTCCTATTGCTTGGCATCCAGGCTCCCCGTACCTCAATTTCTGGGATTTCTTCATCTGAGACCACCTAAAATCGGTTTTATGTGAAACGCTAGTTGCTACAAGAGAGAATCTCATGAAATGGATAGTCGTTGCCTCAGCCGACATTGCCAGCATTTCAGATTGGTTTGAACGTGCCAACAATCCTACGTCCATCGGGGCTAGCTGTGCTATGAGCTACTTGGTTTAACTTCGAACAATTCCTGTGGCAAGCCCTTGTTATTGCATTTCTAACGTCAAGCTGTCATGCATTGTTTGTACTGCAAAGATGTTTTAAGTTCAATAAATGTATTTCTTTATTCTTTTTGCCCCTGTTCATACCACTCGACATCACACCCTTCATAACTATTTTTGTGATTTACTCCTACAAACGTGGTTTTGCGGCTCCCTGTTCTCATGCTGCATACTATCACTCCTCTGAATGAGTCAGTCGAATTCAGCAATACCCAGTTTAAAATTTTATGTGTATACTACTTTATTAAATCTAACAGTTCTGTCTGTGAAAGAAATGGGACTCCCTTTTGAGTAAGTTTACAAAAATTTCTAGTTCTTTGACTGGAATAGTCACAGTGGCCTGTTTTAAAATTTGCACTGGTCATGACTATTTACACAGTTACCGGTATAATATGGTATAATGATAAGTTCAGATTCTTGTCCAATTTATGTTCATTGCGTACCAGTCCATAACAGAGGATAATCTTACGCTAATGTTCTAAAGATTTTTTTTTATTTAAGTGTTAGTGACAGTGTCTTTTGTAACTGCTATCATGGTTCTTCATTGTACTGAATTACAAGTCGACTTACCACTGAAAGATCAAAGACGGGCATAGGATAAAAGTTATTTCCGAAACTTCAACACTTTACTACATGTTAAATCTTAATTGTTGCCAATTTCTGGACCAATTTTGCTAAAAATGTCCTTTTTTCTGCATTAAATTATTTTTCATATATGCTCCACTATTTTAAGCAAAGTATTTCTTAAAAATTCCCTCCTAATTTTACTTCTAGCAGACTAATTGAAATATGAAATCAAACAGCAGAGATATTTTTCTGTCACAACACGATATTCATTTCTGGATTTTGTTCAGAAAGTTAAATAAAAAGTAATTTCACTTCATTACACCTAAACATTGTATATATTATCACTTATATATTACACGCATGTGTCTCTAACTTCAAAAAAAAGTAATTAATAATTGACACTACTTTAAAGCGTAATTCATTTCACTAAGTATTATATTAGTATCATTATAATTTCACACAGCTGTAAAAAAGACACAAATACCCAATACACGAATCTTCATCTGTGTTTAATGATATATAATAAATGAATGATATAATTACAGAATAATTGAAAAGTCACCGCACAGAAAACTGACAGTTAATTATTTAATCTTTTTTATCTGATAATAAAGTAATACATATGAGTCGAAAGACAATTTCTGGCAGCATTAATGAACCACTCAGGTTCATAAGAAATTGATATTCGAGCTCATAAAATATTGCCTTAATAGCCCTATCATCAATTTTTCAAAGAATAGTTGTAATGGGCTCTCTTGCAGTGTTTCTATTTCGAAACAAACATAGGGTTGTCTTTGAAACATTGCAAGCTTTATTTACTGATTTCTTACGGAGATGTGATAGATAAATAAGTAGTGTATGAACATGGGTGGAAGGGGGAGTGGATTAATAATTAGAACTGTTGAATGTTGAGAAACTCTGAAGTTAATCAGTAATCAAGGAGTTTCTACAACTATAGTCAATTTTTAACATTCAAGGATTCAGCGGTCAAATATACTAAAACATAGAAAAGTATTCATAGGTGATTTTCCAGCTATAAAAGTTGGTTGCGGTAACTATTTGTTTCTGAGATGTCATTTTTAACTATCGTAATTTAATCCCATGGAAAAATATCTTCTGACAGTAAATTAAAATAGATTAATCGCCGAGGTTAAAAAGAATTAAGATAAGTCCAATCTTAAGTTCGTAAATTTTTTAAAGCTGGGACACTTACAGTCGCTTATGTTTCGAATAGAGATATCTCAGGAACGGGATCTTCGGAAAAAGCATCACAAGCTTCGGAGTTCAAGTTAGTTAGTTACAAGTTACTTATCTTAACCACTAGGCCACCGCGACCACAAAGTAATATTGAAATTAATATGTAAAAGTCACTAGCTTAGTAGACAATGATATATTACCCTTTAAGTTTAATTTAGATTTATATTTATCAAGTGTTACATTGGAAAAGTTAAAAGTGAAACCATTTTAAAGCCATCGTGATCTCAACGTGGCTTAAAATTACGAACTGTGTCACTAATATCCCTCACATAATTTTAAGTGCAGTATTAAGTTGTTGTTGTTGTTTCTAATGCCACATGTCTGACGTAGTCAGCTCGAGGCCCACTAAATTCATCGTGGCAAGGGGTTAGAAGTACGCCTGTCATTGGTCTTGGTCTTGAGTACCATACATGTGACAGTACGAATTAGCACGGCGAAATTCCCCGAAGGGACGATAGATGGTGACACCACCTATTTCCACCTCCTCATTTTAGGCATGGAACTGAAGGGGAGCGAAATATTCTCCAGTCCCCTGCACTCGTGATTCATCCCACAAGACTTCGGACCCTTTGATTTAACGAGCAGGTACTCCGTGTGTACTCGGAGGGTATTTGGTGTCATCGGGCATCGAGCCCATGCCTTCCAGTCTGGAGTCCGATGCTTTAACCACTAAGTAACCCACGGCCCATTAAGTAAAATTAGCCAACAAAACCCAGGATCTTTCTGAGAATAAGTCAATAAATTATTCACACATAATTATATAGGTTTGAAAAAATTAAATTTCTGAAATGAAATTAACAGTTGTGGTATATATATAGCAGTTACATTTAAAATATATGATTAAATAATTCAGTTCAATAAGTTCCTATATTTGTCTCTTTCAACAACAGAACCTTTAATATCAACTATTGTGTGAGAATAGTAACGTTACACTATTCAGCTACACAAGAGCGTTTGGCGACGGGCCTCTCGTAATTTTGAATTATGACCAAGGGACGAGGACGACACCTGAGCTGGCACCTCCTTCTCCTAATTTTCACACCACATCCACAGTAGGACATTTGAGCCTCGACATATTTAACGAGTATGGGACTCCTCTTCATGGTGGGTCTTCAGTGGTGCGAGGCTCCAACTTATGACACGCCTGCCACTAGTCCATTACCTTGACCACTAGGTTACCGCGGTCACTATCAGCTATTGAAGAAATCCCTGTCAAATGAAATCTAAACTGCGACTGAGTTGAAAAAAAATGGAAAATGTTGAGCTGTTTACTTACAAGATTCTGCATTTATTCCTCGTGTGCAAACTAGTGCTGCTAAAATAAATTATTTAAGTTTCCACAAAATAAACGTTTGATATGAGATAGTGTATGTATATGTACCATTATATGTACCATTTCTGGTAATGAAACGACATAGAATATATATGTTATACACTTTAGTGTAAGAACAAAAAATAAAATTATAGTTTGAAAAAACTACAAAAAACACGTTTTTATAGTTAATCGAACTAAAAAGTCAAAAATAAATTTTCGATTAACGAAAAAAAACAATGATATCATTGTAATAAAGGCCTGGTGTGCTCGATAACAATTATTATAATTTCTTACTAGTTCGATTCCGAAATGCAGAGTTAGTGCAAAAATGTAGTACAAAACAACTCACGCTTTAACCACAATGACAATTAGTTTTCGCATTAATAATTTTATTCTTATGTTAAGAATTATTTTTTACTTTTTAGTTAGATTCAATATAAAAACGTGTTTTTTAATTGTTTTTTTTAAACTATAATTTATTTTTTCCTTTTTTTGTTCAATCTACAATAAAAGCATGTTTTTTTTTTTTAGTTTTTTAAACTATAATTTATTTATTTCCATTTTCATAAACACTGGGCAATTCTTTCTATTACGGTAAAAAGTGCTGACGCATCCTCCCCTTTTTCACATAAAGAACATTTTTATTTATTTTCTTTTATTAACTACGAGCGTTTTCACTTTTGGATTGTAACTTAATCTTTTAGTCGCGAAATCTGGAAATGGAAAATCCTTAATACCGATGATCCTGATCAGGACAATGGAACAAAATGTAATTATTGTATTGTCATCGGTCATTGACAAGTGTGCAAAATTTCTAATTTATCTGACCTTTTAAAGTGGGTAAAAATCGAGTTCAGATTCCGTTTCATACAGGGGAAGCTAATAAAAGCGTGTTAATAAGTAAAGAAATTATACTGAACTTTAATTTATGACTAAAACATGTCTAAAATCCCATGAGAGTTGAAGCTCTAAATTGATTATAAGTATAATATAAGCTTAATACGCACGTTTTGCATTACATTTTAACACAATAAACCCACAATGGATCAGATATTACATTCACATAAAGTGATTTTTTGCCAAATTTTGCTTTTCTGGGAAAAAGAGAGAAAATTATATTATTTGTCATATCCCTTGAACCATAAAAATTAAGATGATTGAAAAGTAATGTAGATGTAAAACAACAGCTGCAAATTAGTTATCAAAATACTGCTCTACGCAACACCTGCTTCTCGTAGCGTTATAGCAATTGCACTAAGATACTAAAATCGTTTGGGTCTTTGTATCTTTTGAAAACATTTTTTTTTTCTAATGCACCTAAAAATCTTCCAGTAATTTTCAAATGCAGATTTCTTAATCTTTGTAAAATGTTAAAGTAACATTCGAAACAATTTTGCAAATATTTTTAAAATTCTTGCCATTTTGCCTCTTACGATTACTTTGTATTGCAAAATTAAATAGAAATAGACGAATAACGACTATTATGAGAATTTCATTAGGCATAAAATTTCAAGTTTGTGCGTTTCATTATTCGTATTTAATATTTATAACAATAAGAAATATATCTGCATCACTAAGCATCTTTATGTTATTATTCTTTATCTTTACACTCAATTTTGCTTGCATTTATAAATTAATTTTTTTTATTATTATTATGCTTTGCAATGACTAGTAATAATCGAAAATCTAATTTTCTAACAAGAACTTAACAAGCCAACTTTATTATCTACTAAACAGAATGCAATTACAGGGGCACAATGAAATTCGTTATTTTCTTAAATAACCTAATTACATCATATCACATTTGTCAGTGCAAATCTTTAAAAGAAATGACTGCGAAGGGAAGAAGAGAACACTTTATTTAATTAAATTTATTTTAAATAAGATAGTGCCTCCTTTTTTACCCTTAATTAACATCGAATGTTTCTTGCATTCGTTTCATTTATTTTTGTGAGAAAAGTACGTTTTTCTTTTTCTTTTTTTTTTTTTACTGAGCCAAAAAATTAATGAACTTTTATATTTCTTTTATGCGTGTGTAAATAATTATTACGCAAGATAAAGTCTTCCAAAAAATATCTACTAGGCTTTCTAAAGGGTAAAAAAAATATATGACAGTTCGGGGGAGATTTCCAGATGAAAAATATAATACGGTTAAAACAAGATCAAAAGTACGAAAAAAAAAAAAAAAAAAA
>BMAV01024244.1:125325-157302 GCA_019973955.1 Trichonephila inaurata madagascariensis | reverse complement strand
TATCTTATACTCGCGCCTATGTGGAAAACGATTGCCATTGGGGAGCTAATGGCGTACCTTAAATTCTCTACAATTAAGGGATTTATTATAAACCGTACAAATTATCGATGTAAGTGTTACTTTTTGTATATAATTGTATGTATGACAATCCCATGGGGTCACTGGTAATTACTAAACTTACCCTTAACTCAGTATTGTTAAATTAATTGTAAAATACATTGTGAAGCACTGATACATTTATAAGTGTAAATGAGTATTTTATTTTTTATTGTGTGAGAATGTATTGTGTGAGTTTACTTTCAATAAATTAATTTTTTAAAATAATCTTCTGTTTTCGACTTTTCAATATGCTCGCGCCCCCTCGTAGTGTTGTCATACCCCCCAAGAGAGGCGTGCCCCACAGTTTAAGAAACGCTGCTATACAGCCGTTATTAAAAACAAAATATGTTGTACATATATATATATATATATATATAATATATATATATATATATTATATATATATATATAGTGCATTTTATTTGTGGTGATAATTGCATATCTATAATATTTCTTCTTTTCCCTATGGCCCAATGTATAGGTAAATTACAGGTGAGGGTTGACTGGTTACAAAACATTGTGCAAGCATTTAAACCAGCAATCTTGTTTACATATATATATATATATCTTTTGTTTTAAAATTTGTTTACAATTTACTTTATACATACAATTAATTACACAGTTGGTGTTCTGAAGAGTGAGTATATATATATATATATATATATATATATATATATATAAACTAGTGCATACTAATCAGCACTCAAGCTACCGAGTGGATTTATGATTATAGGCTCCCCTCCTCTCTGATATATTTCTAAGCAAATAAAAAAGTATATATAAAATATATGTAATATATATAATTAAGAATATATTGTGTCTATACCAATCCATAATATTTGAAATATTAGTATTAAAACACAAAAATCCCATTTAAAACGAGTGAATTATTTTCATAAAATAAGAATTAGAGAAACGAAAACCCACGCGAATAAAAAGCAATGAAATAATTTAAATATAAAAAAAAATATATTGTTTATATAAAATACATTTGGAAGTAGCGTCAGAAAAAAAAAGCAAGATAGCAGACACATAAATATATAGTTCATTGAAATCTGGAAAATAAATATTATTTAAGATTATTTGTTTAAAAATTTAAAAAGTTTATTAGTTTCCAAGTCTTAGAGACAGTGTGTATATATGTTTGACGGTGTGCATGCATTTTAAGAAAGGGGAAAGGTTGTCTACAGCTATAAAATTGGTTAAATCCCATATTTTATAAAACGGTCCTATGTCTGTAATATTTATAAATACTGCAGCATCCATCGCATTATTGTTTCCTGTATTTCAACAATTTATTTTCATCTTTAGTATTTAAATTAGGTTTCGTCTCTCAAATTACTTGTTAATGTAGCATTTTTATATGAAAAAAATTAATGATTTACTCTTTGTTTCTTTGTTATGATTCCTAGCATACAGAAATAAAATTACATCAAAAAGTATTATTCTTAAAAATAAAATAAAAATCAGTTTCCTCTGGTGTAAAAACAAAAACACAAACACCTGCGGTCCTTTGCATATTGTAATAAAACATTTTACAAGTCTGATTGCCATGTTTACTATCTTAGGGAAATGTATTTCTAAAATAAAAGTGATGTCTGAAAAAAAAATGAATTCATGAGTACTGAATCAAATTTTTTAACAATAAACTATTTCATTTTAGAAAAGTATTCTTATGCAAGCAGTACATGATGGAATAGAAAAAATTTAAATAATCTTTCAAAGGCTCAAATTAAATACAAGACGGTGTCTTTGGTTAATATTAAGGAGAGTATTTTTGTCATGCCTAAATGTTGACAAATTCTGATAAATAGCATGGAAAAATTTAGTCAAACATATTTTTCTTTAATTCTGAGAGAAAAATGATTAAAATGTTCTTTTTTGTATTGCTTTTTTGTAATGAGGAAGCATGAGGTATATTTAACTCCTTAAGCGGTCAATTTGTTTGTCCAAATGGATCACAAAAAAAGAACATTTTTTTTATTGCATATAACGAAGTGTAATACTTAACAGAATGTGAAAATGGAAGAATTTTATTTTAATTTTCAATTTTAAGGATTTCACAACATTTAAATTGCAAACTACTTGTTATTAGCAAACACACAGTAAAATCCAAAAATGGATTTTTTTTTACTTTAAAAAGTTTTTTTTTTCTTGTGTTTTATTTTTCTTTTATTAAATAAATAAGAAAATAATAAATAATCTTAAGTATATTTTGTAAAATATTTTTCAATTGTTTACTTAATTTTGTAAACAATTTTTTGTAAAAAAATATTTTTTTATCATACTATTAATACATAACATGTTTTTGAATCCAACTTTGATACTCTTCAGAAGAAAACAAAGAAACAGGAATAGTTGTATTTTAGCTTATCATTCCAATATCTTTTGATATACAGCGTGTTGACGTTGTGATACCACCACCACCCCCTTTGGTGACCGTATCTTTGATTGTCAGCGTGAGCTAGAGGTGTAGGGTTTGCAAAAGGAATAGACATTTTAGATTCTTAATATGTCTTTATTAAGAATAGAACTTAAATGTCTAACAATTTAGATAAATTTAAATAAGTGAGAATCTATAATGAACAGACACACACAATGATAGTTAAACCGAATCGCGTAACTTAGACCACTTTCTCTAAATAATTATTCAATCCGCCTACTCTCACTTTTAATAATATTATAAGTCATAATATCAAATAATCAGTCCTACCTTAATCCAAACTTAGATTCTATCTTTATGAGGAAATGTCTGGGCGTGCGTGCAATGGTATGCACCTCGTATTAATGGTTTACTTTCCAGGTAACTTCAGGATTGGCTCTCAAATCCTTCTAGTCTCTTTCACACATAACATTCCCCAAATTGCCATCTCACTTACTGAAACTTCTGTTACTTTAAAAGCTATCTTATTTGCATTTCTTGTTCACATTTCGCTTCTTGGGTTTTGGTTGAAAAACAGTTGCGATTAATCTTGGCCACCAAAGAACCCAGAGGTTATATTAAAGAAAAGACGCGTGAGCCCGTCACAACGTATTCGACCGATAAATTCAGAGGGGCTCTAGTAGGCGGCATTGGAACGCTAAATAACCATAGAATGTGGCAGAGTTTCCCAAACTTTTTTGTCTCACAGACCCCTTGCCATGTTTTTTTGAATTGGGGTAAACCCCTATATACCTAATATTGAATTTTACTTGAATGTGTGTATTTTTTACAGCTGGTGTAGAACTACTTACTTTACAAAAATGTTAATTTCTAACTGTAGAGAAGTGCGATGTTTATAGAACTTAAGAAACACATGATTATCAATTAAATTAAAATTTAATTAACATATGAATGATGAGGAATGAATGTGGTGCTTCAATAACAAATTTTAAACATTTGGCATCAATCTTGTCAGATTCATCCCTAACTATTTTTGGTTAGTAGTGTCTAGTCGTTTTTTTTCTTTCGGAGATTGGCAAACGCGCTTAAACTCCTTTTTACCTGGAAAAGCAATTAAAAACTTTTTCAAGATTTTTCATAATTCGGGATGAATAGCAGATATACCATTTTAAAACCAAAATTGCTGACATAAGTTTTTAAAACTACTTTAAGATCTTCGTTAGTGCCTATTCCGATCATCTGTTCTTCTTGCAATTTGACATTTTTGTTTCAATGTGTCCATATGAATTCATTGCCTACTGTGGTATTAAAATGTTTATAACATTCTCGAATCTATTTTCAAAATCTGAATAAAGTGCATTTAAATGCTGAATGTAGGTTAAAACGTCATTTTCCTAGAAAAGGGCCCTGGTCTGTGACAAATTGAGAAACTGGGAAAATTAGAGACGTCTAAAATTATACTTCTTTAGCTTAATCCTGGCAAACAATGGTGAAATTATTGTCTTTTTCTTAAGAAATTTTATGCTGTCACCTTATAACTGCAAATTAACTTCATTAAGCTTGTAAATAAATCTGTTAAATAGGAAACTCTAATTTCCACTTGATTAAATTTTCTTTTAAAAACCGAGGTCAAGATCTGGTTTGAAAAGAGACACTCTTGTAGACCCCCACACCATTTATACCTCATAGACCTCCCAAATTGTTTTCGCTGACGTGGACCCCTTGCAGGTTGTCATAGACCCCTCTGGGTCCATATAGACCACTTTGGGTATCAATGGAATATAGGGTCGTGAACCACATTTAGTTGGTATAGGTATACTACCCCCCTCCCTCCTCTCCCACACTCCACGTCGTATCTATCCACGACGGGAGGGGATATTTGAGTCTCGAAATATTTAACTCTGCACGGAGGATCTTAAGTGGTTCTTGGTTTGAACTCATGGCATACTACTACCTTGACCACTTGGCTACCGTAGCCATTGATAAAAGCGGAGAGCCAATTACCATAGATGGGCGTTGCATAAGGCATCGGTGTTAAACTGCATTTGGTAACAATGTCGAATTATACGAATGAGGAACATGCGGAAATGCACCTCATGTATCAATTGGTCTTGGTGGAACTGTTGTTTGGCCTCGTCACTCCCCTGACCTCGATCCCTTGGATTTCTTTTTCTGTGGTTACCTTGAAATTACTTATGTATGAGACGCCTGTGGCTACAGTGGAGGATCGTCGTCGCTTCAGCTGGCATCGCCAACTCACTTGACTTGTTTGAAACTGTCCAGTAATCCATCACCCATTGGTATCGGCTACGCGGCCGTAACTTCAAACAATTCATGTAGCAATCACTTGTCATTGCATTTCTGACGTTCAGCTGTGCATTGTTCGTAGCTGGACGTCAGAAATGCAACCCCAAGTGATTGTCAGAGGAATTGTTCAAAGTTACGGCAGCATCCAGCTGTGCGTTGTTCGTAGCTGGACGTCAGAAATGCAACGACAAGTGATTATCATAGAAATTGTTCGAAATTACGGCAGCGTAGATCATAGCACAGCCGATACCAATGGACGAACGATTGCCGAACCATTTCAAGCAAATCCAGAGAGTTGGCAAAGTCAGCTGAACATTGTAAACATGCTTTATACGTCTAAGAAACGTGTTTTTTTACCTCTTAGTGCCCCTGTTCATTCTATTCTATATCACATCCTGTATAAATAATTTTGCAAATTGCTCCGACTAAATGTGGTTTGCTACCCTATGTCCTATGGTCTTGTCACCCCCATGCTGTCTACCATCACCCCTCTAAATTCATCGGTTGAAGCCTACACCTTGTATATAGTATCAGCAATAAAATAATTATTTACAGACAATGAATTTGTCAATTAATACCAGTAAATAAAAAAAAAAAAAATCTAAAAAAAAATCATGACTAAACAATTAGAATGTATGTTTAGTTTATGAAAACCATTTTTTTTTTCGAAAGTTTTATATATACCCTATTCCTAATAACATGATGCGCGATACTGATTAACTATTATTTTTAACCTAAATTTGGTGAGAAATATTTAGGAAATAATTGGAAATCTCCCCACACACTATTTACAAAAGAGAAATCATTTAAGTCAATCAAAAAAATTATTTTACCATTAATACAATATTAAAAAACTATTTTGTGCGTATACTGCAATTGCATTATGCGAATATTTTGATGAGAGATTACTTTTTTTTGACTCAGCGTTAATTAATTATCCCTTTTAATGAGGATAATTATATGCTTCAGAAATCATCAAACTTCTTTTAAAAATAATCTTTTTGAATTCATGTTAGGTCAAGTTCTTATTCATAAATTGTAAAAGGATTACCTCTAATTAAATGGAAATTTTCTCTATAAATTCAATTAGAGTTTATGATTTTTTTTCTTTTAAGTAATCAGAAACCTGAACATTAGAAAAATATATTTTTAAAAACGTAGATATGCATTTGTAATTAGTGTTTCGAAGCATAACTACGTCAGAATCAATTAACCAGTAAAAGCCATGTGTCTAAAATTGTATAAAAAGGAAATTGAAAATCATATATATTGAAGCACCAAAAAAGTGGACAAAAAATTTTTCTTTTGACCTATATACTAGTTGAAACTTTGACGTTAAAAAGAATTTATCAAAATTTTAAGAGGGTCCGGCACACGAATTTTCCAAAAATTATCGATTTCCCCTTTTTTATATTTTCTAAAAGTTTAAATATTTCTTTTTAAAATGATATATGATATGAGAAAATACGATAAATATAAGTATTTTTATTTAACTTTTCAAATGAAGCTACGCCTTTACGCGCATCAAATGGGCTCTGCAAGTAGCAACTGTGTTTCCCCTGGTATAAGTTTCTGATGAGCGCGAATACGTGTGACGTTCAAGGGGAATTGGGTTTATTCAAAAGTGTATGTGTACACATCTTTTGTATCTTAAAAGCGAAACAGAGAAGAAAAAAAGTTAAATGAGGGAAAGAGCCTAAAGAGGTCGTAACCGACTCACCGACATTTTAATATCAAATATTCAAAAACATTATAGTATGACTATTAGAAATAATATCAATGATCTACACAGCATGAAAACTTCTGTTTGGGCTGTTTATTTTCATCTTCAGTTTTCAAAAACGAGAGCCCTCAACATGGACTGTGTCCTGCGATTATAAATTCCTGGTACAAGCTTTAAAAGACAGAAGCTGAAGGTAACTAAAGGCTCTATGATTATGCACACATGCACCATAATGAATTAAATGAAGCCAATTTCTTAGGGTTCTAGGTGATCCTATGTTAATAAAATGTTTATATGGAACCCACAGAGCATTGCCAAGAATCCAAATAAGTTAGTTAATAACACCAAATTGTCTGTGATTCCAAAATCTACATTTGTGGAATTAAAAACTCAGAAATATATTTGGGGTAAATATGGCTATTGCACATTTCAATATGACTTATGTAGCAAAATTAATGATATTTAAGCATTGTGATATTGAACCAAGTTATAACTGTATGTCGAACTTAAAAAAACTAGATACACGTAGGCTTTTTGTGGCCCAACGAAAGCCTCTTAAGATCCCAAAAAAGGCAAAATTGTAAAAAAATAATGAAAACAAAAAAGAGAATTAGAAATGTTTTTTGTATGAGCAGAGAGTTATAAAAAAAGGCTTCATATGCTTCTGGAAAGTACTAAAAAAGTAAATGCTCAGAAAATTACAAATTTTTACTTTAAAGTCTGTTTTCTCAAAATGTCAATTTCTCAATTTATGTACTTTTTTCTGAAAAATTACTTAGCATATAATCCTAAAATTTTCAGTGAGCAGACATTTAACATGTTTAAATATTTTAATGGAGGGAATTAGATACATCTTGCAAACCTTTTTAGATATGGCATTTTTAAGCTAAATTCTAGGGGGAAAAAATTGGACAATTTCAATAAAAAAAATCATAATTAATTTAATTTTTAACAAAAAGACAAAACTCTTCGTTAAAGTGTTATTGACAGTACACATAACCTAATGTAAAATTTTTCTTTATGAGAAATAAGTAGTTTCTGAGAAAAAATGTACATAAGCTTACGGAAATTAACATGGCCTACTATGGACGAGCCGGACCCCTTTAACTTCAGCAATATCAGATATTTGTCGCCGGCTGCGTGGCGTAGTTGGTTTGTCGCACCCAAGGTTGCGGGTTCAACCCCAGCCCAAGTTGGTGGGTTTTCATGACGCAGAAAATCGACAGTGGCTATGTCGTATAATTATGCGGCTTGTAAAAGACACCTAGAGTGTCTGTTTGGCTTGGGTGCTCTCCGTAAAATTAAATCCTAGTACGCGTTCGAATCGTCAGAGCTCAGGTGCCTCCCTTTGTGAAGGAAACTGGGTGCCAAATTACATGTGGCGATTGATATCCTCCTATAGGGTGCCGCACTAAAAAGAGATACCAGTTCCCGGGGAATATAATAGGTCTGCAATGGTAAAACACCATTCCGCAGCCCACTAGAAATAAAAATATCAGATATTTGTCAATTTACAAAAAACTTCGGGAACAATATGGAAATTTATGGCAGTTTTCTCCCCTGATAGGTTGCAACTAAGCATTTCCAGACACGGCAAGCCCCCATATATGAGATACTTTTTATGGTGGTGGCTCTGGCAACCAAATTCTGACGCTTAAATTTGATTTAAGCTCTCTTGGGATGCTAAATATTGCCATTTTCCGAGAGTACCAGAGTCAAATTGATACTCAAGGGATCTTTTATACGCCACATAATCATTTGACATGCGTGCCTACGATTTTCGCATTCAGAAAATCTGTCGACCCCCACCGGGATCTAACCCGCAATCTTGGGCTTACAAAGCGGGGACGCTACCTCCTTAGTCATCGAGAAGCCAATTGACAAATTTGCGATACTTACGTGCATGACAAGGAAAAACGTACTTTTGAAATTTCTATGGATTTGAACTATATTTAGTCATTTTTTATCTGAAGTTTTTGACAAGCTGATATTGAGTAATATCAATATTGCACTGTAAAGCTTTATTTCGTACTAGCTGGTATACCCGTTCTTAGCACGGGTGAATTAAAAAAATTAAACAGTACAGATTGAAGGATAAAGAAGTTTTTAATGAGTTAATTTTAAGTGAATTTTAAATTAAACAAATACAAAAAAAAAAAAGGTTTTGCTTATCCCAGCTGAACAAAAAAGTCCTGTTTGTTAAATTTATGTTTGTAGATCTAATAGCTAATAAAAAGGATTTTTTTTTTATTTATAACACCCCGTAACTCTCTTATGGGTTGATTTTCAAAAACACCTTCCTAAGCCAATCTCTGCTCATCAAAAGTTACACATTATTACACATTTTGTGCAATTAGCACTTAAAATAGTGTAAATAATTTATACCTGGATGTGTGATACGGCAATATTACTTTCTGTTGTATTTATTTTATGCTATTGTAGTATTCGCAAGCAACGCCATTCCTTACAATGTAATGGCGATTTAATAGAAACATTGCGAAATGTTGGCGATAAAGCCAAGTTGACATCATTTTTGGCAACCCTGTTCGCAACTTGGTGATTGATTGAACGGTGTAGACGTAGATAAGCTGTAGCGCTTCTTGGTGGGGAGCAGCAACAAAGATGATAGCCCAAAACCCTTCTCCATAGAAAAATAAATATACAAGCCAACTTTTATAGTTATCAGTTGAATGTTGTTGGAGTGAAGTGAGGTCATATACATAAACATCCATTTATATACATATACATTAACATTAAAGGACAACTTATCCTAACAAAATTTCTCTGTTCTTGGTGACCATGTTGGCAACTTGACGATTGATTGAAAGGTTCAAAAGTTGACATGCAATAGCGCCACCTGGTGGGGAGCTGCAACAAAGAGGATAGCACACAAACCTTCTCTACAAAAAATACATCATAGTGATCGGTTGAACGGTGTTGGAGTTATGCGAATTCATATATACAACTCTCCATTTTTATGTATATAGTCCCTTTTTATGCATGTTATGTAATCACAGCTTGCAGCCCATTTTTCCTTTTTTATCAGTCAACTAAATTTTAATATTACATATACTATATTATCAAAATTAATAACTTTATAAGGGATTAAAACTTTTCCCAAGAGCCTGAAATAGGATTTTTGAAAAATCCACACATTATTTTCTGAGTTACTACCAATTAAAATAATATTCGGTTGTTTTTGCTAATTGTTTTTTCTCTTTGATGTATTAAAATATGGATAAATCCACTTTTGAGTTATATACTTCAAAAATCCTAGTTCGGGCTGTGTACGGCCTGAGTTATATGTAGGCATATAATTATTTTCATAGAAACATTTTTCAAAAAATAAAAGTATAATTTGAAAATAGGTAATTCTATGTTCATTTTTTTGCCAAAATATCGCATCTAGAGGACTTTTTTTAATAATGATATTGATATTCTAAAAACAATTTTATGTGTGTATTCTAATCTATAAGTGACACTATATATTAACTAAGTGACTATTATAAAAACAAGTAATAAATATAAAAAAAAAAAAAATTTAGTCAATTCCTACTTAGGTCAACAAAATTTTTTTTAATTTTAATTACTTTTTATTAAATAGTTACAATTAATATAAATATGTATTTACATAGGACAGAATCACACTATTAAGTGACAAAATAATAAGCGCGCACGATTCTCCTCGTAATTTTCCATTTTCCTTTCTATATAGGGTATTGCAATATTTTGTTTGTTTGCTTGTTTGTTACTTTTATTCATCAATTAAATTTAATGATTCTAATGAAACAGTATAGTAAAAACGAAATCACATTTTCAGAAATTAGGCCATCCCAGTTGGGATTCTAACCCCCGACCTTTGGATTAGATGTCCAACGCGATATCCAGGGCGCTACAGAGACACGACGAGCGATTCTTTATATACTGTTGGATTATTAATTTTGTTACTATTTTTTTCAATTTTTAAATTTAATTAATAAATCAATATTTGAAAAAATTGTATTAACATCAAGTGTCATCCGTAACAAGTTTGAAAAAATATATTTGACCTTGAATGGGTGAATATAAAGTATTTTACTAATGATTGAAAATTTTAACAAGATATATAATACATATATATATATATATATATATATATATATATATATATATTGAAAGAGAGTGAACTATAGTAGGGTTTGAATAAATGCTTGTTTGTACGCATTTTCAAAATCCCGGTTCGAAACGTAGTTGGGTGCCTTAAATAAATTTCTGCATACAGACTTTTTACATGTTTTAAAATTCCTTTTTTATACACATTTATGCTTCAATGATAAATCTAAATATTTTAGTGAAGTATATATAGAAGGTATCTCAAAAATAATTAATTATACTTCTCTACTAAAAATATAGGCGGTATTTTATTAAAAAACTTCACTCATTGCTGGAACGTATGAAAAAAATCATTGTTCAGTTAAATTATTTTATTCCAAGTCACAAAATTACTAGACATATGGTGTGTATGTATTTTTATTCAACCAACATAAATCGTTTTGCAACATTAATTTCTCAGAGATGCAAATTCAATTTCCGCAGAATGGAAGGTAATTTGTTTACTAGAAGATTACCTTAATTTAAGCAGCATTTAGCAATTTATACTTAGTAGAGAGGCATTAATTTATGCATAATATAATAAGCATGCAATACGTTGTTTACATTCATAGAAAACTGAATGCATTTCATGATAATCTAATTGAATTTGGTTATATATAGTAACCAGAATTTCCCTCAGGCTGCGTTTAGTTGACTGTATAGTTGCAAAATCTACTCTCCGGCTACAGTTAGTTATCTATAGTTATCTAAATTCTAATCAAGCTGCATTTAATTATTTATAGTCTATTCCGATTCAGTTTAGAGAGTGGGAGTCAGATTGTATTAGATTATAAATAGTCTAAACAGATACAATGATGAAGCTTTTAAAAACAGATATCAGTTCGTTTCTATCTGTGTGTTTTCTTTTTTATTTCAAATGAAGCCTGAGAACATATGAAAAGATTCTTAGCCCATCCTCCTGCAAGTTTCAAAATAAGAAAGCTAGAGAAGCTATATTGTATTCCTTTTGCATCAATATACACTATAATAACGCTTCTCAAACTGTGGGGCGGGACCCCCTAGGGGGCGTGATAACCCTAGAAGGGGATGCGAGCATATTAAAAAATCAAAAACGAAGGATTATTTTTAAAAAATTATTAATTTATTGAAAGTAAACAAACAAAATACATTCTGACACAATAAAAAATAAAAATAAATAAATAAATAAAAACATTTACTCTCTGATATAATACAGTTGTAAATGTTTCAGTACTACATGATTTTTTTTTACAATTAATTTAACAATACTAAGTTAAGAACAAGTTTAATAATTACCAGTGCCCCTATGGGCTTGTCATATATATACGTAAAATTATATGCAAAGATTAACACTTATCTGGATAATTTTTACGGTTTATAATTAATCCTTAACTGCCGATTAAAATTTACTCGATTCGCTCCCCAATGCCACCGTTCTGCACGTTTGCAAGCGTATGTGGTGTATTGGCGGAGAAGTATAAAGGGAATAAATGAGAAAATCCTTTGATAAGTAAATCCTTCGCAAACATTGTCAAGGTCATTTTATTGTATTCCAAAGCCTTCGGAATAATTTTATAGATAGCAGTGATAGAGAATATCGTATATCGGAAAGACGTATATATACTTCCGGAACAATTTACGCACTGGCTGAGCGAGACGTTAATATACTCCGGCGGCACTTAAGAAGTAAAAGTGGTATTGTAGCTTTAGCGTCAGAGTATCGTATTATCAAATTTAATGCATTGTTATTGTATGAAAATTATGATTGAATATTGGGTCACTGTTAGTAAAAGTTTGAGAAGCACTGCACTATAAGGTTCACAATTTGAATGACACATAGTTTTTATTTGAGAGTGGATAGGCCACAGTAGGTTACAGACACGAACTAATGACCGAAGTGTCATGAGTTCGAGTCTAGTTCGACGGACTTCGTAAATCAGAATCCCTGTCAAGTGACGATAGTAACATTTGAGCTAACAATCCCTTCTCCAAACTACCACACCAGGCCAACAGGAGTACTTTAAACTGTACGAGTGAAAAACCTCCCCCCTCCCCATCTACATGGCGGATCTTCTGTTTCATCAAAATACGAACCCGCGATACACCAGCCATTAGTATGTAACCAAAACTATAAGCTACTGTGACTACAACAACATTACTTCTAAGTAACACAATACATTCTTTATTTATGTAAGAACTTGCCGTAAATATGTTAATTTTCAGCAAAAACGAATATTAGAAGTTTCTGAGCAGTCATACATAGAATGTGTATCGAATAATCTTTTTTATACAAATAAAACTAAACCGGTTTGATTTATTTAATTAGAAATACATCAAAATATACAACTAGATATTAATAAAATAAAACCTTTTTTAAAAAAATATGATTGATTTCGATCCCTCTATTTCCTGTAAAAAGGCTTAAATTTTAGATCTGGCTATTTAACAAGAGCATCAGACAACTTCAAAGTATTCTCCAGAAAAATATGCATCATAACTTCTTGGATCAAGAATACTAATAACCACCTAAGCCTATTTATACCAAAAATACCATTCTCTCTGACCATCTTTAACCGACATCTTATCCATGAGTGACAGCTGCTTGCATCATTATCATCACCTAATATTCTCTTTTTCATTCTTTTTTTTCAGGCAAACCACCTCCCACTGTGACATGGTGGAAGGACTCTGTCCTGCTGGACGACACCTATCAGGTCCACTCCCACGTGGTTCGCAATGAGCTGGTGGTGGATTCGCTGGACAGAAGTGACCTGCACAGCAGCTACGCTTGTCATGCCTCCAACAATAATATATCTCTCCCCGCTGTTACATCTGTCACTGTGGACATGAACCGTAAGTCTTTCTTGATCCCTAAGACACTGCTTTTTTATTTGGCGGATCATCCGGAGGATTCTATTGTCCGGCATCTATCCGGGCTTAGGGGGATATTAACTGGTGGTAGGATATGGGACAGGAAACGGAAATGGGTTGGCATTTTTTCTCTTTTGTAATGTGTTTTGCTTCTTTTTTAAACAGAGATTCATTGGGTGTTTTTGGAATTTATTTCTTTTCACTGATCTTGTGACTTTCTAAACGTTAGAAGATAATTCTGGAAAGAAATTACGTTTCACATTGTGTCAATTGTTTATTTTACAATGCTTAGAGAAAAGCTTTTATCTAAAAGAATAAGTGAAACGTATTCTTTAAAAGCTTGGTTTTTTTTTCTGCGAGAAATGTATATTATATAGAGGGTCCGAAAAAAATATGCTACATCTTCAAAAATGAATTAAAAACAAACTTTTTACTTTCAATTTTTTATGTTTCATGAACAAAAGATTAAAGTTTCTGGCAAATGAAATGCAAACTAAATGATGCAAAGTCCAAGTTTTGCAATGTTATCGTTTCAAAATAGCTTCACCGCAAGAAATAGCGCAAATTGTAGCAGTGCTTATCAATTAACATGAATAATATATGTACAACACAAATTTCGGATTTCTATGGACGATTCTATGCCTTCAATATCAACAAATTATAAGGGGCGTGGAAGATTTCGGATGACAGACAGGGTACTGTTAAAAAAAAAACAAGATTTCCCAGTCAGTATTTTCTTTATGGAACATAAAAAATCGTAAATGAATATGTCTGTTTATCTGTAATTAATATTTTAAAGAACCGGTACAAATAATAACTTTAAATATTTTGATTTTACTGAACCTGTTTTTATAGTTATGTTTTTTGATGCACTATACACGATAAAGCTAGGATTTTAATGATTGCTTTAACTATTGTGTCATTTTCAAAATGCCAATATAAAATAGTGATAAAAATTGAAAAGGCACAGGAAACCTACAGAAAATTTAATTAATTTAAAACAATACTTTCAAACATTTATGTTGAACAAAGTTGCGAATTATTATACACGTAGCCTTATAACTTAAGTGTTAAACAAATTTTAAACTAAAAAAATAAATAAGTAATAATTAGTTATTAACTGGAATTAAAGAAAAATGTGTTGGAAATGATAAAACATGTGAATTTAATCTTTATAACATAATTAAATAATAGTATGTAATTCGCTCAAAATATTAAAATTTACTAAATACTATTTATTAAAATTAAAAATCTTAAATTCCATTAAATGATTTTACTAAAGACACTTACACCCACTTGCATATTTAAACAAGGATTAGTTTTAAGTACTTCAGTTTCAAAACTATTGTTACTTTCTTTAAAATTTTAAAATCTGCAAAGTAACACATAAAGTTAATTTGAATACGTACTTTTCATTTGTTCGAATATAATTAGAAGGTTAATAAACACTTTATGTACTTTTTACGAAAATTTTGGAAGTTTATTAAATCGAATTAATTCTTCAGTTCAAAATAAAAATGTTTGAAAATATGTTTTCAGTTCCAACTTATGTCTTATTTAGAAAGCTTATGATACAATACATTCATAACTCAATTAATAAAAAATACTCTTAAATATTTGTTTACATAAAGCAAAATAAAAGTCATTTCAAATTTCACTAAATATTTAGTAAATTGTAGTTTCTCTCTTTTGTGCAGCTCAATCATTTCTAGTTAGATCTAAAAAATCGTCTGAAACATTTCATTTCTCTACAAAACACTTGAATTTTTTTGTACTTGCATTCATTTTTACATTTTATCGTTTGCGTTAAATATTTGAAAAAAAAAAAAAATTCTATTGTTATTTTTTCGAATTTGGAAGAGGATTTTATGCATCTTATTTTTATAAATGAAATGTTCTTTTTTTTTTATTATTAAATTTCTTTTGAAAGCCATGAATAAATAATTCAAATACATATAAATATAGTGATTCAAGTAGAAAAAAGGGTGAATTTAGTGTTATTGTGTAATTCCTTTTATCATACAAGTCTTTTGATAATCTTTGACAGAGTAATGTTTAGAACAAAACGTGCTCGTTTAGTACGTAGTTTATTAAAAGTAAAAAATATTTATATTTATTTGAATTTTTTAAATAAAAAAAATTCACCTTTAATCTTTAAATGTGATCTTTCACTTGTTTTTTATCCCCAGTTAATTCGTAACTTGTTTAACACTGTATTTATTAGAATCTAAGCCACAACCTAAATTCTCAACACGTTTTTGTGAAAAAATAGTGTAAAATAGCTTATTGGCATCCGATATTTTAGAAATTAAAAAAAAAATAATAATGATAATAAGAAGTGAATAATTAATTTATTTAACCAGTATTAAAAACTTTTATATTTGTTAGGAACCTGTAATTACTCTCTGTCAGTATCGCGTTCACTTTCCCTCATCCAATGAATTTCTCCACCATCGATTCTAAGCCGTACGCGATTTTTAATAGCATAAACACTAGAAAAAAATGTGGCTTAGATTCGAATAAATACATTACTTCAAACTGTTTGATTCCAAGTTTTTAATTTACTTTCTGGTGCTGTGAAAGGTAAAAAAGTGTCTAAAAAACACGTTAAATAATTGTCTATAGATCATACAACAGCTTTTGTTTCCTTAAGCAATTCATACTACTTGCCCCGCCCCGTTTTGGGTAATTTATATACTTTAACCCCTTAACTGCTGAGGAAAGGTTACAAAATTCACCCCCCCCCTCAATGCCACATTTTTTCCCACAAGCGCGTGTTGTCAAGCGGTTTAGTGGGGAAAATGAAAAGGCGTATTTTTTCACCCAAAAATTGTTTATTTTCACTTTAGAAACAAGAAAGAAAAAAAAGAATAAAATAATAAAATGAAAATATAAAATGTTTTATCTATAGAGTTCCAATATAATAAAAAATAAATCATAACTTTATCTGTTCCGTAATATATTCTGAAACATGGTTGAACACATTAACCAGTATCACATTCAGTGCGTTCGAACAAAAAATTTAAAAAAAAAAAAGCTCATTTTACACACGATAAGTGAAAATGACAGCAAAGGAAGAATATAGAAAAGATAGAGAAAAACTTCTTAGCTATGAATTTTCTCCTTCCTGGAATATATCCTTTTAAATTTCTTCCCCACCTTTTCTTCCAAATAAGTAAATTCTTTCGAAGCACTGTTAATCACATGTTATTGTATTTCAAAGCCGTGGGACAAGTTTAAGCAAAGTAACACAAGACAAAAAGTCCTCCACTTGAAGGACGATACACGTCCGGGGCACTAAAGGCACTGGTTCAGCAGGACGTGTATACACGCCCGCGGCCCGTAAGGGGCTAAATTTAACCACGAGGGACGTTCCGAAAGTAAGTTTGGTCGCATTTTTGAAAGACGATGGCATACTGTATAAGACAAACAATCATAAAATACCGCATTTTTTACTGGTTCTATGACGGTAGAAGCATCTGCATAAGAGAAATGACACATACGCATAACGCTGACGAGGAAAATGTAGTAGATGACCGCCGTGCTCAAGGTTATATAAGTATAAAACACTATAGAAAATAGACGTGTGCTAACAACGTAATCGTCAATGGAAATGCATACTTTTATCCATTATGCTCTTGATTAATGCTGGCTCAAGCTCATTTCAGGCCCTGGGTGCAGAAGATCTACGGGTCACCTTGCTACAGTCGGATCCAGTTAAGTCTAGATCAGGGATGGCGAAGCTTTATGGATCAACGTGCCCTTTTTTCTTTAAGAAATATTTAAGGACTTGTTTTAACTTTAAGGACTTTTTGAGGACTTTAATTTTGACTTGTGATTATTGAGAAAATAATAAAACTAAATACTAACAACTCTTTAATTACAACGAAAAAATACATTTTGCCCAGTATAATAGTAAATGTTTTATTTATACGTGTCACTCAAATTAAAATAACATTAGTGTGAATTCTGTTGGGTAGATCAGATGACAAATATAACTTGTATTATTAGTATTATAAGATGTTACTTTTACCAGAATGCAAGCTGAATTGGAGACATCTTTCAAACGGTTTCTACATGAGTCTTTAATGTTATTCATCTTTGCAAATAATGACTCGCATGCACAAATAGATAAAAATATGTTTAATGTAGCATTAAACAGTTTTTTCAAACTGCTAAATGTATCTGGAATCGAGAATTCCATGTTTCCAAAATTTCATTACTAGCATTTTTACTTATATTGCTTGTTAATCTTTCTGTTTTAATCAATTGCAATTTTTCTCCTTTTTTTCAACAAATTTTTGAATCCATATTGAACTAGACTGGACATCAATCAGTTGCGTTTCAAACTTTTCAATTTACAACCAATAGAATTGGGACAAATGCAGTTTATTAAATGCAGAAACATCACAAAGTAAATAAAAAAATTGAGCTTTTCCGATAATTCTTTGAACTGAGAAAATCTCGCTGAAAACTGCGACCGATCACTCACGTTTCTCGAAATACTTCATATTGAACTTTGTTATTTTGAATTAAAATTCAAACCGTTTTGATCGGTGGCGTGGCCAAAATATTTCGTCGTGTGCCATCAATGGCATGCGTGCCACTGGTTCGCCATCCCTGGTCTAGATTATCTGGGCACCTTCCGGGCCCAATGGATAATGGATGATTGCTTATTTTCCGTGTATGATGATGAATGTCTATTTCTTTAAATGGTGCTGCATGTTTAGTGAAGTAAGACAGAATGTAACACAAGGAAATCGACGTGATTGTTCCTCTACATCCACGAATGAAACTAACATTGCATGCTATGTGACAAGTCCTTGCATCTTAGGGCAACGAGTTTAAGTAAAGTGGTTTCTCAAACTGATTGCATGCTACAACAGATGTCAGTAGCAACTACGTGGAAAAATACTGCAAAACGTATATTTAATGATGTGATGGTATTTTTTCCAGTAATGAAATTTCCGTAAGAAATGACAATTAAAATGACGAAATTTACTTTCAGAATATGTCTCGTATACTTAATTGATTATAAATTAAAATTCAAATTGACTGTTTTACTTTCAAATTTTTTCAAAGATTTGAGTAGAATAATTGCTCAAAAATTCAAAATCAATTTAGCTGTTTTAACTTTGAATTTTTAAATGTGTTATACATAGAAAAATACAGAATATAACAGATTTTAAAATACTTTATAATTAAAAATGCGCATTTTTATCTTGGAGTGACTGAATACACATCATTAAGAAAACAAAATCATATTTAAAATAAATAATAAAATTTAATTGAACTAATACTGAAATTCAAAATTTAAACTTACAGAATTTTTCCTATTTATATTTTTTAATAGATGCTATTATAAAATAACTTTTATATTTAAATATTTCTGTACAAATATTTCGTCTAGAAAATATCAAATATTCGCTAACTATAGCTTCTGTTTACCATAACAATTCTTAACTCCAATATTCACCATCTAACTTAAACGCTTACATACTTACGGGATGACAAATTCCCCAGTAAAACATTCCAGAAAGGCAAAACCAGCAAGCAAAAAAATAAGGCAACACATAACAAAAGAAAAGCTAAAAAATTCCTGAAACAATTCAGTATAGTTTCACAAAATTACCACATTAGGCTATAAATTTCAAGTGAGTTCAGCTCAACTTTTTTCCCGCGCTTTGCATTACTATCTCTCGCATAATGTTACGGAAACTTCAAATGAAGTTTGAAAAATGATGTTTACACACATAACTCTCTTCTGAAAGGAAAAGGGATAAGACACCCTAAGTAGACTTTGTTTCTAACCAGTGTGTGGAGAGAGTAAATAAACACATTGCACACTTCAAGAAGTTTCAAGTGCAGCTATTATTTCTGATACAAACTTCAAGAAGAAGATATGAAGTACTCAACTATATGAATGCAAAAATTAATGATGGGGCTGTTAATAATGAAGTAATTGATTGATGAAAATTAATTAATTTATAGTTAAGACTCATCCGTTTGCTCTCAGAGGGGAATTAGTGGTTGATTAATTGGAATGAAAACATGTTGGGTGATGGAAGGTAGGCGGAAACTGGACTATTGTAAGTTGCCTTGACTTATTAAGTTATATTCAAAGTAATTGATGTTTGATGGGGATTTACTGAAATTGATGATTACTTGATGTGAAAATATGATGCACATGTCTAAGGTAGCAGTATACTGTATATGTATCGCTCAGAATAAATTTCCTCAGGGGGTAATATTAGTTGTTCAGTATGCTGTATTTATACATATTAAATATTTATATATATATAAAAAGTTAAAGGTTTTTTTAGAAAGGACTTTGTTGAGATTCTATTTTATTTCATGTATGTTTTTTACATCAAATTTGATTCTTAACCCGGCACTTCACGCGCGAATAAAACGAACGGAACTTCACGCGCAGGGTATCTCATACCCAAGGGTGTTTACATTCAGTTTTTATGGTAAAATTTGCCTACAAAAAGGTGAAAAAAGCAGAAAAGTAGGAAATACAATATGTTTATTACACTTTTCACATGCAAATTTAGTTTTTCTTTTCTTTTTATCAGGGCATTCAGTACATTGTTTATACATTCCATTAGTCTTCGTCGCTAGTGAGTCTGATGTTTTCACTAGTTCTTAATTTATTTTTTTTTAAATTTCGTAGAAGCATTGCTAGTTGGCTTTTACATTCTTCATATTCTTCTGTAGATCAAAATCGAAAGCACTTGAGAAATCAGGGTCTATTTCGATGTTTAATAGGTGATGCTATTGAATATGATGTGTTCATTTTATAAAGAATGATAATTGCTCCCTCAGTTAAATTATCTGGATAGATTTTAGTAGAAGAATCATACTTTAGCTATTACACTCTTCATTATTCGATTCTTCCTCATCATCCCCGTAGAGACTTCCTCCATCCGAAAATACACTTGTACTGTATCTGTTAAATACTGTATCTGTTAATACCTATTAAATTACTCAAATATCCCATTTCTTCATCATAAGTACAATAATAGGCCATTGCATAAGAAATGTTTTAAAGCGTGCTCATACATTTAGAATTGTAACGGTGATTCACGCGCATGGTATGACGTACCCGAAGAGGCAGTATCCAAAAATATACATTTAAAATTCGCCTACAAGCTAAGGCCTCTCAAAGAATATGACCGTAAAGCAGCGTTTCTCAAACTGTGGAGCACACCCCCTTGGGGGCGTGTTAACTCTACGAGGGGGGGCGAGCATATTGAAAAGTCGAAAACAAAAGGGTTATTTAAAAACTATTAGTTTACAGAAAGTAAACAAACAAAATACTTTCTGATGTAATAAAATATAAAATAAACATTTTCACTGATATAATACACTTATAAATGTATCAGTACTGTGTGTACAGTGTATATTTTATTATTAATTTAACAGTACTAAATTAAGAACAAGTTTGATAATAATCAGTGATCCCATGGGCTTGTATTAATAATTATCTGGATAATCTGTACGGTTTATAATTAATTCCTTAACTGGCGATTAAAAGTTACGCAATTCGCTGTCCACTGCCAAAGTTTTCTACGTAGACGAGCGTATTTTGATGTTTTTTTGAGGGGGATGAGAAAAGAAATAAATAAGCAAATCCTCTAAAATGAGTAAATCCTTCACAAGCACTGTCAAGGAGCATCCCAAAGACTTCGGAATAATATTATGGATAGCGCTGCAGAAAAAAGATCGTATTTCGGTAAGACGTATATATACGTCACGAAAATTGATGCTGTGGCTGAGCGAGACACTTATATACGTCGGTGGCACATAAGAGGTTAAAATCGTATTGTAGCTTTATTGTCAAAGTATAGTATTATTGAATTCAAAACATTGTTATTGTATGGAGGGGGGCGCGATGAAAATGATGATTGAATAGTGGGTCGCGTATATTGAAAGTTTGAGAAACACTGCCTTAAAGTCAGTTACACGAAAAACTATTCATTTTCCGAAAAGGTGCAGATCGAGTATTTATTTTAGCTTTTACATTAAATTTTAAGTAAAATTTCCCCACTTAAAAACGATAGATTTATAATGAATTGGTCGATGTGTTATCTAAGTTATTATACAACAGTAAATAAAAGAAAAAAGTCAAAGTATCATCAGAAAAATATTATTCTAGTTTTGAAAGGAAAAAAACAATATTTTCAATGAAGGAATTATAATTTTAGTTTATTTCCTTTATCCTTATGTTTTCATCCACGATACACCAAACGCAAAACTTATTATAATTAACGCGTGATGCTATATGTAGTATAATACTACTAATTAAATATTTTGTTATTCAGACGGACCCCGATTTAAGGAACCCATATTTAACGAGTTTTTTTCTTTCCCCCAATAAAATGAAGGCAAAAAACCCATTTAAAGAATAATAAACCCCGAATTAACGAATTATTTCAACTGCCCCCAAATTTTTTTTATTAATTTTTATTACAAAAAAAAAATGATTTTTTTTTCAAATGATAAAACCTTTTTGTTCCGGAACAGAAAGATTTTTCTTGTAGAAGCAAATTTCGATCGGAAAGGGAGCAGACCATTATTAGACTTCACAGATACGGATGAATCATGAGTGCAAATTATCATGTGAGTTTTGAATAGGACAGGAAATCCTTCTGATATCTTATCCGACTACACAAATCAGGGTACATTTTAACGATTATGTTACATTTGATGGCTGATTGCCTATATGTGGAAATAAAGTTGAGGAAATTGTTGATTCGTCGAAGACAATGAATAGCGATTCTGATGTAGAAGTTGATGTAATGAAACCCCCACTAAATCTGCTACTTTTTCTAATTCTTTACATTGCTTGGAAACTGTGAAAAGATACCTTATACGGCGGGATCTAAAGGGTGCAGCGTTTTCTTCCCCGCAAAAAATTAGAAAAAGAGCTGTTTCAAATCAGGAGTCAAAGAGATTGTCAAACATCTAGTAGTGGCTATGTTAGATTTCCTATTAACTGGTGCGCAGTAATTCCCTAATAGTATTTTTGCCTTTTAAATAAGAAGATATAGTTTCTAACAATGAATATTTTTGTGTAGAGGCTTATTGTTAGACATTTAAAAAAAAATGCGAAATATTATTTTTCGGATCCGAATTTTTGTGGTCTCCTTGTGTTGTTTTTCCAATCCCGTTCCATGATCTCAATGAAAGTAAACAAACCGATTCGAACCCGAACTTTTTGCAAGTATCGTGATTTGTGGTTGGCAGCAAACGCAATGCAAATCGAGCGACTATTTAAACTCGGCTCGTATTAGTTTTTTTTTTTAGGGAGAAAGAAAGGAAATATAAGAGAAGTGTGTTTTAGCTCTTAAATAGAGAGCGGCTGGTTGGTTATGCAACTGTATGTTGCATCACCATTTTAAGATGATAAATTCGTTTTTAATATTAGACTGTAAGAAGACGTTTCGAATCGGATGCCTGGTAAAGTTGATTTTTTTAACTAAAATTTTATTAGTCAACTTATTGTTTTTGTTCACTCCAGTGACGAGCACATTAACTTTATCCTTGATTATTATTAAAAGTCATTTTTAAGAAACTGATTTCATCCTTATGCCTCCTGGACACAAAAATTTTCACTGCTTGCTTTGCCAAAGCTTGGGCTAGTTTACCAGGAAGTGTAACACTTATCATAGAATTTCCAAAAAGTAAGCGAAAAAAATTTGTACTTTGATTGGACCTCGTTGTAACGAACCCCGATTTAACAAACGAGATGTTCGGTTCCCATGAATTCATTAAATTGGGGTCCGACTGTATATAGACTTTAACAGATATAGAAACAATGCTTTTAAAAATGCCATGGTTTTTTTCCCCTAAAAAATTCGTTTTCCACTTTTGTAAGTAAATTCTTTAAAGATGAAATAATTATTACAACAATTATTAAAGTAGTTTAATTTTATAACAACAAATTCCTTAAATATAATATAACTAATGAAAATATATTAAAATAAATTTTTTCTAAAAAATAATATAAATGTATCCACAGTGAGCTGAGAAACATACTTCAAAGAATGAGAAAAAAAACAAGGTAATAAAATTTCGCTCCGTGTCAATCATCGGACATAGTACAACAGAAAAATAACTGCATTTTACTTTCCCTACAAATCCTAAAACAGACAACATAACTTTTTTCCTGTCATTTACTGAGTTCGATCAACATCAACTTCCGTAGATGAGTATTTACTTATATCAGTCTGGAACAAAACAATTTTCCTTTGAAATACAAGAACATTTCTCTATCCATTTACCCAGATGACATTCTACGGGCCGACGGTACTCTACAACTCCGGATCTATTCTGAGGTTTTGACACTGATGGAAAAATATTCTGATAGCATCCAGCATCTCTAGGAAACCTTAACACTGTTGCTGATGGTTGTTTTTCTTTATTGATTGTAAGCTTTCGTTGATTCTTCGCTATCTGTTTTCCTTTCTCTCCTCTTTGCTTATGTGGTGTAAGTGTATTCCACTTTCTGCGCCGTCAATTTTCGACTCGGATATAGCCTACAATAAATCTGATTATGTTTCACCACCCGATTCTGCGTCTATTAAACGAGAAATTATTTGTTCCAGAACCAAAAGGTTTTTATGACGGATTCTGCTTGTATCTGTTATGAAAGGATTCTTGTTGAAACTATTCTGCTAAATATGTTTTTTCCTTATAAAAGACAAGAGATAAACACTAGCACTTATGCTGTACAAAAAATTGGAATAACTTTGCTATTCAGTCTTAAGGTTAGATTTTCACTGAAGTTTCCATTTTTAAACATCGCTTATTACTAATTTTGTATGTGAATGCGCGTGTGTGAGCGTGCGTATGTGCGTGCGTGCGTATGTGCGTGTGTATGTGCATGCAATTGTGCGTGCATATGTACGTGCGCGTGCGTATGTGCATGTGTGTGTGCTTGTGTGTACGCTTAATGACTTTCTTGAGAGAGATTTTCGGTTTATTTTTATTCTGAAACCTCTAAGATATCGGTTAATGCTTAATTCTTATACTTACCTGCCTAACGGTAAACACGCTTATTGCAACTATAACTTTCATTCATAAAAATGTGTCACGCTGGCGAATTTCGTAGTGAGAGAATGTATTATTGTATATCCAGCTAAATCCGAATTATCAGCCGATTGAGACTAGGAAATCATGTAGGAAAAGAAAGCTCTAAAATGTCCAGGATAGAAATATGAAAGTTGAGATTCTTTGCAATGTTAATAAAGCAATTAATTTATTTTAAATACTGTTTGAAAGAATAGGTAAGCGTAATTCACCGGAATATACAATAATTTAAAATATCTGAGGAAGTTCAATATTTTGGATTTCAAGTTTTCTAATTTTATACTGGTAAGATAAATTCCAACATGACTACATAATAATTAAATAAGGAGCCAAAGAATTGGGTTTATACATATTGTTTTCATATAAAATTATTTCAAGTAAGGTATAACAAATTTATTTTTCCGTTGGTTACTTCCTATTGTATTGTTTGGGGGAATCTCAAAAAGTCTAAATCCCTTCTAGGTTTGTCCTAACAATGTAAAAAATAGCTTTGAGAGAAAATCCCCCATACCTCAAAGAAACTCTAAAAATGTTTCAACTTGTATTTATTAGGAGTATTTTTGAATTTCCTAGTTTCCTTTTTCTTGAGAGAAAGCAGCAATGCGTTTCTCGTTTTACTTCTATTCTTTTTAATACTAAGATTGTAAATTGATTTTTTTAAAAAAATTATATCTATTAGTATCCTAATGTAAGCCTGTAGTTTTTAATATTGGGTCTGAAACTGTTTGCTTAAGTAATTATATCTCATTTGGGTCCTAATGTCAAAATTTTTGAACGTGTACACAACTCAAATATATACATATTGCCACAAATTTGTGTAAAATAGTATAAATAATTTGTATTTGGATGTGCAATTCCTTTATATATCTTACTCTAAATTAGATTTAATTTACGTTAAAACTGTAATATTCACAAGCAACGCCCTCCCGTACGTTGTAAAGATGATTCAATGGGAGCGTGACGAAATCTTGGCGATAGAGCCAAGTTGGCGTCATTTTTGGTGACCAATTTGGTGACTTGGAGATCATGCTGGCGAGCTATTTTGGTGAGTTCGGGACCCTGTGGATTCTTCTAGAAATTAGTAGAGAACTATACTAATTTCAAGATCTATGACGCAAGTTGGTTTTTTGCGAATTATCCGCGAGGAAGAAAGTGAATCAGTCTGGTTTTGACTAGCGATCAGTTAGTATTGCTCTAATTGTTGAAGCGATTAATGATTACTTCGGCTGTTGAACGAGCAATTGCTTGTGAATAATCTTCCATATACGTGTATTTTAGACACCGATCATTGTGCCTGAGTGTTATTGAAGGTGTGAGGACCTTCTGTGATTTATTCTGCAATATTGTTGCTGAATCCTGTATTTCAAGGATTGGAGTTTCGACAATAAATTGTCATCGCTCTTAAAGAACTGTCTTGTTCCTTGCGACTGATTTGCATAAAATCCTGGAACTCCCGATCAACGTAGCAATATAATTTTTATAGGTTGTTAGGTTATTGTTAAATTAGATGCCATTGGGCATTCTTTAAAAAAAAAACTCTTGCATCGTTCTAAGCAACTAAACTTATTATGATAACTTGATACACCATACTTATTTGTATATTTATCTGAAAATATAACAGAAAGTTACTGTTATTGCAATACAAAAAAAAATAATAATACGAACACCAATTATACCGTAAAATCCGGCATATAACACGCGCACTTTTAAAACAAGAAAAATAAGATATAAATTTACGGGTGCGCGTTATATGTCGGGTATAAAAATGAGAGCTTCACAAATAAAAAAAAAAGAAATGAACACAGGAAAATATTAGACATTTTCATACATTGAAATACTGCTTATTTGAAAGAAATGTTCCTTTGGAACTTAACTGTTTGTAGTTCTAGAAGTATACTATTTTTGTTTTTCTAAAGATTTGAATAATACCTCAAATAAATGACTTCAAAGCATAAAAACATTGCGCACGTACATTTTAGGATTCTTCATAAAAAAAAGAAGTGCGCGTTATACGACGAATATACCTAAAAACTATAAATTGCAACTTGAAAGAATGAGTGCGTGTTATACGGCGTTGCGCGTTATACGCCGAATTTTACGGTAGTTTAATTCATGTGTGACATTTTGAAAAAAGATTATTCTAAGTTAGTTTTTTGCCAAAATAATGTATTTAAATAATCTCTTTTTGTCAAAATGTCCTTAAAACCATTTTATACATGTATTCTATCCTAAGTGACACTAAATATCATGAAAATTATCCATTTATACGCTTTTTTTTAAAATCACGGTTCCGAACGTAGTCGGATACCTTAATGCTGACACAGTGGCGCACAGAAGGGAGGGGTCCTGGGGGTCCAGACCCTCCGCCCAAAGCCCTTGATTTTTTTTTCGATTGATTATAATTCTAAGTATACAGTACGTAAAATTTAACTAAGTATTTGTTATTAATGATTAATTTTATTAATTAATGCTAATTATTTATTCAATAATTAGTTTTTTTTACTGTGTTTTGTTCCCGAAAATCGACAAAATCAAAAGGAGCATGATGCAAGATTGGTGAACTTTCGACTCCGGAAGCTCCCTTGAAAAATTCCTGTGTGCGCTACTGTGCTGACATATAGGGCTATTAAATATAACGATCTGGAATTAGACATGTTTATTGGCTATGCCATATGTTCGGAAGAAATAAATGGGTGATTAGTTTGATACTTGAGAAGGTGAGGAGAAAATAAAAGTGAAGTGCTAGATAGGGAATTTAATTTTTAATCTAATTTAATTATCCTTACATATATATAAAGCATTGCTTAACCCTAAATCACTGGCCTAATTCAGCGACAGCTCTCCATTGTAGTCCACTCTTTTTGTATCTACCTTTGTTATGCCTCTTGAACTCCAGTTTCTTTCTTCTTTGGCATTGTAAGTTATAGAACTTTTTCACGTGGTACCTTATCTTATTTTATTATACTAATATATATATATAGTATAATAAAATAAGAATTCACGTGGAAAAGTTGAAAAACCTACAAAGCCTAAGAAGAAAGAAATTGGAGTTCAAGAGATACAAGACATGTAGATACAAAAATAGTTTTTGGACTATACAGGAGACCTATTATGATTTCTAGAGCTGTCCCTGAATAAGGACAGCTATTTAGGGTTAAGCAATGCTTTGTGGGTCCACCTTCCTACAGCAGAAATTTTCGTTATAATAGGGGAGAAAGAGAGCCATGTTTAAAAGTTAAGGCTATTCTTAACACACGTGGATGATAAACCAGGCCTTAATATATATATATATATATATAGATATAGATATATATATATATATATATCATTGATTGTATTCAACAAGTTTTAATACATTGATTTCATAATGAAAGCAAAATATTTGGTTGCCAGCATTTCTAGAAAATTCAACCGCTATTTATTCTTACTAATCACAACTTTTGCAGAATCCTCGGTCTGTGTATGTTTTTTTACTGCGATATAGAGAAGAGAATGGTATATTTTTCTTTCTGCCTCGAAGGCATGGTCGATTTTGGACTCAGTTATAGACTTTTTTCCAAATCAAATTATGTTACAGTTCTCAGCAATAGTTGTTAACAAAGTCAGTGATATTTGTTCTTGAAGCAGAAATCACTCAATTTCTTTTATATTTTTATGCCTGTAATTCGTGATGAGATAAAAGTTTGGTGAGATTTTTCAGTAAAATAGTAGCCAAAATTTACCGATTTTAGCTATCTTGAATTCGGAAATTTAATTTTAATCCTATGTGGTTTTAGTGGCTTTTTTAAATCTGGATTATTACATTATTCTATTGCAATGGAGTTTATTTAAGGAATTTTTAAAAAGAAATGTTTCAATGCATCGTTTTTTCCAGCCGAACTTCAAAAGTATTTTTAAGTAATTTTTTTCGAATTATTGAAAAATTATTATGAATTCCACCTACTGTCGATTTCTTAAAATAGATAGCTAAATTATTTTGGAATAATAAGTAAAAAAATAAACTGTTAGAGCTCCATTTGATTTCGCGGATATATTTTATAGAATTCCGACAAAGTATTAATATATAGTCCAAATTTCTGAATCGGATTTCAAAAATTATTTAGGATAAATTTTATGTATATATATTAAAGTTTCTGGTAAATGTGATGTTTAAGATTCCATAATGCTTCTTATGATGCTAATTTCTCCATACTTTTCATTAGATAAAACTTTAATGTACCATTGATTTTTTTTTTTTTTTATGTTTCTTTTAATTGGAATATATATATACAAAAATATGTAAAGGTAGCAAGAAAGCAAAAACAAGTAATTAATTTTTTTTAAAAGTCACTGTCTACTTTGGTGCTACCATCTATTGCAGCTAGTTGTAACTTCATCAGAAATAACGCAAAATAAATTTAAAATTAAAAAAAAAAAAAAACGTAATGAATTAATATTTGATAAAAACAGTATTAACATCAGGTGTCATCCACTACTTTAAAAAATATATGTTTGAACTTGAGTAGATGAATAAAAAGTATTTTATTAATGATTGAAAATTTGAACAAGATATATACATAAATATGAACATATAGGAAGAGTAAAAACTGATAGTATAAATTAAAAACTCTCTGTATCTATATTTTTTATTCAATTCCTACTGTCTACAATTCCTACTCTCTCTTTTTTTTTATTTATCTTGGTGGAATTTTCAATCGTAAATTTATTTAAAAGCTCTCAATTGAGCTGAAATTTTATATACATGATTATTTTGGATGACAATACAATAATTTAACTATACTTAATAAAATTAATTGATTAAGACTAATTATTTAAAGAAATACAAATACAACCAAGTTGGCATCATTTTTGGTGACTTACTGACCCTTTTGGCAATTTGTATCAAAACTTGAAAATGTTTTTTTCTCACGTTTTAAAGAGCTCGTTTGAACTGCAATTTTCTATACACTATAGTTTTGGGTAAAAATACGATAATTTAATTTTAATTAATTAAAATTAATTGACTGAAACAAATTATTTAAAGATTTACAGATACAGCCACGTTGGTTCCATTTTTAGCAAAAGTAGCTGAACTAAAATTTTTCTTTGTTGATCTAAGTAGGAATTGACTTAATTTTTTTCTTACATTACTTGTTTATTTTTTATTATGGAGTAAAGAAAATTACAACTTAATTTCTGAACTGTGTGTATGTGTTTAGTACCCTGACTTCCAAGTAAGGTGGACGAAACAAATAAATTTGTTTATTTTTGTAAAGTATTTTTTTCCAGAGATTACTTTAGAAACAAATTTGATGGATTTTCTTATTATGTAAAAAAACATTATATATGGGAGTATATGTGTCTATCGATATCTATATAAACCACAACTTCTTTAAAATATTGTATTATAAGAGGTCAGGCGTTTGACTCGAGGTTCCCCATTGTGTGAGTGGAGGATACAAGAGGGGCGGGACCTTTTTTAAAAAGATTATATTTATATTATATGAAATAATAAGTATATGTTAAAAATATAGGGGTGATTATATTTAATTTATTCATTGTGCTCTAATGTCATATTGTCTTTAGTTACAGTTACACTTAATTTCAGAATCAGTTGAATGAGACAAATGTACCCTATCACACTTGTTTCCCCGTTTTTTATTTTAAATTAAGAGCCAAATTTTTTATTTAAATTCTCATCAATACCTGCAATTTATATTAGCCAACGTGCATCTGTTGTTGTGTAGTTTCTTATGCCACCAGATCTCGACTGCGTCAAATCCAGGTCTACGAAATTCAACATGGCAAGGGGCTAGATCAGGGGTGGGGAACCTTTATGGATCAACGTGCCATTTTTTCTAAAGAAGCGTTTAATGAGATAAAGACGTGCCGCCAAATAATTTTTGCGTGCGACTATTGCGAAAATAATAATACTAAATATTAACAACACACACAGAATTCTTTATTTACTACGAAAAAATACTTTTTGTACCGTATAGTTATAAATATTTTAGTTATACGTGTAATTCAAATTAAAATAAACATTAATGTGACTTCTGTTGTTGCAGATTGGATGGTAAATAACTTATATTATGGACATATTTTGCTGTGGTTCACTTTTTTTTGACAAGAGGATTAGTGATTTATTTCAAAATGCCTTTTTGTAGACGATGTTCTGCATACCACTACGGCAGAATACAAAACACACACCGCTTTATCGCCTTTACTAACAATGCCATATTTCTATATTCACCAAATTTTGAAATTCTCTGTTACATTTACTATCTTACCTTTTTTTTTGTTCTTTTGCTGAACTAGCCATGTTAAATAACAATTAATAATCGTAAATATAACACAAATAAATTTTAAAATACAATTCTGTCAATGAAGACGTAGACAAAATTTGCATCATGAGCAATTGTAGTCTACGACGCATCGTAACTAAAGAAAGACAATAACAACCGAGTATGTTCTCCGCCGCCCCGATCACTTGCGTTTGTTCATAGTACTTGAGAGTGAACATTGTTTTTTAGAAACATAATGCAAAACACTTTGATCACTGGTGTGCAAAAAATATTGTGTCGCGTGCCGTCAATGCCACGCGTGCCACTGGTTCGCCATCCCTGGGCTAGATGGACGTCTGTCATTATCCGTAGCTTTGAACACCATACAAGTGAGTGTAAAATTTTTAGTTCGGTTTTACCCCAATTTTGAGGGAGAATACCCCAGGGGAGGTCAGAGACCTCCAACATCTCTTCGCTTTCCCTCAAACTCACGACAGGACTTGCGGCTCGAGGACTAGAATGCCCCCTGCCTCAAAGGCACTACACATTTACAAACATCCACGCTTTCTTCGGGATTCGAACCCAGGCCCTTATGGCACAGCAGACAGCGTCGCTAACCATTATACCAGAAGGACAACACGTGCATCTATATTTACTATATTTACAGTTACTGATCTGCCAGCAAGGAAAACTTTGCTTACAAATATATGTCGACTAAAATATAAAGAACAATTTTCCCACAAATTTCTTTATAGATGGAAATTTTTCACCCGACAAAGACTTACAAAAGTTAATATTGTAGCATTATACATGCTCTTCAAACTGGGATCCGTGTGCTGTAGTTCCTCAGGTGCTGTATCTATATCACCAGTAATAGGATAAGAGAGCAAATTGAATTTTGACCCAATTTTCTTAAAATCCTAAAATCTTGTGATCTCGTCCTCCACACTCTGCCGATAATCTCTTAGTAGAAACACTTTCAAGAGCCTTGTTTTCCTAATAGGGAAAAATAAAGAACAAATCTTTGATCCCACACGGGGAAGAAATCTGGGTCCAAAGCGAAATATGTGACTGTCTTGGAGGGCCACATAAGAACTCTTTCCGGGTCGGTAGTCCCCCCCCCC
>BMAV01024244.1:113429-125225 GCA_019973955.1 Trichonephila inaurata madagascariensis | reverse complement strand
CCCCCCCCCCGCGTTATAAAATTCTTAATATGTTATAGATTCTCTTAGTATTTTAGAAACTTACTACCCCTTAGTTAGAGGGTTTATCGGCATACTTTTAACATTAAAAAATAATAAATTGCACTAACACGTAAACAAAAATGATAATGATGCTATATTCCCTACTATAAAAACAAAAAAATTAATAATAACTCCAATCAAAAAATCTGAACTTCCTGACAGTTATTCGATCTAATAGGAGAGACATAATTGAATTTTATATTCCCACACAAACAATCACCTTAATGCAGCGTTTCTCAAACTGTGCGGCGCACCCCCTTGGGGGCGTGACAAATCTACAAAAAAGGCTCGAGCATATTGAGAACTCGAAAAGAAAAGAATTATTTAAAAAAATTATTAATTTACTGAAAGTAAACACAAAATACATACTGATATAATAAAAAATAGAACACGCATTTATACTAAAATGTTACACTTTTAAATGTATCAGCGCTCTATACAATGTATTTTATAATTAATTTAACAATACTAAGTTAAGAACAAGTTTAATAACTACCAGTAACCCCATGAGATTGCCATATATAAAATTATATGCAAAAATTAACACACTTATCTTAATAATTTGTACGGTTTAAAATTAATCCCTTAACGGCCGATTAAAAGTTACGCGATTCACTTCCCAATGCCAACCGTTTTCCACGTAGGCACGAGTAAGATGTATGGGGGGGGGAGAGAGAATAAAGAAGAAAATAATCTGAAATAACAGATCCTTCGCAAGCATTGTCAAGGTCCTCTTATAGCATTCCAAAGTCTTCAGAATAATTTTATGGATAACAGTGCACAGCAAAAATCGTACTTCGGAACGACGTATATTTACGTCTGGAGAAATTAAGATGAGAGAGACGTTTATATACGCCGGTGGCAAGAGGTTAAATTCGTTTTGTAGTTTTAGCATCAAAGTATAATATTATTGAATTCAATACATTGTTATTGTATGAGGGAGGCACGATGAAAAATATGATTGAAAATTGGGCTACGAATATTGAAACTTTGAGAAGCACAGCCTTAATATACAACCCTAACTTTTTTTTATATTTCTTGTATTATATTACAAACAGTTTTGGAAGAAAAGGATATCCTCGCACATATCACAATAGTACAAAAACAATTTCCCTGAAAGTGCCAGAATATTTCTTTGTTCTCTCAGAGATTGACATTTCCAGGATTGACTGGACTGAAATCGTTTCGAGGTTTCAAATTTGATGGGGACGTATTCAGATAGTATAATGCACCTTTGAAAAGTTTCAAAACCGTTTGTTTTTTGTTGATTTGGATCTTTCATTGATTCAAAACAGGGAATCTTTTTGTGAACTGGTCGAAGACGAAAATAAAAAGCTTTAAATTGTATTACCTATTACCTCGTTCTCTTTTGTCAACTTTTATGGCAACTTATTATGATAGTAATATAATAATAATGTGTTATTCTTGATTAAATAAACAAACTTTATACTGGAACGTGGAAAACTCTTCATGAAATTGATTCTACTGACTCAGAAGCTATGGGATTCTCCCCTACTTGAATAATAATTATCATAAGATTACTTATAAAATATTTGTAAGGAAATTACTTAAAATAGCCTTGAATAATATTATATGCCTATGAGTTCAAAAATGCTAGAATGCAGGTGAAATATGTAATACAGTTGCTTAAAATGTTCATCATTTAATGTACTGTATTTTGCAATTTGAAAAAATTACAAAAGTACAATAAAAAAAATTTAAGGTTTTTAAGAAAATGGCTTAGGCAAAAAAAGTATTAAAACATCGTCTAAACTTCATTAAATTGTAAACCTTACTTAAAATAACATTTTGAATTATATTTTAGATTTAACAAATAAATAAATAAATAAAATAGAATGTCCATTAAAAGGTGGCATGAAAGAAATGTCAGTTATAAGATGGCATATAAGAACTGCATTTTACTAGATAAAGCTTAAGGAATGTTAGTTAGATGATGATAAATATGGAAATTCAGTTATGAAGAAACATTTCATTTGTAAGATGGGTTTTGATGAAGATTCTAGTTTGATATTTTACTTGAAAACAGCAATGAAATATACCCACCGCATCTTAATAAGGAGATCTTATTATGTATAGATTTAATGGAGCTGACGCTTAAGAATCCGCTTAAAAGAAAAGATTAATTTTCGGTTGAATAATCTTTCAATTCCAAAATAGAATCAAGTTCAATAATATATAATTGAATCTAAAACTTAAGTATAACCAATTTAGAGAGAGATTAGTTAAATTACCATTGGAAGGTTTAGCTTCACGTTAATGGAATATGTTTGTGAACTAATTGTTTATATTGACAGTATTAAGTGTGAAATTGTAGCAATCTGTAATTTTATTAATATATGAGTTATATTAACAAAATAATGTGATAATAATGTTTATGAGCACTTACTTATCTTAAGATGTCGTTATATGTGACCGACGAAATAATTATATGCCAGGCGTTGATCCTGTACCTGATTATTACCTTTGTTTTTTATGTATTTTGGAAACTTAAAAGTGCGAATGGCAACAGTGTGTAGAGTTTTTATATTCTTCTAATACTTTGAGAATAAAAATGGCTTTGAGCTGTTATTTATGTTTTAGAGAATTAATAACTTCGAAATAGAGAGAGAGCAAGAGAATTAATAATTATTAGTGTTTTTACACCATTTATACATGAGTGATATTTTTGAGATGTTAAAACAATAGATTAAACTGACTAATCACAATTCTTCTTATTTCAAATTTCATAATGGAACGTATACTATACTCGAAAAATTCTAAATCTGAATTTGCTAGCACGAAATATAATAAATTTTTCGAGGTACTATCTTTGCAACATTTTTTAACCATTGTGATAGGAGTGCGAGAAAATTGTCAATAAGTACACTAAAAAATTTTTTTCACGGAGCTAGGATTGGTATTTACCATCTCAGACATGGTACATTCCCCGGTAGTTGGTATCACTTTTTAGTGTGGCACCAAATAGGTGGAGTACGAATTGACAAAATGCAATTTTGAAGACCAGTTTTTCCCCTCAGAGGGAGGCATCTAAACTCTAACGATAAAAAATAGTTCTCGAAACTAAATTTTGCCGAAAACACCCAAGCCAAACAGGCACTATAAAAATCTTTATTTATGTAGCGTGCCACACATAATCATACAACACGGATGCTGTCGATTTTCTGCATCATAAAAAACCATCGACTCTGGTCGGGATCGAACCTTCCACTTTAGCATACAAGGCCAGAAACAAACCAACTACGAAACCTACCTGGCACACTAAAAAATTATCAGCAGCTCACAAATGCTTTTTTCTGACGAGAAGAGATTTCTGACCACATGAAATAAATATTAAATCATATTCAAAACTGTAATCGTATTACTAATTGTAGGCAGATCTGCTGGTTTATCTTAGAACAGTAATCTGGGAGAAATATTTTCGAACATGTTTCTGCGGATATGTTATTGACTAAAATTACTATGTGTTCGCTGCACTTTTACAAAAATTAACCCCTTACTGCAGTGCTTCTCAAACTCTCAATATTGGCGAGCCAATATTCAACTAAACTTTTCATTAACTCCCCCTCCACACAATAACAGTGTATTGAATTTAATATAATGCTATAACTTGACGCTAAAGCTACAATAGGGCTTTAACCTCTTAAGTGCCACTGGAGTATATAAACGGCTCAAACAGCCAAAGCATTAATTGCCCCTGACGTATATATACGTCTTTCTGTGCACTGCTATCCATAAATTTATTCCGAAGGCCTTGAAATGCAATAAAAGAACTTTAACAGTGTTTGCGAAGGATTTACTTTTTTAGGAGGATTTGCTTATTTATTCCTTTTCTTCTCTCCCCCCCTCATACACCACATATGCGCGGAACGAATCATGTAACTTTAAATCGGCAGTTAAGGTATTATTATCAACCGTACGAATTATCCTGATAAATGTTTCCGTTTATAATTCTATATATGACAAGACGCTTGTGTAACTGCTAATTCTTAAACTTGTTCTTAACTTAATATTGTTTAATTAACTATATAAAATACATTGCGTGCAATACTGACACATTTAGAAGTTTATTATATCAGTGTAAATGGTTATGTTAATTTTTATTATGTCAGAATGTATCTTGTTTGCTTATTTTCAGTAAATTAAATTGTTTTTGAAATAAAATATTTTGTTTTCGACTTTTCAATATGGCCGCGCCCCCCGTAGTTATCACGGCCCCCTAGAGGGGACCGCCCCACAGTTTGAGGAACGTTGCCTTACTTAGCTCATCAATATTTCTCGTAAATTGTTGCTATAAATTTAGTTAACAATTCAAATATTTATGTAGTGTTATTTTCTTTTTTAAAAAGAGCAAAGGATAAATCGGACACAAAGTTCAGTTTTCAAAGTTCAAAGGGGTTTTTTTTCCTTGTTTCCCTTTCGCTTTTCCTTTTTTTTTTAATCTCTAGTGCACGTTTTTATTTATTTATTTAACACAGTGCACGGAACTCGTCTCTTTTTTTTTTTTCTTTGCTTACACTTTTATGCATTAATTACTTAAAGATTTACTTCTTAATTTATTTAAGATTGCTTTTTTAACTTTGTTTCTCTTTTTCTTTTAATAAAAAATTTAAAAAAAACCTTTTTTTCCTTGGTCTATCTATTGCTTCAATTTTTTGGTATACTAGTCAGGCCCTACACATTTTTATTTGTATCATATGTTTTAGTCGTATATTTTTATGCTAGCGATTAATATATAATTTTGTTTCTTGCTTTTCAAAGAATTATATACTTAATATGTATACGTTACCGTTAAAACTTCATAGCAGTTGATGTGTAGATTACCTTGCTAATCTGCAGATTAACTGATGTTCTCCATTAAAGTGTATATATATGAAATAATTTGGCATGATTTAGAGCATCTTTAACTAACTTATAATGTGACATTTTGGGATGGAATTTATTAACCTCTTAACCGTCGTTAAGGGATAAAGAAGCTTTGACACAGGAAAATATTCAACACATTCACAAAAGCATTCTCTTTTCGCTCCAGAGATCTCAACTTTTTATTGTTATGGTTAACCGGGAGTTGATGGGATTTCCAATAAAGGCTTTTATATGATTAATCCTCTTGTTTTAAAAACGTGAACGTCTGAATTTCTTAGAATATAAATTTGTAGTTATTTCCCGTAACGTGGGCAAACAATATTAAATTATTATACAAAGTTTTGGAGGGCTCAAGATCATTATCAATCAAAATCCCTCGAGAGAAAATGTAAGTGAATTATTGTAAATACACACACACATATATATAAATCAATCACAATTCTATAATTAAGCAAATTTTGAAATTATATGAGTCCTTGAATACAAAATCCCATTTCAAAATATCAATGGCGAATATAAAAAATAATAAAATTCCAATATTTTCAAACAAAATTAAAAATTTATAAAATATCCAAGTGCAACCTCAGACTTATGACCGTTAAGTGTAGTTTAACTAGTTTGATGGCACCAACCCAACTCCTATTGCACAACTTCTTAAGCTTATTTGGAAATATCCAAATTCTCAAAAATTTAAAATCTAAATTTTTTTTTAAAAATACCTAAAATTTAAGTTATTCGCCGTCGCATTCTGAAAGATATTATAACGTAAAAATGTTTAAATTCTAAAAACACTAAGTGCTTAACTGAACCATCAGACATCAAAGATGATACATCCATCTTAAAATGGTAGTATAAAAGGGAAAAAAATCTCTAAAATTTGAACGTTCAAATTAAGAACCCAGTATATTCTCAAATGAAATACCTCAAAACATCAGAACACATCGCATAAATCATCAAAAACTCACTCAAGAGCATCGTATTAATACATCCAATTGAAGAACGGAATTCAAAAAAATTTCTGGACAATTTTTCATTTCTCCTCTTCAGCAGTCACAACTCCTACATTACTCATAAGTCCCACTAATACTACGTTAATTCAAAAGATACATATTCTCACGTTAGAGGTGACCGCGGTAGCTTAGTGGTCAAGGTATCGGATCGTGGCAGGCATATCACGAGTTCGAGCCCAGTACCCCTAAAAACGCGCCGTGTAGGGGTGTGATGCACGTTAAATCCGTCGAGAGCTGAAACGTCGTAGAGTTGGTGTGGTGCGATAGTTAGAAGAGGGGGTGTCAGCTCGGGTGTCCTCTTCATCACTTGACCATGGATCAAAATTACGAGTGAGTGAGTGAATATTAACGTCGCACTGTTCAGCTTTTTGGTGACGGACCACGTAATTTTGAACATGGTCAAGTAGCGTGGATGTCACCTGGGCTGTCTCCCCCTCTCCTAACTACCACACCACACCAACGGGAGGACGTTTCAGCTCTCGACAGATTTAACTTGCATCGCTGCCCTACATGGCTCAAAATTACGTGGTCCGTCGACAAAAGCCCTCGTGTAGCTAAATCAGTGTGACGTTAATAATCACTCACTCACACTCACATTACAGTTTAAAGATTTCATATTAGATGCAAACCAGATTGCATGCAAAAAGTTTTGATTGGTCACTAAGGATTTTAAAATATAGTTATGTAAATGGTCTACAAGTACCAAAATATAACCTGTTAATAATCTGTTAACACAATATATTTATATATATATATTATTTGCGCAATAAAGATTGATTGAGGGGTGATTGTTTTTCGCGAGGATGGGGCCCATTTGGATCAGTTTGGTTCCATTGGGCATTCTTCCAATAGCCCTCGAATTGCTTCGAAGCTCAACATTCATCCACATTTTATCGCTTTTTTTTTAAAATCCACCTTACCAGGAAATGGGCTCAGTTCTAGGGAACGTGCAGGGGTACCTATTATTCTGCACCATGTGTCTCTTGTAATATCAGGAATCGAAACTACTACTCGACTGCAAGATCCTTAACCCTGAAGCTCACTAACGTGAGTACCCCGTTACAAAAAAATACAAGGAAACAGAAAAACATTTAGGAATGTGTGAAGACTTCATAACTGATATTTTACATTATTTAAAGTTGAAAAAAATAAACAATCATCTCGTCATTTTACCTTTATTTGTTGATGGCCTTCCAGCAATAAAATGTATACTCAAATCTGCTTAAGGTATCCGACTACGTTCGGAACCATGATTTTAAAAAAACGCATAAATGCCTAATTTTCATAATATTTAGTGTCATGATATTTAGTCGTATATTTTTATGTAATGATTCTTGAAAAATTCACATTATTTTCGGAGTTACAACCATTTGAAATAATTATCGGCGTATTTTCTTAAAATTTCTCCCTTCTGTTTTCGTAACACATGGATAAACCAACTTCCGAGTTATGCATTTCAAAAATTCTAGTTGAGCTTCTGTACAGAGGTCTGAGCTGGATACAGGCAAAATATTAATGCAATAGAAGCATTTTTTACAAAAGGAGAACATTTGGAAAAAAGGTTATTCTAAGTTAATTTTTGGCCATAATATTGTACTTAAATATTTTTTGTCATAATGTCTTTAAAACAATTGTATACATGTATTCTAATCTAAGTGACACTAAATATCATAAATATTATCCATTTACTCGCTTTTGCAAAATCACGGTTCCGAACGTAGTCGGATACCTTAAGTTATCCGACTATGTTCGGAGCCGTGATTTTGCATAAGCATATAAATGGATAATATTTATGACATTTAGTGTCACTTCGATTAGAAAACGTATAAAAAATATTTTTAAGAATATTGTTACAGTAGAAAATTATTTAAGTTTAATATTTTGCAATAAAATAAACATAGAACGACCCATTTTCAAAGCATTCTCCTTTTATGAAAAATGCTTCTATTATAATAATATTTTGCTTGTATACATCTCAGACCTCTGTACAGAGGCTCAACTAGAATTTTTGAAATGTATAACTTAGAAGTGATTTTATCCATGTTTTTCGAAAACAGAGAGGAGAAATTTTAAGAAAAAAAAATGCTGATAATTATTTCAATTCGTTGTAACTCTGAAAATAATGTGAATTTTTCAAAAATCGTAGTTGAGCCTCTGTACAGAGGTCTGCGCTATATACGGGCAAAATATTATTATAATAGAAGCCTTATTCACAAAAGGAGAACTTATTGAAAAAAAATTATTCTAAGTTAATTTTTTGCCAAAATATTGTATTTAAATAAATTTGTTTTGTCATATAATGTCCTTAAAACAAGTTTATACATGTATTCTAATTTAAGTGACAGTAAATATCATGAAAATTATCCATTTATGCGCTTTTTTTAAAATCACGGTTCCGAACGTAGTCGGATACCTTAATACTAAACTAATAGCTCAAAAAAATATCAGAAGAATTTTTTATCCATTAGCTAGCCTGACATTTCTCAAATTTGCCATACGCTACAAGTTTGAATCCATCTGCAGGTTTTGACACTGATGGAAAAATATCCTGATAGAGTCCGGCATCTCTAAAAGATTTCGCTGTTATTCTTCTTTATTGATTGAGAGCTTTCGTTGATTCATTCTCAATCTGCCTTCTTTTCTTAGGATAAAAAACAGAGTAGAGTGAAGGTTATGTTTTCCTTTCCGGGTTCCATTGATATTGTGTTTATTTTCTAACTCGCGCATATGTGTTTTTTTTCTTCTAAACTTGATTATGTTACAGTTCGACTTCACGATTCTTAACGAAGGAAAAGGGAGATTTTGCTTATGTTTTTTGTAGCATTTTTTTTTTTCATATATCAAAAGCTTTGTTTTTTTAGAATGAAAATATCGCTACTTTTGAGTTGAGTTGAGTTGAGTTGAGTTGAGTTTGGTGTTTTATGGCGCAAGAGCCAGTTTTGGCTATACTGCGCCAAACATTCATAGGTCTGTGGTCTTGACGGGAAAAGAAGAAATTTGATGTCAAGATGGAGGGTCAAAAATAGAGAAGGATCTCAGGGGTACCTCGGGGTCGTGACACCCGTGTTTACAAAAGAGAGCAAACACCTTGGGAAAATGAAAAGATCACTAGGGTACCTAGGGATTGTGACACCCGTACTCACCTAAAGATTGTGAGCTCCCTGAGGGTATTGCTACTTTTGAAGACAGTTATGTATAATGTTTGTCTAATTCAAACTCGCATTTGAAGATTTTGCCATTCCTAAAAGGATTTCTAATTTCACTTTTAAGCCAAAATAATTAGGAAAGGAGTAACGGTTATTTTTTTTTAATTAAAAGTGGAAGAAATCAATACCTAAAAATTATTTATTTTTCAAAATACAATATTATTTTTTTTTTGTATTCAAGCATTTGAAATCGAGTAGTGCAGATAGATAAATTTTCATCTTATAATAAATTTTAGATGAGTAAAATTTGCAAAATCTGTGATATTCTTTTTTTTTTACCTAAAAGTATTGAAGCCATGAAGCCATTCATGAAAAAATTTTGGAATAATTTCTTTATAAGTTAAGACTAATACTCGGCAAAGGAATACAGATATTAAAAATCACTAAAATGAGTCCCCAGAATTTTGGTTTTCTGAACTGCTTAAGTCAGTGCTTCTCTCAAACTTTCAATATTTGCGACCCAATATTCAATCGTAATTTTCATCGCGCCCCCTTTCCCATACAATAACAATGTTTTTTTTTTTTCGATAATACTTTATTTTGATACTAAACCTACAATTTGGCTTTAACCTCTTAAGGGCGGCCAGCGTATATAAACGCCTCACTTAGCCAGTAAATACCCCGGACGTATATATACATCTTTCCGAAGTACAATTTTTTCTGGGAACTGCTATCCGTAAAATAATTCTGAAGGCTTTGGAATGCAACAAAATTACCTAGACAGTGTTTGTAAAGAATTTACTTATTTCAGGGTATTTGATTACTTTTTTTTTTAAAACCCCCCCCCCCCCCCCAATACACCACATACGCTCGCCTACGTGTTAAACGGTGTTATTGGGGAACGAATCACGTAATTTTTAATCGGCATTGAAATAATTAATTATAAACCGGACAAATCATAAGTGTTATACGCAAAAATTAATTTTATATACGAAGATCCCATGGAGTTACTCGTAATTATTAAACGTTCTTAACTTAGTATTGTTAAATTAACTATAAACTGCATTGAACAGTATTGCTATATGAATGTATTTTGTTTGTTTACTTTGAGAAAATTAATAATTTTTTTTAAAATAATCTTTTGCTTTGGACTTTTCAATATGCTCGCCCCCCGTGGGGTTATGACGCCCCCCTAGGGGGCCGTCCCCACAGTTTGAGAAACACTGCCATAAGTCTATAAAAGGCTAAATAAAGAAAGTTTTTGTAAAACTGAATTTTTTACCCGAGAAAAGCAACTCAATAGGCTTCAGTTTTCATACATGTTTAAATATTTTCTTAGAAATTTCACCCTGAATCAAACAGCAGAGTACTTAGTTCACTATAAAAATACTTTTTTTCTTTGAAAAAGAAAAGATTGCCTTCTCTAGTTTCATCCTTAATTATTTCCAGTGAAAGTCTGCCAATTCCATTTCTTTAAATTTGAATTTTTTCTTTAGATACTAATTTTATAAATTTAAAATTCTTACATGTTGTCTTTATTTATTAATGTTTTTCCTATTCAAATTACAAATTGGATAAATAAAAGAAAAAAAAAATTCAAATCATTGCCAGATTCAGCACTTGTTTCTTAATTTGTTTCCTCTTTCTGATTTATTGTCATATACTATGGGCACATATATGGCAAATTTTCATGAACATAAGATCTTTTACTCCTTTAAAGTTACTCCTCCAAATTCTTATTATTACAATATTTTATATTTTAACAACCTCTCAAGATCAAAAAAATATCCGGCTTGCTACTGGTTGGAACTATTTACATTTCATTGCCATTTACTAAATATCATTTATTTGCCCTTTTTCTCAGCCTGTAAGAGCTTTGAATAAAGTTCTTTATATGCATCCAGAAGAAACATTTCATAGTGTAATGGTTTTGACTGTGTTGTTATTTTAAAATATCTTTTCCTCTCTCTCTCTCTGATTAGCTCTTGCGCCATAAAACCCAAAACTCATTCACTCTTTCTCTCTGTCTCTTTGTATATACAGAGAGAGAGAGAGGTCTCGCTTTCATTATAAAATAAACTGGAGTACCAATAAATTTTGAAAGTTTTGCTATCATGAGTATATATAACTCTGCAAATTCTCCAAACTCATTATGTCTAACATTTTAAAATTTAAAAGGGAATTATTATATACCTTTGTGTAACATTGCATTGAAAGATTATTTTTGTTATATTGGCAACACAAACGCGATAATATTTTTTCTTGTTATAATTATTTGAGTCATTTTCTTTGAAAGCTGTTTAAGTCAATTTTTGGCAAAATTACAATATTGAATGCAATCTGCTATGAGCTTTTTATCTACGAACATTTTCTCCAAAAATTCTTCAGAATTGTTATCATTTTGTTAATATAAATTTATGTAGTTAAAAGAATTACAATATATTAGTTTGTCAAGTATGAAATGGAGCAATGTTCATGTTATTTATTTCAATTGCACATAACCTCATTTAGACGCCATGTTTTAGCATAATTTGTTTTTCGTGTGAAAGGTAAATCTTTTCCTCTTATTAATGCATATTTCAGCTTGAAAAATTTTTTTAACAGTTCTGCTTAAAATCTTAGTTTTTATTGGAAAAAAAATCGAATTCAATTATGTGCATTTTATGCTCCATTTCATACTTGACAACCTGATAATA
>BMAV01024244.1:98020-111111 GCA_019973955.1 Trichonephila inaurata madagascariensis | reverse complement strand
AGAGTGATGCTTAAAAATAAAACAAAACAGCAACGGATTCCGAAACATTTTGCGTCAATCATTGGATTTAATATAATGGACAAATAACAGTGCCGTGTAGTGCCTTAAATCCAAATAAACAACTTCTTGTCATCTCCCATATTCGAGAGGGGATAACAAATGAGCCAGGAATATTTCAACTGGGATCTTCCTTCCACTATTTCCTCTTAATATTTCGATAAAACGAAATTTGGTTAGATGGTATAAAAAGGCATAGGCAAGGAGAGGAGAGACATCTATGAGAAATATTTATGTTAAACACATTCTCTAAGTACAATAAATACAAATTAAAAAATATGCAAAATTTGAAGTTTTAATCAGCTAATGTAGTGCTTCACAAATTTTCAATATTTGCGATCCAATTTTCAGTCATAACTTTTCTCACGCCCCCCCCATAGCAACTATGTATTAAATGTAATAATAATGAACTTCGATGATAAAGCTATGATACGACTTTAATTATAAATAGCATCAATTATCAAGATAAGTATTAAATTTTGCATATGATAAGCCCATGGAAGTCACTAGTAATTTCTAAATTTGTTTTTAATTTTTATATATATATATATATAGTATTGATAAATTAATTATTAATAACTTTCTGTCGTACTGATACATTTATAAGTATCTTATATGAGTGTGAATATGTATTTTATTTTTTATTGTTTCATAGTGTATTTTGCTTTGCTTCCTGCCACTAAATTGATAATTTATTTAAATTTCTTATTTTTCACTTTTCAATATGCTCGCACTCCCCCCCCCTCCACATAGGGTTATCTTGACCCCCTAGGGGGACGCGCCTCATAGTTTGAGAAACGCTAAGCTAATGGATAGATTCAGACGTACTCAGCTAATTTTCTGAAAAATGCCTTCATGACATATACCTGAAAGAAAACTAACATAAAATTGTGTGAAGAATGTACTCAATTATAACTAAAGGAATATGAGGTTCTCATAAACCACGTAAGCATTATTTCTGAAATACAGTCGGACCTCTATATAACGAAGTCGCTAAATCCCGAAAAAAAGTTCGTTATATAGAAAATTCGTTATATAGAGGTTTACCTTTCAATATACTTTATAAAGCACATAAAACAAATTTTAAATTCATAATCACTATATATTTTAAAAAAAGTAATTATTCACACCTTTTTGTAAATTCATATCTATTTATTTTATGTATCTTGCTCATCAAAAAAGAAAGAAAGTAAGAAAAACTGCAAGGGAAACAAGAAAAAGAGTTTTGAGAAACACGCTGTATTTTCAAAATTTAGAAAAAAAATTTATACTAAAATTAATGAATTTTAAGAACATTTTTATTTAAAGCATACAAGTAATATTAAACATACATTATTTTATAATTAGAACACGGGGACACGGAACAACTCCACTGAGGGTGAAAGAGAATATCGAAGATGTTTCTATTGAACTGGGCAATGGGGGTTAAAGGTTGCACTTCTTGGATGAAACGTCCAGAACTCTATTGCTCTCAGCGAGTTAGGATCTAGAAAACCAGTTCAAGATTTCTGATCAGCATAAAATGTGTTGAAGAGAGAATAACATGAATTTTTTTTCAGAAATACTTCGTAAAAAAGGGAGAACCAAAATTTTATCACCGAAGAAAAACTTCGTTGTATAGAAAATACACTTTGCCATAGAGAGGTTTTATTTTACGAAGAAAATCGTAAAATGTTTAAGGTTCCAGAAAAGTTAGTTATATAGAAAAATCCTCAATATAGAGGTTTGTTATAAAGGGATTCGATTGTATTTCCATATATTTAAACTCCAAATTTATGTAATTTTCAATTTTTCCAATGAGCTTATTTTCATTCCAGTTCAATCAGTCTGATTTTCTATTATTTGCGGCATTTTCAGCTTTCTTCAAACGGAATTATAAATATAAAACATATTACTATTTGAAACGAAACATGCAAATTTAAGTTACTTTGATTTACGTTTGGGGGGCTGCGGTAGCCCAGTCGTCAAGGTATCGGATCATGGCAGGCATGTCATGAGTTCGAGCCCAGTACCACTAAAGACCCACCGTGTAGGGCAGCGATGCACGTTAAATCTTTCCTGAGCTCAAAAGTCCTCAAGTTGGTGTGGTAATTAGGAAAGGGGGTGCCAGCTTGGGTGTCCTCCTCGTCACTCTACCATGGTTCCAAATTACGAGATCCGCCGTTGAAAGTTCTCGTGTAGCTGAACAGTGCGACGTTAATATTCACTCACCCGCTCACTTGATTTACGTTTGGAACTATGGTGAACCAGCGAAATCAAATATGAAATGGAATGTTCGGTAGCACAATCCCCTAACTTATACATCTCGCCTTATAATGATTATTAAGTCCATTGAATGAAAGAGTCACATCCCACATTGTTCCATGCTACAGTTTTTGAAAGATCGGTTTGTGGATCCCAGTAATTTTAAGGAATACTAGCTGGTATATCCGTTGTTAGCACGGGTGAACTGAAAAATTAAACAATACAGATTGAAGGATAAAGAAGTTTTTATTGAGTTAATTTTACGTGAATTGCAAATTAAACAAAAAGAAAAATGCCTTTTACATATCTCAGCTGAACAAAACCCCCACATTTGTTAAATGTTAAGTCTGTAAATCAAAAAGCTGATAAAAAGGAGGGTTTTCTTTTCTTTCTTTTTTTTATTTATAACGTCCCTAACTCTCTTATGGGTCGACTTTTGAAAACGCTTTCCTAAGCTGATATCTGTTTAACAAAAGTAACACATTGTTACACATTTTGTTAATGAACTCTTCAGTTAATGCAAATAATTTATATCTGGATGTGTAATACGTTAATATTACTTTCTGTTGTATTTATTTTATGTTAAAATTGTAAGGTTCGTAAGCAACGCCATTTCTTTTATTATAAGGGCGATTCAGTGGAAACATAGCGAAATGTTGATGATAGTGCCAGGTTGGTATCATTTTTGGCTACCCTGTTGGCAAGTTGGCGATTGACTGAACGGCGCAGAAGTTGATTTGTTGTAGCCCTACCTGGCGGGGAACTGCAACAAAGAGGATAGTACAAAAACCTTCTCCACAAAAAGTACATATACATGCCAGTTTTTATAGTGAGACGTTCTGGAGTGAAGCGAGGTCATATATATAAACATCCACTTTTATATAGAGAGATGAAGCTACAGTTAAACAGTAAACAGTTTGTTCATGTATGTTGCTTTCAGGTATGAAGATGAGATATTTCAGGTATGCAGATATTTCAGGTTAATATCTGCATGAAAATAATTTTCAAAAATATTTTAAGGGATACATATTTAATATTTAATATTTTTTTCCTCTTTATGTTTCATCTTTTTATCATCTTCGTCCTGTCACTTTCATATATTATATTCAAATATCATCTTCTTTTTATCATTTTTTTCTATCGTATTTTACATATCATCTTCTTTATTTCATTTTCATTTATCATTATCTTTACATCATCCCATCCTTATTTCATTTTCAAAAATCATCCCATTTTTATATCATCTTCAAAAATGATTTCCTTTATATTATCTTCGTATATCATCCTCTGTATATAATCTTCATATATTATCTCCTTTATACTATCTTCATATATCATCTTTATATTATCTTCGTATATCATCTCCTCTGTATAACTTCATATATTATCTCCTTTATGTTATCTTCATATATCATCTTCCAAGATCATCATCCATATTTCATCTTCCTATATCATCATCCTTATATCATCTTCATTTCTTTCTTTATACATCATCCACTTGAAATTTTTTTCATAAATCATCATCTTTGTATATCATTTTCATGTATAATCTTCTTTATATCATCTTCAATTTCTTTCTTTATATATCATACTATTTTTACTTTCTTCTTTATATCACTTATAACGGTCGAATCTCTTTTATTACTACATGAATAGTATCTTCTCTTTTATTTTTTATTTTTATTTTCTACATTTAAAATAAGAATTAGTTGTACTCTGTTAAAGTTAGGAATGATACACCAAATCTCTCTTAGTTAGAAGTGACCTTTGTTTAAAAATAGATTAAATGACACGGAATATAACATTTTCTAACAATCAAACTTTCTGGTAAAAAATTAACTAAGTTCTGATCAACCAGATTCTTTGTTTACAATTACATCTTTTCCTAACACGTTTATCAATCCGTTACCCGATCGTTTCGATTCTCGGAACCAAGCAATCTTTGCCACAAGCATTCGCTCCCCCCAGCGACTTTTGAAAGCAAACAAACTCCCCAACTTAATTAGTCATAAGGCTTACATAATTGACAAGAATATTGAATTGATCCTTCGAAATGATACACCCGAACACTGGGCGAAACCATTGTAAATTTACGAAATTTAATGCATAATGGAATAAGATTTATTCCAAAGTCCAGAATTTCATTTAACATGTTGAAATGAATAATCAATTGTTTTCTGTGTGCGCCCCATTAATTATAAAGATCATAAGTTTCGCAAAAGTGGAAATTAGTTGAGACAGGAATTGCGGATATCTCTCTCTTCGGTGTAAGAGTTTATGGAAATCTGCGCTGTTGGAGGGGCTTCGGTAACTTACCAGATGAAACATTTCAGAATTAATATTAAACTAAAGTCTTGGCAAATGAATATATTGGCTATTAATTTATTCCAGGAACTGTTCAATTCATCGGATAGCTCAGCAGTAAATAGATATTCCATTTTGCGTGGCAGTAAAGAACAGAGAATTAGGGGAGAGGTTAACCAATCAAATGAGTGGAAACGCGTGATTGACAGCTTGCTATAAAGCACAGGATGCACACATTTGGGGACAATAAAATAAACGTCTTCATAATAGTATTACTTACACTAGTGGGTTGTTTGATCTGTTCTTTGTTCGTAGATATTTATTAAATCAACGAATGTGGTATTTAAAGGAAATTAACCCATATTTAACATCTACAAAATGTCATTTGGAGAATTCAATGTTACGGTCTGTGTATATGTTACCTTTAAAGAGCATAGTTCAGTTATTTCATAGAATCAATCACAAGGTATTTCATGAAATAACTAGACAAGTTGGTTAAAGTATATAATACATGAACAATTTCTTATTTCAACTAGTTATTCTATAAAATAAATGGTTATCCTATGAAATAACTAATGGTACACCATTAAAGCGAAAAATAAACAATTTCAAAGTTATTTTACAAATTAATTGATCATGAATAGCTAAAATCTGTCAAAAAATACATTTTTTCCCTATTGCTCTAATTGAAAAATAATAAAGAAAAGCAGATGATATAGTTTACTATTTTTCATATTGCGAACATTGGTTAAACAGAAAGTAAATAAAAAAAATATGTTGCAGAAATTGTTACATTTAATTACTATAAAAAATACATACTGGGAAGAACAACTATTACTTCATAAAAGCATTGTGTTAAACTTTTGTAATTACAAATAAAATATTAATTTAACTTTTATGAAATACCTTTATTTTATTTTCCATTATTATTAGAGCTAGGATTGCTATGATGACACTTCGAATTGCATTGCATATTATTTTACAAATAATCACACTTTTTACAACTGCACATTTTTTTTTAAATGAGCCAATAGGTATAAGTAGTTCAAAATTAACTAAAAACAGCTATAACTAGTTCAAAGATCTTTCAAGTGCTGTATTTCATACTTTAACATTCAAGTAATCGTTATTCTAAAGAATACCTAGTTAAGCCATAGAATTCAGTAATTTTATATACTTTAACAGACTTTTCTAGTTATTTCATGAAATACCTTGTTATTCTATGAAATAATGGATTTCACACGTTAACGGTAACATATCTATTCTTTTAAAATGCCCACGCGTTTCAACGTTACATCTATCGCTAAATTGTAGTGAATCTTAGAATGTGTCCCATAAATTATTTCGAAGACCCTACAAATGTTAATAAATGGATACATTAAGTTTTTTCCCTTTTCTTTCTAATGATTTTTTAGTTTTCTGCTTCTCGATAATTGCCAAACATCAAGCAAAAATAACGCAATAGCACATTTTAAATGTTTATTATTTTAACATTACGCCGAAAAGGTAATTCCGACGACTCTCACTTCCATTTCTGCACACAAATCGACTTGTGGTAATTTTTGGAAGCAGGGGAAAATTTCCGCATCCTCATTAGAATTGCTTACGTACGCCCACATCTTCTAATTCTTCATTTGTATATATTTACAGATATTTTTCGATCGCATATCCTTGTAACACATATCATGACATCCAAGAATTTCAAATCAAGTTCATTCCTCCTCTAACATCAATCATTCTTACCGCTATACAATGGATGGCTTTAAAAAAAACCCAAACAAATCCATTGGGTGTTCGTAATGAGATTTCAGAGAAATAGGCCTTCAATGTTAGTGGGATAATATCGTACCTTTATTTAGTTCCATTTTAATTGGCACTGAGAATCGTTGCTCAGACTGAAACGATTCACATCAATTCACAGAATATGACTCCATTGATGAGATGTCCAACCTTTTTTTAATCCTTAACAGTATGCAACTCTCCTCAATAAACTGGTTGCAGTACGCAGCTGCTGAGTAATGTTACCGAATATCTGGCTCCAGTCCCTTTTCGCCTGTTAAACGATATGCCGGTCATCACTTGTTGTTTTCCTCGGTCGACCATTGCCACTCTTTCTTACAGCTGCCCCTGTCATTTGGAATACCACACACACATCCAAGTTCTATAAACCATAATTTCGTCAGCCACAATTTGTAAACCACATTTTCCACAAACTCTTGTTGAACATTCGTCAAACTACACCCACTTCAAACTTTCTAATCATTTTGTCAACTGTTATTTCCGATTGTATTCTCCAAGAAACAGGGAATTTCGGACGATATATCAACTGGCTATAATTATGTAAGAAAAAAAACTGAAAATGGCACAAACAAAATGGTATTTTATACATTAGTTTAAGTGGATAGACTAAGAAGGGCTATTGCCTTGCCAAAAATACTAATTGAAAGACGAGACGTGGTTTTGGAAACACTCAATTTGATTAAAGATTAAAGTTACGTTGTACTCTCTGTTTCTATGTGATTTGTTTTAGTTCTATCTCCAAGGAAAGACATATAGTTTGGTGATATTACAAGCTAAATTGGTTGTTAAATAACATATTAAAAGTCATCAAATATTTCCTGATACGTGATGATGAAGTATTAGAGGAAATTTTTATATTTGGTCGTCAAAAGCTTGCCGTTCTGATTTACTCCGACTTTAGTCAAATAAATCAAGACAAATCACTATCAAAGTTTAAAAAACAAATATTGAAACAACCTTCTGACGAAAATACAAAACTAAACCTGTCGCCTTCTCTCATAATTTTCTCATGCGAAATATAAATTTTACCCGAAAATTAATGCCCCTTATCACTCGACTTATTCATTCATAAAATATGTTCACTACCTAATATTCAGCGCAGGAGATATCACCGTCAAACATAGGAAAAAATAACTCGTCGCCCTCAACGATGACAAACAAAGTTTCACCCCATCGGCATATATTCCGGGCTGCTGGACATCACCATCCTCAAAATGAATTATTCCATCAAAAATCCTTGGCGATTTTTTTTTCCATGTCGCCAACCTTGATATCCAGCCAACGCAGCCTCGAGTAAGAACTTAATTAATATCATTTCATTCCTATGCATGAGCGGTGTTTAATATTAATGAATGAAGCTTGCTTAACGCTTCTTTGACCTCGTTAGGACTAGGTGCGTACTGGTACCGATAACACCAGGGCTGAGTGAGCAACGTGTAGATTTTGCAAACTACGGACTAAGCTTTCGTGTAATCATGTACGTTTCTTTATGATGACATATTCACTCTTTTTGCTGAGTGGGAGAAATGGCGAAAAAAATATCTAATTGCAATCATGATAATGAAATAGATTAAATGGATGCCATTCATATATGTATTATTAAACACATTACCGCTTCATTATTCATGTATGATAAAAGGAATACACATCTGAAATGAATTAACACGTAATCGGGACTTGATACGCGTCATTTTGAACATCTTTTTCGTACTAATGTTAATAAAAAATTAATCATTTAAGTAACAAATATACAATTGCTTAATTGAACTGAAATTAAGAGATAGATATTTAATTATGAATATCATACACGGGGGGGGGGATATTCTAAATGAGTTAACCAACATGTGACTAAATGAAAAATTTATTGATAGTTCTTCCTTTTCCTATTACGGCTATTCCCGAATATTATTAAGTGAATATTTGTACTGAGGCAGAGATGCTCTAATTTTTCTAAGTTGATTTAGCATTCATAAAATTACGTATTTTATGTCGAAATGTGTTTGATTGAAAGTTATATTGTGTTTGAAAAATTCAATGGAGCTATCAATAACTTCACTATGTAAACAAGTAATATTAACGTCAATTCCTACTTTGTTAGAAAAATTTACTGGCACCATCTGTTGCAGAAATTCGTCAGAAATAATGTAAAATAAATTTAAAATTAAAAAATAAAGTTTAATTAATGAACTAATATTTGAAAAAAACTGTATTGACATCAAGTATCATTCACTACAAGTTTAAAAAAATATATTTGAACTTGAATGGATGAATAGAAAGTATTTTATTAACGATTGAAAAACTGAACAAGATATATATAGGGAGAGAGTGAACTAAGAGTAGGGATTATATATATAAATGAGCATTTAGTGAGCTGTACACACAAAAGAGAGATTAAGAATCTTGATTATGATACAAAGTTGTCGTGGTCAGTTCAAAGCAGTGAAGAAAGTCATGTGGTTAAGTCAGAAATGGACATTTGCTTTGGGTCAGAGGCAATTTTATAGAAGCGGAGATTTGCGAAGAGGGCCACACCTTTTTAAATGATTTGCATTCATTTGTTATTTTTGCGTTTCAAAAGTGGTACATATTTGAACTTAAAAATCAATAAATATAAATTTAATAAAATAATAGCAGTTCTATTCAATTTATTTACTGTTCTATTTTCATATCTATACCTTCAAGTCCATTTCTGTTTAAATTGAAAGATTGGTGTTGATTGATCCTTAGATTTTTTTTCGTGGCGTCATTTTAGATTGCACTCCTTAAGCAAGATTATCATTCCAGAACTAAATTATAATTATTGTTTTATTATTTCCTGTATTTCCCAAAAAATATTTGTCTGTCCATTCTTCCTGAAATACACAACATTCGTCAACGAATTTATGCTTTTACAGAGGTTTATGGTTTCGCTGAAGTTTGAAATTTTCATACTTACGGTTGCATTGTTAAAATTGAAATAAACTCGATCAAAAGAAAAAGCACTACATGTCATATCTACATTGCGCATGCGTATTGACGTAGCTGTCTCGATTGAAAATACGAAATAAATTTTCGGTCGTGCAAAGAAAGGAAATAAGAGTTCAAGGTGGTATTTTCTGACTGTATTGGTGGGCCAATAAAAAATTCTTAACAGGCTGTATGTCATCCACGGGCTACTATTTCCTTATTCCTAGTTTATTTTAAAATATCATTTTTTACAATGTAATATTCCTTTTTAACAGTTTTGATCATATGAGATTTTTATGATACAAAATTCTATGGAATAAGTGAAATCAAAATAGAGTAGTTTATTTTGAATATACATATTCTCTATTAAATGAATGTTTGGACAATTAATGGTTTAAAATTATTATTACTATATTAGCTAATGTCAGTTAGAGACATAATGAAATAGACTTGATTGAAGGAAAATTATTTTTAGAGAATGCACTACTCTTTTTTTGAAATGTGTTTATCCAAAAATATTTTTGATTAGAATGGTTAATTTGTGGAAAGGTCAGTAGAAAATTCCGAGCTTATATAAGGAAATACTACTACTTATAAAATTAAATATTGAATAAGTGGACAAAAAAATTGTACAAAAATTATTTCAACAAAATATCCCAAAAATATTTGTATTAATTATTTAACGACATTCGAAGCTTGAAAGCCTCAAAATAAAACAGGATTTTTATGATAGCTTTGTAAAAAGTTCTAATTATTTGAAAAAAAATTATCGCAATTAAAAATGACAATGACTGAAACTGATATCTACAAACACACACAAAAATTATTATTTTTAGGTAAATATATTTTGAATACTATCATTCGTGAATATAATACTACTTTCTTATTTCATGTATTACGTATCTAAAAGACTTTACATTGTTTTTATATTTTTCTTATTGCATATGCTTTTATGGAGAACATTCAATTATAGATTTCCGCGTTAATTGAATGTGTTTCGGTGTTTCACCTCCTGGAACAACTATTCCTTAGGCTGTTCAAACCGTTCAATTCAACTATAAATGGATAAAAATACATTTGAAATGTACTTTGAAATATAATTTTTATTCAAAGAAAGCTGCAAAAAAAAAGTCCGATTTAATTATTTTTTATGTTACTTATTATTTTGTATTTATTTCAAGAACGTTTATAAATTCTTGAATTTGGCGCAAATTTTGTCTATATATGTATTTTTTAAGCTTAAAAAATTTCTATGCTATTTTAGTGGCTATACTTTAAAATATTTATTCTATAGTTTTTTTATATATTTTATATGTAGAGCACACAAGTAATCATCGAACACCATACAATAAATCCAGCTCATGGAACACTCACAAAATCAAAATGGTTCATGCAATTCTCTCAAAAATTTACCTGCGTACTCATTTAAGCCTACATAGATCTATCAATTTTTTTGTTCAAATTCCAGCTTTCAAATGGAAAACGAAGGTTTAAAGAGTATATTAGTAAAAATATTGAAAACTACTAAAATAGTATAATATAGTTAGGAATTTTTATAATTGATCTAGCTAAAATCATTTGAAATTGGATATAAAGGATTCTTGTGCTATTTAAAAAAAAGGATTACTCTATCCAAATATTTTATGGTCTTACGAGATGTTTATGTTAAAAATATCAGGGAAATCTGCAATCTTGTGTTGTTTGTAAATACATTTATTATACTAAGAAATATATATGATCCAAATATTTTATTATAATACAAGTTATAAAAAGAGACCGGTGCATTTTAAAATCAGGATTGAACAGTACTCTCTGAAATCAAATGTTATGAAACCAGTTTCTCTTAGTTTCATTTTAATTCAGAAAAGGTATGAAATATATCTGTGGAATATCTAAAGACATTTAATTTATATGTAAACAAAGTGTTGTAAGAAGTTAATTAAAAGAAAGAATGAGTTACTTTGTTGGAGAGCATCCAAATTAAAAATGTAAATTTAATAAGATAAATTGTCTCAACTATAAGAAAATATGTGTGTATGTGTGTGTGTATCACGCTTAATTAAAGTAAATTTAAAATAAAAAGAGTCAGGTAATTTAAAGTTTTTTAATTACCTGATGTGCAACATACCTTATTCTACCGATTTGTTATTTCTACAAGATTATATCGAAGCTATATATTACTAAAAGAAGGAAAGGTGTTACTAAATATCAAATTTATTAACTCTTAACAATTTCTTTCACCTCTTAACTCTAAGAAACATAACTTCTGAAAAAGCTCTTTCCAAACTTTATCAGTCACCGTAGCGAGTGGTCTTGGAATGGAATTCGTGGACCAATTTGTTTCTGTCGTATCATGGGTTCGAATCTAGGTGTGGCTTAAGACCCGCTGTGTAGTGACTACTTCACGTTAAATCTATATCCTCGTTTTTGCAGTGATGTCAACTGATTAATTTTATTTTACGTGTCATTCGGAAGCAACAGGAAGGCTATTGACGATGGAACTCGTAAATTAGAACTACAATCAAGTAACGAGAAGGACACCTGAGCTAAAACCTTTCTTCTAATTTCTACACCTTACCAACCGGAGTACTTTGAGTCTCGACAAATTTAACGCACAATCCCTCTACATGGCGGGTCTTCAGTGGCATTAAGGGGTTCAACTCACAACCTCGACTCTACATTGGCCACGATTTCACAACCGAAGTACTATTGAACTATCGAGAGAGGAGTGTCAGTGCTAAGGACATCTTAAGACTCCATGAGACCCTGAACGCAGAGAAATCTTAAGATTTTTTGAGGCTCTGTGCCCCTAAGCAAAAGTAGGTCCTACTTGAAATCTTTAAAAGTAGACATATATATAGCATGCATTGTCAAAAACTCGTTTAAACGGTAATTTGAATCAAATAAATGTTCAAGAATCGCAGTCTCAAAAAACATAGGCACGAACCAGCTCTATCCATGGCCGAATTTCGACTAAATTAGTTGAATGATTGTTTATGGTATTAGGCCTAGGCCTAGACAGGGACAACTATCATCACATAGTAATACGTCTTGCCACTTTCGCCAGCTGATATACAGTTTGAAATTCCCTGTTTTTTGGAGAAAATGCAAGGGGATAATATTTGACCATTACTATTATCCAGATCACGATCTTATTAAGATAGAGTCGAGAGCGAAACAAAGCCCCTAATCGAGGGTAAGGACCTGGTTCCAGGCCCAGTTGGCCAATGCCTTAAGACATCCTTGGTTAGCTCAAGTATCGTTCTCTTTGCCTTTTTGATTCAGATTTGCAAAGTCCATCACAAGTATCGTCTTGTAGTTTTTAAATGTGACGTTAAAAAAACTTCAATTTTTTTCTGTATTAAAAGAAGCAAATTAATTCATCCCTTACTCCGAACTTCAATTCGGTCATGGCTCAAAATCATTAGGTGGAGAAGGTGGTGTCTCCTAAGGGTCCGTTGAGTTCGAAGTCCGCCACCACTAGCCATCGCGTTGCTTTTTAGTACGATATGAATAAACACTCACTCACTCACCTTCACCCCGAAAAAAAAAGGGATTACCCAGAATGAGTATATATAGCAGTGCTTCTCAAACTTTCAATGCTTGCGACTCAATTTTCAATCATAGTTTCATTGTGTCCCCCTTCGGTACAATAAAAAAAAAAATAGAATGTAACAATAATGTATACAACAGTATTATGAATCAACCATAATGCTACAATAATATTATGAATGTAACAA
>BMAV01024244.1:84153-94652 GCA_019973955.1 Trichonephila inaurata madagascariensis | reverse complement strand
AGACTCTGAAAGGCCTTGACGAAAATTGACAGATGTTATATTCTAGACTAGATCATAAATTACCCCCAGTTAAAAACTCTTGTAGAACATGTGTTTCGTTGAAAAATATTAATTCAATTTTTTTAATTGTTTGCATCTACATAGCCACTGCTACAATGTAATATTTTTAATTCAATGTCTACTGTTTTCTTTAAGAGAAAAAAAAAAGGCATGCTAAAAAGTTTCCATAAGTAGCAGAAGTAGTCTTAGAATTATTGAAGAATCTTTAGATCACACAACAATGTGTTCATTGTCAGGAAGGGGTGACGAAAATCTTGGGGGTCCACAAAGTCAGGCCGATATATAAAGGGAAGGGGGACGTGGCGATCAAAAGTTTAAGAACTGCTGATATAGATCATTATAAAATCGTGATCACTATGTACCGAAGTTTTTATTATTATTTCTAATGGCAGATTATGAACAGAATTCATCAATTTACCTGGTACATCACCGAAATCTGGTATCTCTTTTTAGTGCGGCGCCATATTGGCGGATACCAAACGTCGCAGGTATTTTCGACACCCAGTTTCCTCCCTTGAGGGAGGCACCTGAGCTCTGACGATGCGAACCTGAACCAGGGTTTTTAAATTTACCTAGAGCAACCCTAGGGATCTTTCATGCGCCGTATAATCATACGGCATGGCCGCTGTTGATTTTCTGCATCATGACAATCCATCGACTTGGGCCGGAATCGAACCCGCAACCTTGGGTACAGAAGGCCAGTGACAAACCAACTACCCCACCCAGCCGACCTACGTACAGAAATAAAAACTAAAAAAATAAGTAAATAATGTAATATAACAGACATTTTGATTATTTCTTTTATAACAAAACTGGTCCTAAGCGGTAGGGACCACGGTAGCCTACTGGCGTAAGTCACGGACTCGTGGCTGGCGTGTCACGAGTTCGACCCTAGTGCTGCTGATGCACATTAAATCTGTTGAGGCTCAAACGTACCCCCGTTGGTGTGATGTGAAAGTCAGAGGAGGGAGATTGCAGATCAGGAGCCTTTCCTTTCACTTTCCTACACAAACGAATAAAACAAGTATATAATTTGAGAGAATAGATTATACATACAAATCAAAAGTAACAGAACAAATCGATGAAGCAAATTCATCAAAGCCATTAAGCTACATAATCAAATCTCAGTAAATTTATGAAATCAAATCAAATCAATAAAAAATGAGCAAAATTAAATCTAGGAAATTACAAAGAAATCAATAATGTTATAAAATGAAAGCAGCGTAGTTATACAAAATCGAATAAGTAAAGATTACGAGTGAGTGAGTAATTTTTCACGTAGCACTAAGAAGCCACACAAGGGCTCTTCATAATGGACCTCGTAATTATAAACTATGACCAAATAAATGAACTTTCAAAATGAAATCAATGAATTAGTAAGTGTTTATTAACGTGGAACTTAAAGCAACACTAAAGGTTATTGGCGTGAGTGAATGAATGAAGATTAACGCGTCACACTGTTCAACTACACGAGGGCTTTTGGTGACGGGCCTCGTAATTTTGAACCATGGTCAAGAGATGAGGACGACACCTGAACTGGCACCCCATCTCCTAACTATAACACCACACCAACGGGAAAACGTTTGAGCTCTTGACAGATTTAACGTACATCGATCCCCTACACGGAGGGTCTTTAATGGTACTGGGCTCGAACTCAGGACATGCCTGTCATGATCCGATACCTTGACCACTGGGCTACCGTAGCCCTCTAAGGTTATTGGCAATGGACCTCGTAATTTTGAAACGTGGCTAAGTGACAAATGTGACAGCTGAGTCAACCCTTATATCCATGCCAACGTAAGGACTTTGAGCCATGCATGTCATTGTACATGGCGGATCTTTACTAATATCAGGCCTCAAACCCGTGAATCAACAGTGCTGTCCCCGAGTTCATGAGTGAGTGAATATTAGCATCGCACTATTCAGATACTCCAGGGATTTTAGCGACGGACCTCGTCATTTTGAAAATTGGTCAAGTGACTAGGTCGACCCCTGAGCTGGAAACCCCTCTCCTAACTTTCGTACCAACGGAAGGACATTTGAGCCTCAATATTAAACATGAATCGGCACCTTCTGCATAGTAAGTCTTCAGCGGTTCTAGTCTCGAACTCATGACACGCCGGCCACGAGTTCGTTACCTTGACCACTAGACTGCTGCGGCCACCCACGAATTCCTGACTGATGGACAGTGCAATCACTAGTCGTACATTACAACTTAAGTTAAAAACTAATCCAAATTTTATCGGAGCATAAGACGTTGGTCAAGTCCCCACTGTTACAGTGGTATCACTGTACTGAACTGAACTGAACGAATTCCTGACCATGACCACTAGGCTACTACAGCCAAGTTGAAAACAATGAAGTTACAAAAAAAGTCCATGCATTTAAAGATTTTAAACTCATTTTACAGGTCTATAAATTATATTAAACATCAATTTTCACTGCAGGTATTTATAGTTGCATTTTTAGCTTGCCTTTTGTTACCATACCTTTCATCTGCAAAAAATAGAACTAAACATACTCTACCATCGTATAAAACAAGTACAACACATACTAAATCATATAAAACAATGGTCTTCAAAATTTTCGACTCAAGCAACCCTTAGAACTTTCAAGTGTTAGTGGGAAACCCCCTTATACACAGAATATAATATTTCATTTAAATCAACATGTTAAACATACTCTGTGTTAAGACAATTTTTTAGCACTGTTTGAAGACCACTGGTTTAAAATATTACAACGCACCTTCTGAAAGATTAAACTAAAACAAAGAAAGATGCTCATTTTTTCGTAGGTGAGGGTATAATGACTGGGAAGCACCTTTGATACTCGTGGTTATGCAAATTTTATAGAAAATAAAATCCATTTTTTGCAAACATATTTATAATTTTCGTTTCATTTTTTTTTATTATAACTCGTAGAACCCCTGATTATGGCTTGTAGAACCTTTGGGATCCGTGGGACATAGTTTGAACATCAATGGTGTAAAATATTACAGCGTGCCCTCCGGAAGATTATAAACTAGAAGGGAAAAAAAAGAAACATGTTCATTTTTTCGTAGCCGAGAATTTCAATGATCTCCCTCCTCCGCAAAAGAAGGATATTTTTCTTATAAAATGACTCTCAAAGCAAATCTTCATTTCCGTCCAACAATCCATGAAAGACCAATGCTTTCCGTAAACTTTAAGTATCAGTATCTCATTTGACTCTTAAAGTCATGATTCGTGTCTCGGTTTCAGAGCAGTATATTTCAAACTCCCGATACAGCAACAAAAAAAGAATATCTCTCTCAATTTTTACTTGTGTCAGATATCATATCTCGCTGGGTACGTGTCATAAAGAGCAGATGGGCCGAATTGTAAAACCTTTTCGAGCCATTAGTCTGAAACGTGTTCCTGGATGCGGGCTCTTCCCAAAACACGTTTCCATTTGATGGAGGAAATTTAGGAGTCGATGAAATCTATTTAGAAAATTCTAACGATGTTTCTCATTCATTTTCTTGTTAAGCTGACAGCGTTTTATATATTATTCAGCACAAAAGTGGAATCTCTGAGTTTTTGTTGTTGACGTTTGGGAAGATAGACTTAAAAATGTATTGAGCAAACTAAACGCTTTAGGAGAAACGTTTCATGAAGACGGAAAAACAAAAGATAAAAGTGGAAGTAAACTTATAAATAAAATGTTAGAGATAAAACTGAGAGAAAATTTATTGTTTTGTCAATATTTAGAGATAAAAGTAGAAATATTTGAAGCACTTTGTAAATATTGAGGTACCTACGATCGGAATCTGTGATTTTGCAAAAGCGTACAAATGAATATATCCTTAAATATTTAGCCACTTAGATAAGAATACATGTATCAAAAATTGTTTTAAGAATATTATTACAATAAAAAATGACTTACACGCAATTTTTTGGCAAGAAAGTCTGTAATGTAGTCTAGGGGTCATGGTTTCGAATTCTAGAGTGCTGAAAGTAAGCTCAAACCCTTGTGCCTTTGTAGACCTGCTGTATAGAGAAACTGATACACATTAATGTATCCGACTACGTTCGGAACCGTGATTTTAAAAAAAATGGATAATTTTCATGATATTTAGTGTCACTTAGATTAGAATGCATGTATAAAATTGTTCTAAGGACACATTATGACAAAAAAAAAATTTTAAATACAATATTTTGGCAAAAAAATTAACTTAGAATAACTTTTTTTCAAAACGTTCTTCTTTAAGAAAAATGCTTCTATAATAATAATATATTTCTTATGTAAATTAAAGACTTCTCCAGAGAGTCTGAAATAGGAGTTTTGAAAAATTCACATTATTTTCAGAGTTACTACCAATTGAAATAATTATCGGCGACTTTTTCTTAAAATTTCTACCCTCTGTTGTAGTAAAATATGGATAAATCCACTTCTAAGCTATATATTTCAAACATTCTAGTTAAGCCTCTGTATAGAGGTCTGAGATATATACAGGCGAAACATTATTATAATAGAAGCATTTTTCATAATAGTAGAATATTTTGAAAATTGGTCATTATAAGTTCATTTTTTGTTAAAATGTTGTACGACTTAAATAATTTTTTGTTATAATATTCTTAAAACACACACAATTTTATATACGTTTTTTACTCTATATAAGTGTCACTAAATATCATAAATATTATTCATTTATAAGCTTTTGCAAAATCAAGGTTCCGAACGTAGTCGGATACCTTAATTCTGTCATCATTCATCGCCCCTCGTTATCGTGTTATGAAAAAATTTTGTAAATGAATTTCAAATCAATTATCGTTCTCTACCCTGCATTGTGTGTGGCTCAAAATTACGAAGTCCGTTGCCAATGACCTTCGCGTTGAGTTAGAGCAGGGATCGGCAATCTTTTTTAGTTGTGGCGTGCCAAACCAATCTACCAATATGATTCAGAGTGCCACAGTAGAACATTTTTGAAACCATTCGATTTCCGCTATGTTGCGTTCATAGTTACAAAATAAAGGTTAATAATATATATTTACAGTTTTTTATTAAATATTAATTTTTCATCATTTAAAGATATTTCTTGACATAAAAATAAACAGCATAAAACAAAACTATTTCTTCAACAAAAAATTAAAATGAAACTAAAATTGGAAATATATTACGAATTTTTAAACCTATTTATTAAAATTAGAAATAGAAACATAAAATATAAATAGTTCCCTTTATTAATGCTAAATAAAAAATTTAATTCAAACCCCTAGCACATTCACCTGTCTCTTTTCATATCGCGAAATCAGTAGTATAATTTACCTTAAATTTGACACGATTGTGAGCAATCATTTGTTAAACAGTGGTCACATGTGTCACGCGTGCCATAGGTTGCCTACCCTTGATTTAGAGTGTGACGTTAATAAAAAAAATTAACTTACTAAAAGTTAAGATATAGATGTTCCCATCATTTAAAATTTAAAGGATTTATTCACACTTCAATATATATATACTTATTTGTATTTATAATTGGCATTTTTACTAATACACTGTTATAACTGTCATACTTACATTAACAATATTAATGTGTGTTTATTTTTTTATTTCTTTACAAGGAAGTTAATAGAAAAAAAGTAGATGTGTATAATATCCTAATCTTAAGATATTTTTCTTGATTCAGCGTTTCTCAAACTGTGGGGTGCGTCCCCCTTAGGGGTCATGACAACTCTACGAGGGGAATGCGTGCATATTGAAAAGTCGAAAACAGAAGATTTTTTGAAAAAAATTGACTAAAAGTAAACAAACAAAATACATTCTAACATAATAAAAAATATAATACACATTTGCACTGATATATTACACTTATAAATGTATCAGTGCTACACAATGTATTTTATAATTAATTTAACAATACTAAGTTAAGAACGCTTAATAATTACCAGTGACTCCCAAGGGATTGTCATATATAAAACTATATATATATATATAAAACACTTCTCTTGATAATTTGTACGGTTTATATAAAAAATCTAACTGCTAAATAAAAGTTACGCTAGTAGCATCACAAAGTGCCATCCGTTTTCCACACGTTTTTCGTGCGTATAAGATGATATATTGGGTGGGGGCGGAATAAAGAAGCAAATAATCTGAATTAAGTAAATCCTTCGCAATCATTGTCAATGTCATTTTATTGCTTTCCAAAATTTTATGGATAGCAACGCACAGAAAAGATCGTACTTTGGAAAGACGTATATATACACCAGGGGAAATTAATGCTTTGGCTGAGCGAGACGTTTATATAAGCCGGTGGCACTTAAGAGGTTAAAGTCGTATTGTATGTTTAGTGTCAAAGTGTATTATTGAATTCAATACATTATTATTGTATGGAGGGGGGCGGGATGAAAATTATATGATTGAATATTGGGTCGCAACTATTGAAACCCTGAGAAGCACTGTCTTAATTGTTGTTTCGGGTTCTTTTTTTTTATGTATTTGATTGATCGATTTATTAGTAACATAGCATTTCGAAGCCACATAAGGACTATTGATGGTTTACCTGAAAATTATAAATTAAGATCAATTGGCTCAGAAACCGATCACCAAATATCTATATCATACCAAAGTGAGGACTTTGAGACTCGAATGATTTGGTTTTCATTGGCACCAGAACTCAAAACCTACAATTCGGGAGAAACAAGTTTGCGATTATGATTTTTATGTAATTCATAATAACTCTTCAAATATATTATTCATAACAATATTGTTGGAAATAAACTAAACTACTCTATATAGTAACTATTATATATTTTCTTAAGTTACTGCTAAGATACACATGCATAAAGTTCTTATTTAGAAATTTTCTTTTTATTAAAAACAACCCGAAGATAAATTCTCGTACATTAGTTATCTTTGCGGAAACGCTTTTATTCTGGATGCAACATTTCATTTATCTTGATCCTCTTCACATTTTTCAATTCACTCAAAAATTGAAGATAATTACTTTTTAATGATACTTCTTAGTCTCTTTAATGGGTTAATGACGTTTTATTTTTATCCGAAACGCATTAATAGGAATTTTTCCGTAACACTGATTTTAACTGTGACAGAAACTGCCAAGACCGTATAGTTCATTAAATAAAAAGAATAACTTGAGTGGTTAAAATTATACTTAAATACACACAGACAAATGGTAAATATTTAAAATGGTTTTAAAGAGTGACAGTAGTTAAAAAGGCATTATATAAATTATAGATTTTAAAAAATAAGACACATATATGAATATTAGCATTCTCATTTATTAAGTTAACTAATATCTTTCCGATAATTCTTAATTTATAAATCTCTTTTTAACTTTTAATTTATTATAAAAAAATGCAAGGAATATATTAACGTTATCTTTAATATTTCCAGTTTGTTTCCAAAAGATTAAATAACTTAATTAATTTTTTTAATTAAATAAAATATAAATCCTTACTATTTCATGATAAAAAAATTATTTAACTATGTGATTTCCTATTCGTATAACTAACTATTAAATGCTTATGCTAACTAATAAATCACTAATTAGAGATAAACAGATTTTTCCCAATTAGGCATACATAATTATTTCATTACTTTAATGTATAATTTAAATACTTTCACTTTTCTTTTATTTGTAAGCCTTTGGCTTAGTAATGTGGCCGTGGTAGCCGAGTGGTATAGGTATCGGACGAGTCACGAGTTCGAGCCTAGTACCACTAAAGACCCGCCGTGTAGGGCAGCGATGCACGTTAAATCTGTCCAGAGCTGAAACGTCCTCCCGTTGGTGTGGTAGTTAGGAGAGGGGTGCAGCTCAGGTGTCGTCCACGTCACTTGACCATGGTTCTAAATTACGCGGTCCGTCGCCAAAATCCCTCGAGTAGCTGAACAGTGCGACGTTAATATTCAATCAATCAATCATTTTGGCTTAGTAATACTTATCTTAATTTTTATCTCTTACTTTTAATTTTCTTGTAATATTACAGTAATTCTATTATGTCGCGATAGAGCCAAGTAGTCAAAGTAAAGGACTCGTGACCGCGTGCCATGAGTTCGAGCCTTGTATCGCTGAATGCCCGATGTGCAGAGGGGACCGATTCACATTAAATGTGTCGAGATTTATACATCCTCCTACGGTGTGGAAGTTAGAAGAGTGGGTGCCAACTCTGGTTTCGTCCTCGTCTCCTGACCATGCTTTGAAAAAAAAGAGGTCTGTGTCCAAAAGCCCTTGAGTAGCTAAATAGTGTGAGTTTAGTAAAAACTCATTCACAGTAATTGCATTATTCGGATGCATATTATTAGATTTTAGTTAGCCTAATTGATATGCTATTTGGAAATTGAACGGGGAAAAAACATTTTTACAGAAAAAACAGTAAAATTCTTTATATGAAGTATATTTTTAGAATGAATAGAGTTTAAGTTTGTCATTTTTTCTCTTTTAACCGAAAAAGTTGCAGGATCAATACAACATTCTGCGATCGCTTTTCTATACATAGAATTGTTTTGAATATTATGCACTTACCGTAAAATCCGGCGTATAACGCGCACCTATACTTTCAAGCTTTATTTTTTGATTTTTAGGTATATTCGCCGTATAACGCGCACCCACTTTCTTACGAAAGAACCTGAAATGTACGTGTGCAATTCTGTTATGTTTTGAAGTAGTTTATTGAACATTTTACACCAAGATTTTTAATAGTATACTTCTACAATTACAACCCTTTAAATTCATTTGGCCTGCCGTTTCTTTTAAATAAACAGTGTTTCGATCTATGTAGAAGTCCAGTTTTTTTTAATTGGGCAACTTTTTCTTTCATTTTTGAAGCTATTATTTTTATACCCGGTGTATAACGCGCACCCGTAAATTTCAATCTTATTTTTTGGGTTAAAAGTGCGCGTTATACGCCGGACGGTATATATAAGTAAAAATCTATTTTTTCGTCAAAAAAAGGTGTTTCATACTTTGTTTTATTATTTGCTAAAGTTTAATTTTATCTGTTCAAGTGGAAAAAAAAGTATGTGCATTAATAAAGGAATTACAATGTAAAATTCTTTAAAATTATTTAAGAATTAGGGCAATTTTTATTCATAAATTTAATCTAAATTTCGATTCTACTTCTTGATTTGATGTATAGACAACATTTACTTATTGTGTTATAGCCAAAAATAATTATTTTTCTATTAGCAGAATAAATTTAAAAAAGAAAATATGTCAAAGAAACAGAAGTTTCGTCACTTTCGTTTTACTCATTATAACCATAAATATATTGGAAAAATCAATTGTCCTTGTAAAAAATTTGCAAGAAATAGCTCTCTTCTATAATAAGTATTTTAACATAGTTATGTTATGTATTATAGTTATGGATTAAAACGAAATATTTTTCAAAAAATTAGAACAAAAATAAATTCATAAACTTGATTATATGTATACATTATTAATATAATAGTATTAAAAATAAAACAAAATCAATTCAAGCTCCATGAAACAGAAACGCCAATTTTTTCAAAGTATTTTTTCATGTTAGTTCGAGCATTCAAAATTTCTCATGTTTGTATTGCTCCTACCGGATTCGGGTGTTGGAAACAAGTAATTAATATTTATTGAATACATAAAAAAAAATCAAGTTTAGTCACTATTTTAATATTACAAGTGAGAACAAATACAAAATTTTATGAAATCCTTTTTATAAGACCATCAGTAAAATCGTGACATCAATTACAAAACAGTGTATGTGGTTTTTAAGAGAAAAAAAAACTGTGAATTGCTTACATCAGGGGTGTCCAACTCAAATGACCTTGCGGAAAAACATTATAATCGGACACTTCGGAAAAACATTATAATCTCGCGGGTCACACATAAAAATATGTACCTTTATATCAGATTTGGAAACAATAAGTGTTTTTCTTGAAAAAAATGAAAGTGAAAATTTGATTGAAAATTTAAAACAGAATGAATTATTATTGTTTTCATTATTTGCCATAAATATTTAGACATAGATAATATAATAATGATTATATAATATAATAATGCAATGATTAAATAATGTTTAAAATATTACAGTTGCCATTTTCTTGAAAATTATGGTGTTCCTTTTAAACTGATCTTTCCTTACTCATTGTTGAAATTTGATAGTGCTGTCATTCGCAAACGATTAAGTACATACATTACCCTTTATCTTAACCCCGTCTTGAATATATTTTTTTAAACTTTAAAAAAGATCTCTGACTACCTCTAGCTTTTTGAGCACTCCAAACAGAAAAGGAGGAGAAATGAAAGTCGCCCACACAGAGAATCATGTACCATCCATAGTAAAGTATATGCACAATGCAATTCGGAATCTATTAAAAAAAAGTAATTTAAAATATATTTATATTTTATCAAACAGTTATATATATATTTGATTTTTCTATAATAATCTAAAGGACATTTCTATTATCAAAAAGGATTTATTTTAAAA
>BMAV01024244.1:58881-69059 GCA_019973955.1 Trichonephila inaurata madagascariensis | reverse complement strand
ATAATTTGTTAGGATTTAACTTAATGACCCTGATAGTGTCACTTACCCATAAGTCTTCCCAATTTGTGCATTATTTGGTGAATATTCATACCGTAACGTCGTGGACAGATATCATGGAAGTAACGCCACAGTCAAATGTAGATATAAAAGAAAAAAAATTTATTTTCACATCAAATTAATTATCATTGATGCAATAAAGCAAAGTCTCTGCGCCCAGCCAATGCATTCAGTCTATTCCACAGGATAAATAGATCACTTCGCCTCACTGCTTTGTCCGAAGGGCACTTGCCCTTATTTTTGAGAAGTTGTTTTGATAAATCCTACAACGCCACTGGCGTTCATTCTCTTTTCCCCGTCCGATCAGATAAATTCCTTCTAGCTCCAAGTCTGATCCCGGATCGTCTCTGCTCTCCCCAAGTCGTTGTGCAAGTCTCTTTACTTTTTCAGGGCTACCCTCCCGTCTCCTAAAAAACCCTTTTAAACACCAGGGGTGGGTCCACACCACGCCCCTCGTCCCTTATCATTGGCAGGCCACAAAAGTCTTTCCTCGGCCTCCCTCATCCTATTCGTGCGGAACCCACAAATACACTCCCGGGCCGTCTGGAATCTAATGGCGTCTGGATTCTCGTCCAACATCTAGACACCTTTGTCTATCACACCCCTTTGTTTCTTAAAGCCATTCTCCTGACACCGGCCGAGGCGACAGGATTCTTTTCAGACAGGCTTCGCCTATTGTCAATGGGGTTCCGGCTCTCCTTTGACCATTATGACTGCCAGTCTGGGTGTCGGCACTTCCCCGAGGTCAAACAATAAACAATGACCCCACGACCACGTGCACTGGTCACTTAAACATCTGGTCTGAGTCATAAAACTTGGCGTGAATAGAAGGGTGGGGTTCGCACCAAGTGAAGTCGTTACAATACCTTACATATCTTTATTACTCTATTCGCGTATATTTACCGATTTAAACATTGTTCTCATGCATTTTGGTTTTAAATAGAATTCATCAATAGTTAATGTTCATTTTTAAAAAAAATCCTGATTCCGCATTTGGAAAAAATATTCAATAAGCCTACAGAACATTCTTCAAGTAATTGTTTTCTGTAATTCTTACGTCAATGCTAATAATGAATTACTGGAACAATTAAAAGATGATATTTGTAACAGTCATCCTGCTAATCTGCTCTCAAAAACTAGCTCTACATGCAAGGGCGTAGCTACCGCCGTATCTGCCGTATCAATGACACAGGGCCGCCTATCTATAGGGCCCCAACATGTGTAACTACAGTCCCACTAACAGGGCTTTTATATCTAAAAAAGGGAATTTTGATAGAGGGTCTCCTCAGAGCTAGCTATGCCAGTGTCTACATGGTATAAAAAGAATACATATACATCATATACATGCATGTAAACATATACATATCATAAGGTATATTGGACATAATCTTACATTTCTCATCAAACTGACAAGATAGTTTTCAACAAAATATGGTCTCGTATCGAGAGTTACACATTCGAAACCTATTGCTGAATATTCATCACATAGAAGGACTGATGCCCTTAAACTCTGTTAGGCTCTAAGTCCTGTGAATTGCTGTAGTTTTGATAAGGCGTGCCACACAGCTACGGTGTCGTACTCTGAGCCTAACCATGACTCTCACAAAACTACGAGTTGGTTACTAGTAGTCTTCATATCGCTTCACTGAGAGATTTAAATAATAATAAAATCACTGAACAAAAAATAGGTCATAATTCGTGACCTTATAATAATCTAACTGTGATTGCTTGTAAATACTATTTGCTGTTTCCCTGAATAAAAAAAAAAAACTCATTGATTCTATTTCAGTGTCTTCAAAAATAAACAAGGGAGCGGAAACAACACAATTTAGTGTTGAAATAAATCTCATTTTAATCATTGTCAAAATAAATATTTATAATGCATTATATACTGCAATAGAAAATAAGGTAATATTTTGTCGATGAATCAAAACTCAAAAGAGGGTATTAATAAAAATAAAAGCATATCTGCTACAAAAATTGAATTTGCTTAGAAAGCCAGGTGTGATGACCCGGTTATAACGATATAAGTTCATCAAATCTGGTAAAAAATAATCTCTTTCTGTAAATAATAGTGTGGCGGTATGTCAGTAACAGCTTCCGGACAGGAGTGATCCCTTTTGCCTAGTGGTATGTTACGTGCTTACAAATCCATAGGTAGCGGGTTTCAATCCTGACATTGGTGACCTTAGCTGAAAAGAAAAACTCAAACCTTCTGATGTGACGTGGTGCCATCTACCCGCCAAAAAGAGCAATCAAAAGTCATCAAACCCTCTTAATGCAGCAAAGTCGTCAGACTCACTTGACGCCGAAACCTAAAGTTGTCAGACTCGATGCAGCTAAAACGAAGTCGTCAGTCTCACTTGACGCTGCAAAAAGTCCCCAGACTCACTTGATGCCACAGTAAAAACCCAAACGCTCGCCATAGCAACAAATATCTCGTTCGTTCGCCTATCCACCGACTCAATGGTGGGTGAGTACTGTGGCGGTATGTGTCAGTAACAGCCTCTGGACAGGAGCGATCACTTTTGTCTAGTGGTATGTTACGTGCTTACAGATCCATAGGTTGCGGGTTCCAACCCCGACAATAGTAATAGTAAACAGTTTGAGTTCCAAACCAGGATTTCTACAATGTATTTAAATATATGTGTTTTATTTTTCAGTACCCCCAGTCGAGGTCCAGATTGAAGAGAAGAAGAGAGCTCTGTCAGCTCAGAAGCCTGTGGAACTAGTGTGTAGAGCAGGAGGCTCCAGACCGCCAGCGAATATAACATGGTTCATCGGAAACCAACCCCTCAAAGGCACCAAAGAAAAAATATCTTCAGAGGGAAACATCACCACTGGGAGACTGATCTTCATCCCCACCATAGAAGACAGAGGCAAAAACATCTCTTGCAGAGCAGAGAACATGCTCATTCCAGGAAGTGCCATTACGGACGAATGGAAAGTGGATGTCCACTGTAAGTACAAGTTATATACAATCATTCTTTCAAGAACAACTAATTTATGCTGTTATGATTTATTCGTTTAAGTAATCTTTACTGGTTTCTCTTAATGCAGGTTTATTCATGATTTCCTCTCGGATAGTGAAACGTTGTAATAAAAAAATTAAAGTATCCGACTACGTTCCGAACCGTGATTATAAAAAAGCGCGTAAATTGATAATTTTCACGATATTTAGTGCCACTTAGATTACAACATATGTATAAAATGGTTTTAAGGAACATTTTGACAAAAAAAATTTATTTAAATACAATATTTTGGCGAAAAATTAACTTAGAATAACCTTTTATAAAATGTTCTCCTTTTGTGAAAAATGCTTCTATTGTGTAATAATATTTTGCCTGTATATAGCACAAACCTCTGTACAGAGGCTCAACGATGATTTTTGAAACATTCACATTATTTTCAAAGTTACAACCCATTGAAATAATTATCGGCGTTTTTTTCTTAAAATTTCTCTCCTCTGTTGTCGTATAAAACATGGATAAACCCACTTCTAAGTTATATATTTCAAAATTTCTAGTTGAGCCTGTGTACAGAGGTCTGAGTTAGATACAGGCAAAAATATTATTATAATAGAAACATTTTTCGCAAGAGGAGAATTTTTTGAAAATTGGTCGTTTTATGTTCATATTTTGCCAAAATATTGTAATTAAATAATTTTTTATTTTAATACTATTCTTAAACCAATTTTATATACATTTTCTAATCTAAGTGACACTAAATATCATAAATATTATCCATTTATACACTTTTGCAAAATCACGGTTCCGAACGTAGTCGGATACCTTGAGACGAATATAGCCAACAAGAAACATTTGTAGGAACACATAAACAATTTAAGTTTTATTTACATACTTTACGGGTGTTTTATGTGTGAAGCCTTGGTTACACGGTATACATCAATACGATAGTCCATTTCCTGCCACGCTCTACTCAACATGGTACTATGAACGATATTGAAAGCATGTATGTATAATTCTTTCCATGTTATCTGAAAACTTGATCTCTTGCATAAGACCAAGTTTTCGTCCCCCTTTGCCGCGTGATGTAGCAGAACTGCATCATAAAAGGATAGCACGTGCTGTTAATAACGTTGATAGCACCATGTTGAGTACAGTGTGGCAAGAACTAGACCAGGGTAACCAACCCAAATGACCTTAACGGTTACTTCGGAAAAATATTATAATCCCGTGGACCGCATACAAAATCAATATCTTTATATCAGATTTGGACCCATAGCAAACATTTGCGGTGAAAATTTAAAACCAAAAGAAATTATTATTATTGTTTTCATTATTTTTCATGTATACAACATATCAGCTATAATCAAATAATGTTTAATTAGTGAAATATTTGTTTCTCAACTCTTTCGTTTTTTTTTTTCTTTTCTTTTTTGTAAGTCGATCTCTGTGCTTGTGTTTGCACATCGAAATTCATGTTGCAGGTCTTCGCTCAGTAAGTATGAACGTGATTCATGTTTGATAAACTTCATTTTTGAAAAAAAAAAAAAAAAATAATAATGATACGCAGGCGTAATTTTATCTAAAAGCACTCACAACTTTAGTGCCAGATCTTTCAAATTGGAACATTTTTTAAATGCTACAATGCAGTACTGCCTACTTGTTTAGTATAGAAACAGAAGCAACGTGAAGATATAGAAACAGCCTTTGAACTTATTTGTTCCAAAACACTACACTAAAAACAAAAGAATTGCAAAAAATAATCGTATTTTGTAAAGTTGTAATGAATCTCGGGGGCCGCAAGCGCCCCCCCCCCCTTTCCCGCGCCACGTGTTGGTCACCCTTTGACTAAACAATCACATTAATGCAAGCCGTGTAATCAAGGTATGACACATAGGGCACCTGTAAAGTATGTAAATAAAACTTAAATTGTCTCTATATTGTTTCATTTTTTTTTTTTTTTTGCTGCATGTGTCTTATTTATTTCTTTATTTACTACAGCACTCTGAAACTCGAAAGGGAATTAAATAAATCTGTGTTTTAGAACGTGATGTGCCAAGAACAGAAATTTAAGGTTGGTTTATTGTGGGCCAGTAGATATATAAATTATACAGAATAACCAATGAGTGCAATAGAAATTTGCGAAATTTAAACGAAGTTTAAATAACAGCTAGAAAGTTACTATACATACTTTATACTTTTTAATTACATAACATGTAAATTTTCGAAAGTCGCTTATGAAGCTGAATAATTAAAAATACATTTTAATCAATGAAAGGAATACTTTCCTCCGAAAGAAGATCAAAATTAAGTGAAGAACTTGATTTAACACATTTTGAGGGAAAACTTTCTTGCAAATTTCACAGACACACACACACATGATACTTTTCATTAATTTCCATATGGAAGGGCAAATATTTTTTAAAGTATCATTTTCAGAGAAAGTTTATGCAAACTCTCACCCGCTGAAGTAAGATGGTTCTCCAAAGAGAATGAGATATTATCTTAAAACTTACATTTATAATATTTTCTCATCACTATATAAATTCAACTTAAGCTACATCGGTACGTCAGCTTAAATAATAATCTAGATACCTACAATCTAAAAATATTTATCAACAGATTATCCTCATTAGTAGTACTAGTCCATGTTAGCCCGTCGGAACCTTACGATTTCCAATCAAGGACGTTTTAAAACTTCTTGAGGCGTGGGACCTTTAGTTTTACCTGTGCTTCTAAGCAAAAGTAGGCCCTGTGCACCTTAACAAATGTAGGCCCCATCTATGACCCTTAAAAGTAGACAGTGTATACGTCAAATACACATACGTCAAATACGTTTCCAAATATTCGTACAAACAATAACCGGAAATAAAAAAAAATGTGTATGACTTACAATCGCACAAACCGGCTCGACTGACTGCCGTCATTAGGCTGCATGAGTAATGATGGTGTATGGTGGCAGGTTTAGGCCTATGTATGGACGACGTTCATGACATGTAGCCAGTTAGCATATCGACCAAAATTACCAAATTTTTGGAGAATCCAACCGGAAATAACATTTGACCGTTGAAATTATTCGAATCATGATCTTATTAACGCTGAGCCGAGAACAAGACGAGGCCTCTATTACGACCAAGGTCGTTGGTCCCGGTCGTCAGCTAGTAGTTGGTCACTGTAAATAATGTTAACTTTTTTCACTTCTTAGTCTCCGTATGACAACATCACTATCCTCCTACATCCCTTTTCACTTGACTTTCAATAGTAACCATCATTAACGTAAAACAGGGTTCCTTTGCAGAAAGAAGGTTTTTAACCATATAACGTCTTCAAAAGATAAATCCCAGAGGATTAGCAAGAATCATAAATAGAACTCGTTTCAAAGTTTGCATGAATGTACAAATTTTTTTTTAATCACCAATTAGATTATGATTGCACAAATAACAATTGGTTGACTGGCTGAAATTAAATTCTCCTTGAGTAAGATGGATATTTCAACAGAACTGAAAATCTAAACGAAGATAAAATGACAAAATGGATCTTGAAATATATATATATATATATATATATATATATACTTCTTCAAAACCCTACATCAAAAATTAACAGAATTCTGATGGTCAGTGCCCTATGGGACAAGGGAAAAGTAAACCAAAATATTTTACCAGAAGACTTGAAGGTACTTTAAAACTGTTGATTGTAGTTTTTGATGTCCTTCATTTTATGTTTGAAGTCATTTAAAATGTATTACGATTGAAAAAATTGTTAAAAGTTTACTTCAAAGCCTCCCAGTAAAGCACTTAACGAGTCTCTAATAATTTTACTTAAAATTTTTGTTCCTTCTCAGAATATTTCAGTGATTTAAAACTTTTAGATTGTTTGACTCTTTTTCGCATTAATTGATATTATAAGTATGGCAAATAATGATATAAAATCATTAAGTCAGTGCTTCTCCAACTTTCTATATTCGCGACCCAATTTTCAATCAGAATTTTCATCGCCCCCTCCCTTACAATAACAATGTATTGAATGCAGTAATAATGTATAATACTTTGACTCTAAAGCTACAATATGACCTTGATTATAAACCCTACAAAGTATTAAGATAAGTATTAAACTTTGTATATGAGAAGTCCATTTGAAAATCACTAGTAATTATTAAACTTGTACTTGTATCAAATATATTGTGTCGTACTTATATATATATAAGTATAGTATATCAGAGTAAATGTGCATTTTTTTTTTATTATGTCAGAATATATTTTGTTTTGTTTCCTTTTAGTAAATTGATAATTTTTTTAAATAATCTTTTACTTTCGACTTTTAAATAATCTTTTACTTCGATGCTCTTGTGCCCCCATTGTAGAGCTATCACGCCCCCTAGGGAGGCGCGCCCCACAGTTTGAAAAACACTGCATTAAATGTTATCTGTCTGTTTCTTCACTTCGCTAGTAGTAGGAATTAAAAAGATTCCTCTTTGACTCTCTATCTCTCTTGAAAGCTATTGTAATCGCTTCTATAATAAAATATTATTAATAAACTTTTTAAGTCAAAGTAAAGATTAAAGAAACATTTGAATGCATGATGGAATTTAATTCCTATTGTGGAGTTCGACTTGAAGGAGTTGTTTTTTTTTAGATTGATACATTAACCTCTGCTACCGCAACCACAGTATGTGATTATTCATAATTGCAAATGCGTAACGCTCTATTTTCAAGTTTTGCCATGAGTTCAAGTCAGTGGCACACTCAAGGGGGGTGGGGTCCTTTGGTCCGGACCCTCCAAAGCCCTTGATTTTTTTTCGATTGATTGTAATCCTATGTATATAATACGTACAATTTTATTAAATATTTGTTATTAATAATTAATTTTGTTGATTACTGTTAATTAATCATTCAATAATTAATATCTTACTTTTTTTTTGTTCCCGAAAATCGACAAAATTAAAGGAATACGTAGGGCGACGTATTGGAGCATGATAACAGTATACTTATCCTCCCCCCCCCCCCCCCCCCCCTTACCTTGAAAAATTGCTATGTGCGCCACTGGTTCAAGTCCTTATCATGCAGAAGATTTACAATGTGATAATCCATACCATTCAACCTTACCATAAAATCCGGTGTAAAACGTGCAATTTTAACACAAAAAAATGAGATCGAAATTTACGTGTGCGCGTTATACGCCGGATATAAAAATTATATCTTCGAAACTAACAAAATAGAGAAGCATAAGAAAAATTCAACTTCTACATAGATCGAAATGCTATATATTTGAAAGAAATGATGTACCTAATGAGAAGTTAAGGGGTACGAATTTTAATAGTATAATATATTTCCAAATTCTGGGATAATAACTTAAATAACTAACTAACAATATACGAGCATCGTACACGCACACTTATGGTTCCTTTGTAAAAAAGAGGTGCGCGTTATGCGGCAATTGTACCTAGAAATTAAAAAATGCAACTTGAAAGTATGGGTACACGTTATACGCCGATGCGCGCTATACACCGGATTTCACGGTATATCTATTTCACAGAGAAGTACTTAGCATACTGGATACTACGTCTGAATATTTCCGCCTTTCTTAAGGGAATCTATGTTCCTACACGTTCCTTTTTAAGATGTTCTTGTGTGCATGCAAATTCTGACATTTTTCACCTAGTAACTTCTTACTTTTTATTGCAGTCACGTACTTTTTACTCTCAACATTTCTATAAGTTTCTATAAAATTTTTAGCCAGTACATTAATTAAAAAACTGGCTTTTTAAAAACTTGTATTCACTGTACGATGGATAGAAATGGATGAAAATAATAAAAGCATTAATTGAAGCTGTATCAGGAGAATGAGGAGATATGAATGAAGGAGATATACAATGGAGATATACAATGGACACTACATAAATTGTATTAAGTAAGATTCTATGTGGTGTTGAGAGTGCCCCGAAGGTGCCTTAATGAGTGTGCCACTTTGCATTTCCCCATAGGCTCTCCACCATTTGGATATGATATCCAGTATCAGATTCTATGAAATTCTAACTATTACTGACATAGAAATGTTTATAGCCCTATATTTTCCATTTCTGTATAGTATGCTTTTTAACAATCTGAAAATTAATTATAATTATAATGCCATCCGCAATAATATTCTAATCGTAATCATTAGTGTTTTAACGAAGCGATGGTGAATGCAATCACAAAAGATTTTTTAGTTTCACAGCATTAATCAATAAATACCCGCTAAAATAGAAAATGCCCAATACGTTTTTATTGTTCTTGTTCTAACCAATTGTACTATTTATTCGCAATAAATTAACACGAAACAAATGAAAATAGAGAGATTATAACTAGGAGTTACAATATTTGGTGCAATTAATGTCGTTATTTTGCACGATTGCATTTTTTGCTGAGTTTTTGAGAAGGGAGATGTCGCCCTAAGGGGAAAATACCAATTTGTTATAATAGCAAGGTTCCTATTTTTTAATCACATCCCCTTTCATAGCTTGGGCACATTTGAAAGAGAGAAAAATGTAACATAGTATGAAAAATACAAGAAATATTCTAGGTAGAAATAAAATCAGAAAACTTAAAGTTTAAAAAAACATTTTTAATTTTTTGAATATATTTAGTAATTTAAATAAAATGATTCAAGAGTAATTTTAAAGAAGTATTTATCTTCACTGAAAATCCAACATATATAAGAGTTGTAATTATCGTTATAAAAATTTAATTTATTTTATTTAATAATTTAACGCAATAAAAATTGACAAAACAGATATTTATTAAACGTGTTACGACATAACTTTATAGCACACCATTTGACACTTCTTTTTCAACTTCTACTGTTAGTTCACTTTCTCCCTATATATATATATATATATATATATCAGTGGCGCACACAAGGGGGTCCTGGGGGTCCGTACCCCCTCCCCCCAAAGCCCTTGATTTTTTTTCCGATTGACTATAATTCTAAGTATATAGTACGTAAAATTTAATTAAATATTTGTTATTAATGATTAATTTTATTAATTAATGCTAATTATTTATTCAATAATTAGTTTTTTATTGTGTTTTGTTCCCGAAATTCAACAAAATCAAAAGGAGCCTGATACAAGAATGGTGAACTTTTGACTCCGGACACCCCCTTGAGAAATTCCTG
>BMAV01024244.1:43305-58781 GCA_019973955.1 Trichonephila inaurata madagascariensis | reverse complement strand
TATATATATATATATATATATATATATATATATATATCTTGTTCAAATTATCAATCGTTAATAAAATACTTTCTATTCATCCATTCAAGTTTAAATACATTTTTTCTACTTGTAGTGGATGGTACTAGATGTTAATAGTTTTTTTCAAATTTTAATGCATTAATTAAATTTTAATTTTAAATGTATTCTGCGTTATTTCTAACGAAGTTAGAACTAGAACCAATAGATGGCGCCAGTACGTTTTTCTAACGAAGTATGAACTAAATTAAAAAAAAATTATATACTACTTGTTTATTTTTCTTTTAAATTTTTCAACAGAGCTAGATGGGGTTTTTTTCCCCCTTTCTTCCTTTAGTGCTTTACATGCGTCTAGAATTTTTCTTCTTCAAAACTTTACTTTTCCAGTCTATTGAATCATATAGGGCATAATATACTATTTTTACAAAACATCCCAAAACAGGAAATAACCTGAAATTAGATTCAATTACAGCTTTATAACATATATTTCTAGTCTTTTAAATTGAAAACTTTTTTATGGCCCAATATTCATTTGCGTTTTATGCTAAATTAAAAAAAAACATAAAGGAATTAAAGTAATAAAATGAATTATGAGATGGTCACAAATAACAAAACTTTAAATCGAATGACGTCCTGCCTGTCATGTGACCGTTCATAGTTTGTCTGGCCACATTTGAATTTAATTCTCTGCGTCGAATCGTAAAACTACGCCTGACTCCTAAAATTGCAGCGACAGACCGAATGACAGACAGCCACTCTCACTACATTAGAGTTAAATTTAATTTGGTAAATGAATGGGACAGTTTGTGTGTGTGTGTATGTCTAGTGCCAAATGCGATGCTTTCACAATTTGGGGAATGCAGACAGTTATTCTTAGTCTATTGGCCCGCGTTTAATTTGCAATACTGTAGAGAAATGTTTACTGGCATGCTGTGTGGGTCTGTTCGAGATAGAAAAGGGCATTGTGCTGAAATTCAGAGAATTTAAAATGTTTAAATTATACGGAAAATAGCCAGTTATATATTAACCTCGAGCTCCTTGAATATGGAAATATATTGCTCTGAAGGCTCTGGATTATGCGCAAATAAATTTTGTGAAATATTTGCATAATTATAAAAGAATTTGCAATTAAAATAATCTTTTGAAGTTTCGCAGAGTTAAATAGTCAAAAATGGTGCCATAGACTAGACTAGATGTACAAACTTCTAAGGCCAAGTGTTAACCAAGTTGTCACGTCTAGGTTTATCATGCATATTTTGATTTTTGATTCAAATAAAAATCATTCATGCAATGACGCTGATATATTAAATGTGTCAAAAATCAAAAGTCCATACGTTAAAGTAACATGAACTTGGATAGAAGGTTACCAGTTCTGATGTGAAACTCATTATCTTGTTACGATTCTAAATTACAAGATTAATGTAGTTGGAAAACATTATATATATATATATATATATATAATATACTAGTGGTCGAGAGACGTTGTCCTGTACACATGTCTTAAATCTGAAAATTACAAACTTTTGAATAAGTTGTAACAATCTGGACCGTTTTGATGAAATTTTTATAAAGAAAGCTATTACAATGCCTGACATCATCACATGTACAGTTACCACAATTCGACCTATCTTTTGAGTGTGAGTAAGTGTTTACTATGAACTAAGTTGAATATAGAAGCTATTCTGAATAGAAATTTAAACTTGTTTTAATTAAAGGGTGGGAAAAAAACTCGGGCTATTTTCATAACAGGTATATTTTTTTAATGCAAAAAAAAAAATATCGTAATGCCATTGAATGTTTTATGTTTTTGGTTAATCCTTGAGGGGTATAAACAAACGAATGCGATGGTTTGCCAAACCACGGACATGCAACATATAATTGGCCGTGCGAAGAGCAAGGGTCTTCTAAATCTAAGCCACAAATTGTCCTTGTTTGACCTTGTTACTTATTAATGGTCATAGCAAATGCCAAGCGAATTGGAAATTGCAAACATTTGAATGGGTGAGTCTGAAAGAATCGTTGGGATATGTGGTAGAAGTGCAACTTCACCTTGAAGTTTGCCCCTCAAAATAATGGTCTCAAGAATATTGCCCATGATTTTTTATGAACAATCGCGTGCCCTTACATAACTCTGGCTCATTTTTAACTAATTGCGATATTGGACCGAATTGTGACTCTAAATCATTCTCGAATCCACTTGAACCCACACAAAAAAGTCATCCAAATCGGTCCAGCCGCTTAGGAGGAGTTTAGTCTCATACACACGCACAGAAGAATTATATGCATAAATATATATACCGTATCATGGCGAAATGAATATTCTTTCCAATTCTGTAATTATTTTTTGTCTGATTTTGATTGAAAAATTAGATTGCAATTTTAAAAACGGCGAAAATATCGAAAAATTCTCCCCTCTTATTTCTTTTTTTCCCTTTTGCCACGCATTTGCGGAATAAACAGCACACAGGGGTAAAACAATTATGCGTTTTAATGTTTTTAATTAATATATTTTTAACTAATTGTTATGTTGGACTGAATTGGGATTCTAAACCATTCTCGAATCCACTTGAACCCACACAAAAAATGTCATCAAAATCGGTTCAGCTGTTTAGGAGTTCAGTCACATGCACACGCACAGAAGAATTATGTATATAAAGATTATTTGAAAACATATTAATTAAAAACGCTAAAAAGCATGATTCATCTGCATTGTTGTAACAACGTTATTTTTATAAAAATAAAGCAAGTTGTCGTCGAAAATCGATTTTCAGCCAAACTGGTCAAACCGGGTCTTCATTGTTACAAAAATGCAGATGAATCATGCTTTTTAGCGTTTTTAATTAATATCTTATTAGCTAATTATGATATTGGACCGAATTGTCAATCTAAACCATTCTCGAATCCCCTTGAACCCACACAAAACATTTCATCAAAATCGGTCCAGCCGTTTAGGAGAAGTTTAGTCACATACACACGCCCAGAATTATATATATATATATATATATACTTCGAAGTAGCATTAAGTACTCACATTACTTTAGATCCAGCATTCAATCAATCCTAATCATCGTTGTCTGCTCGTATTTAGGAAATCTTTTTGCATACGCTTTCTTTTAATCGTCTAAATATTAAACATATGGATAATAGCATCAAGACGAGTTCACTGTGGCACAAATATGAAAAATGATTCAATTTGATATGCAGAAAGGAAACAAAGTAGTGGACAATGAGAATTTGACACGGATGAAACTGATACGTCGATGGCGTAAAAAAATGATGCATTTGTTTTGCTTGCTCAACAGTCTTTAATAATTATTTTGTATTCTTCAAGAGCACGTACTTTCAAAAATTATTGCATAATAAATGTATTGGATGGCATGGAAGACGACCGTGCCACCGTTTGGGAATATGGCAACGCCAACACCCATTTCGAAGTCCGTTGTGACAATGGGAGTGACGAATAATTTTCAAAACATATGATACTGACGGTTAGAGTTATTATAGGTTCATATATGTGTTTGAAAATTTTTAATACTGGTAAAATAAGTTATTTATTAACTTTTTATTATTTTTCATTGATTTTTTTTTTTTTAAAAAAATATGTATTGGACATTGATGAACCTTTTACCCTTTTTTTTTTTATTATTTTTTTTTAAAAAACGTATATATATGACCGGCGGGGGCGGCTTAGATACGAGTAAATACGGTATAACAAAGCTACACGTCAAGGTTAGTCAGATAGAAAGAGACCGTCGATTTAAATAATCAAAAATCAATACGAAACATAACAATATGATAAATTGCATTCCTATGAAGAAAAAAATTATTATAATCGAAATTTATTTATCTATACGAAAAAGATGTTCTATGGTATTAAGGTTAGGTGAAAAAAGATTTTAAAATTTAATATTGCCCCAAAGGGGTTAAATTTTCAAAAATAAAAAGAGAAAAAAAAACTTAATTTGGCTTAGATGTTTTAAATGGAAGATAATTATTTTTCTGCAGTATAAATATTTTAAAGTAATGATTACTGATTAATGAGAGCTGAGTAGTGAATAGTACATTTGTAACGTTGAAACATTTCATAAGCCAGCTTTCTCTTCCAGTACAGTCGGTTCCAAGCTTCACCCTGGCTTTAGTTTTATCGTGCATTTTTATTTCGAAAGTAGAGACAAGATTCTAATACTACAGAAGTTGTTAAATGTACATAATAATCTTTTCTTGTAACTATTTAGAAGATGTCCTTTCATCGGAATAAATTTTTAAAAATACTAAAATACCCTGCTTTATTTAATAAAAATTATTTTGATTTTTTAACATAAAAATTGCTGATACCTGAACGACATTCTCTTTGAGGCAGTACTTAAAATCGGAATTGAATTTTTATTTTACTTTTTCCTTGATCGATATACCAGAGAACTCTAAAAAAAAATTTCATGCTTTTAAAACTCTTAATTTTTTTTTTAAAAAAAACATAGATTTATCATAATGTGCATGGCACTTCTGTTGCTAATTCATCTGGATTTCAAAACCAGAAAATAGTGTCTTTCAAAAGGCATAGCAAAGAGATTATTAAAATGTGATACTAATCAGAGACTTTTTTTATTAAACGTTTACAAATTACATAATTTTAAAGGAAACAATTTAAAAGAGGTGTCTTTTTTTTTATTCAAGAAAATTGTATAAAAATACGTGTGGTTTAAAATTAACTACTCGAAATAGATTAACAATATTATTAAAAGTCTGGTGCTGCCACTGGGTGTATTTAATAAAATATTTTAAGAGATCGTGTTGCTTGTAATACTTTTGGCACATTACTATTAAATAATGCTGGCTAGGTGGCGTAGTTGGTTATGCGCCAAATATCCAAAACGTCCATGGCGTATGGTTATGCAGTAAGTTAAAGATTCCTAGAGTGCCTATTTAGTTTGGTTGCTTTTGTGCAGAATTATATTCCTCGTACAGTGTCGCATCGTCAGATCTTAAGTGCCTCTTTCTGGTGAGGAAACTGGATGTCAAATTACATTATGGCTATTGATATCCACTTATATGGTGCCATAATAAACGGGAAGTGATACCAATTCTCAGGAAATGTACTAGGTCTGCTATACTAATCACCAACCCTCAGCCCCATTTGAAAGAAAGAAAAAAACTTTTTAAGGTATCCGACTATCTTAATCAAGGTTTTTTTTTCAAAAATTGACAAATTGTTTTCATGATTTAATTTTACAGGCCATCTTATTAGCTTTATAACAATACCAAGTTTTTTATTTTCCCTAAACTGGAACGAAAACTACAAGCGTTTTAGTAAAAGCAGATGCCATAACTTTAGACAAGATGTCAAACTTTAAAATGCGTTTTACTCGAAATGTGTTTTTTTTCCGAAAAACTCAAACGGGGACAGCGATTGCTCAAAAAGTTTTGAAAATAATTGGTTAAAATTTTTTGCTTATATTCTGCATAACGGTAGAAGTGTTTTGACCTTAAGATTTATCAATCACTGTTTTAATAAAAAATTTGCAGTCCTTTATGTGAATAAAGTCAATGTTTTTTTTTAAGCAATTTCATATAATCGCTAAGATAAAGTGCTCTAGTTTTTGTAAAAATTAAAATATCTCTTATCCTGAAGGTCACTTCAAACATGAATAACAAAGTAACAAATCAAAATTGATAAATTAAGAATTTGTTCATAAAATCTTTGTACAGAGTGGGCCCCGTTTATGTAATTTTTTGTACAATTTTACTAGTTTTTTCCCATTTTAATAATAATGATTTTTCTTTTTACAATTTTATGATTTTTTCCTTAAAATGTACTAAATAAATAAAAAAAAATCTTAAAAAAGTCTCCATATCTCCATTTTTTCAAAAAAAAGTTGTCTCAAGTACTCGGATACCTTAAAAAATACAGCCTGAAAATATGATGAGCACGAGAAATAAGAGGGAAAAAACCCCCCCCCCCCCCCGTCAATTTGACTGAAGCGTGAAAGAAGGGATTAACAATACTACTGTAGCATAGAATATCAAAACTCATTTCTATCTTTTAAGTGGATAACTCTGATTCAATATATGCTTAATAACAAGTGAAACAAAAAAAAAGTACATTTTCAAAATGACAATGAGCGATCTTGAAAATGAAGTAATTACTAGTGAATAAATAAAATTTTATTCATGTTGTTTTATAACCTATTTCAACAGAAAACAACTAGAACAAAATGAATGAATCCTTTACTCAACAAAAAGATAATGGAAAAAAAATATATCAAATATTATGTTTTATTATATCAGTGATTCTCAACCATTGTACAGCGAAACTTTTGTGTGCCGCCATTTTTTAAAATTTTTTATTTATTTATTTATTTATTTTGAATTATTAATTATAGTCTGAGAAACGAAATAAAACTCGGAACCGAATCCTTCGACCGTTTTATAGAAATAAGCTAAGGGTTATTCATGGTATATTTAACTTATTTTTTTTTTTTTTTTTGTAGATAAATGGGTATAGAGAAATTTAATTGGGTTCGAATCCATTTGTGATAATGGATATAACTGTATATGTAACTTTGAATGAAGAATAAAAACCAATTTTTCTCTGTAATAATCTATAATTATTTTCAAAAAATTCGTAATAATTAAATACTCAATTAAAGTTGGTTGTCTTTGTTGCACATATTATTTTATTCACCGTCGAATACTGTCATAAATTGTCTTTCATGGTGTATTATATAGATAAGTAATATTTTTTAAAACTTATTTTATTGCTAGTGTATCGCCAATTCTTAAAATTGTTGAAAGTGTACCACAATAAAAAAAAATTGAGGATCACTGAATTACATCATTATAAATGAGGAAATTAATTTTCTAATCAAATATTAAACATCCCTTTGTTTGGGAAACCTGTAGTCTTATTTTTAATTTTTCAAACAGCAGTAAAACATAGAAGTTGAAAATCTTTAAACTCATACATAAATTTAAAAAGGAATCAAACCATTAAAAACTCATATAACTATCTAAACGATCCTAATTATAATCGAGTAATTAATAGTTAATTCATAATCACAAATATCTTAAAAATAACATTTTAAAACTCAACCGTTTTCTTTCGATTGCTAATGAGAAATAGAATTCAATTTAAAAAATTAAAACCGTTAATTATATTCGAAACATGCATCGAAAGTCCCATTTAATATATCACAAATTTGTAGGGATAAAAAATCCCCAATAAGATAAAAGAGGGATTTTTCTTGCAAGAATTAATTGAATTTTTCATTCGAATTCAATAAAGGAAAATCATACTTAATCAATCTCTAATTGCATTTTAGAAGTTAACCATTAAACTCCAATTACAGATAAAGTGTATTTAGAACTTTGATTCGTTTTAAGTGTAATAAACTAATTAAGAATCCCATCGGCCATGCTTTCTTTTCAATTAAAAATATGTGGCTAAATCCATTCGTTAAAATTTAATTAAAATTAAATGCTTGTGCGGAGTTTAATTACGCCGTTTGTGCAGAAACCTTTAAAAATCCTCAATTCTTTATTTCATTTTAAAGGAATTTTAATTCTTTGCTGTGGTTTTTTTTTAAATAGTGGTTGTGGTAAATATCAATATGTTTCCATTATCTTTTTAATAATCTTGGATTTTAAACTTTGAATATGTGATTTATTCCTATGCCCTAATAAGCGGCTCAACAAATTATCTAATTTTACGTTTTTTTGTTTTTTTTTTCTTTAAATCTTGTTAACTTTCATGCACACTTGGGAATATTGTAAATGACGCTAGGAATTTTAAGCAGGTGGAAATATTCCTTGAACATAATTCGAATAAAATTAAATGCAAATATGTATTGCCAAATCTGCGTGTAAAAAATTTTCAATTTTAATTAGAGAGAGATTATATCAATTTGTGAATGTAAAAGCGAACCGTATCAAGGATTGCATTTTAAATTCAAAATAAGACGTAAAAATTTTTCTTTGAATCTTTTTTACAAATACAGTAAGACCCCACTTAACACGGGGTATACGTTCCATCAAAGTAGAGCGTAACATGAAACAGCGTTAAACGAGGTTATCTCATCATGTAAATAATGGAGTTAGGGGAAGATGGGTAGAAAATTGGTCTGGTATTTTACCATTAAATTTATTAATTATGTTTTTATAACAATAGAGCAAAATTTATTTCTTACAAATATAGAAACATAATTAATGAATATACATATACAAATTCTTAATCAGTATGTTTATATTTTCAATTAAAAAAATTCTTCTTGTTTTCTCCATTATAATATATTAGCTTAGAGGCATATTGCGTTCAATTTCGTCGTCAATCCATACAGAAAGTCGTTTTTATATTTCCTGTTTTGTATTATTTCTAGAACGGGTAATTCCAGTTGCAGAGCTTGTCATAGTTGTAGTTGCCGATGACAGTATTCTTTCCTTATTCTTAAGAATGGTCTTTATTGTTGAAGCTGCCAAATTCAATGCAGCACCAATATGAGATTGACATTCTCCAGTTTCTAATCTTCTAATCACTTGCATTTTAGTTTCTAGTGAAATGCTTTTACTTGTTGCTTTATTTTCGTGTTTTTTACTTTCACCCATGATTAAAAACTAAAAGTCATAATATTTGTCACTATGGCAATCGTTATATTATATAAATTTATACTTACAATAATGTCAACAAATGTTTGAAACGATTCAAATATGTTCGTATAACACCACAGGAAAGAAGAAACACGCGTAAACTGCTTCGCATATCGGGAAGCTTAACGCATCGTGCAGTATTTCGGGGAATCCCACAATTCAAATAAAAGAGCGTTAAACCGAAGCAGATTTAAGCGGAGTCTTACTGTATGTTATTTGAAATGTACTTCATGAATCATGGATAATCGTAATCATCTTTCGTGTTTAACAATTTTGTTGAAATTATCTCTACAAATGTAATTTTTCGACATTTATTTGTTTCGATATTCTCCGAATTTCAATATGGCCCTAGAAGCCTAGTGGTTATAGTCATGAACTCATTGCCGGAATGTCACAAGTTTTCCAGTTGCCACTATAGACCCTCCCTGTAGAGGGGTCGAGGCACGTTAAATTTGTAGAGGCTCAAGGGCCTCCCGTTGGTTAGGAGAGGGAGTGCAAGCTGAGGTGTCGTTCTCGTCACTTGACCGATGTTCAAAATGACTGGGTCCGACGCCGATAGCCCTGCTGTTGCTTTATAGCAGTGCTTCTCAAACTTTCAATATTTGCGACCCAATATTCAATCATAATTTTCATCGCGCCCCCTTTCCTAACAACAATGTATTGAATTCAATAATAATGTACTTTGACGCTATAGCTACAATACGATTTTAACTTTTTAAGAGTCACCGGCGTATGGAAAAGTCTTGCTCATCCAAAGCGTTGATTGCTCCAGACGTATATGTACGTTTTTCCGCGAAGTGTGATCTTTTCCGTACACTGCTATCCATGAAATTATTCTGAAGGCTTTAGAATGCAATAGAAAGATCTTGACAGTGTCTGTGAAGGATTTACTTATTTATTTCTTTTCTTCCCCCCCGCCTACATCATATAGGCATGCCTACGTGAAAAATGGTGGCAATGGGGAGCGAATCGTGTAAATTTTTAACGGTTGTTAAGGGATTAATTATAAAACTTACAAATTATCAAGATAAGTATTGTTTTTTGTAAATAATTTTATACACGAGGAGCCCATGGGGGCACTGGTAATTATTAAACTTTTTTCTTATAGTATTGTTAAATTAATTAGAGGAAATACACATTGTGCAGTACTGATACATTTATAAGTATTTTATTTTTTATTATTTCGGAATGTATTTTGTTTGTTTACTTTTTCATTAAGGCTACACAGTACCCTAAAAATTTTATTTATACGGATTTTTTTTTCTTCCTATTTTCTAGTGGCCCATATCATTGAGAAGCTGAGGCCTGAGATGTAGGCCTGAGATCTCTAGTTATTTTTCTAAGAAATGCTGAATTTGATATTTAAAAAAAAAAATTTTCCCAGGTTTTTCTAGAAAAATAATTATTAAAAATCAGCAAGGGAATATATTTTCAAATCCATACTAACTTTTGTTTGTAATAACCTAAGAAATATAAATAACTTAAAATGACTAAAAAATTTTAAAAATTATTTTATAAAAGTTTGAAAAAACTTCAAAAATTCCTAATTTTTTAAAATTGTAAAATAATGGCTGGTCAAACTGACTTTTTACAAACAGAATCAGCTTAATAATATAATCCGAATATAAAACATGAATTATTTTTACTGTAATTGTCTCCAAAAAAATTTTTGGAAAAGGGTACCGTGTAGTCTTAGATTAATAATTATTTAAAATAATCTATCTTTTGCTTACGAATTTTCAAAATGCTCGCGCCTCCCTCGTAGAGTTATCACACCCTAGGGGAATCGCCCCACAGTTTGAGAAACGGTGCTTTATAGTGAATCCTTAATATAGCTCCCACTCACTTGAATTGAAAATTTACGTTAATCAATGTAAAGCAATGATTTTTGGAATGCCTGACATCATCGCAAATCATGATTGGAATTACTAAATTTAAATAATTTTACTACCATTATATTGAAAAATTTCGTTTTGTAATTCTTTTAATAAAATTAGAAGTAACTAGTTTTTTAGAGATAATTGATAATTCGTCATTTATTGATTTTTCGTAACCACTTCTAAAAGATTTTTGTTACAACTTTATTGGCCAAATAGGCAGGTGGAGAAGAAATTAAGGGCATTTTCTCGCTCTACTGTTCAAGGAGCCAAAAATTTAACTGAACTACACAATATTAGATAATTTAATATGTTAAGTGTGTGTGTGTGTGTGTGTGGGAAACTAAGAGCTTAAGAGAGGCTGTTGACTATTAATATAATCTCATTACATATAATTGTTCCAAAAATTCGATTGTTACAAGCACTCCAGGAACGAAAATCAAGCTTAAAGTATCTGAGGTTAATGTGTTACACTATTAGTTAGCATAATTTAATAATTAATGAATGGATCGAGAGATTACTCAAGATTCAGGAAATTCTTACACATTAGGTCAATGGGAGCGCAACAGAAGATTGATTGATGGATAAGGGACTAAATGTATTACTTTAAACTGAGTATATAGTTATAATAAGCATATATGATGTGTACAACATTATATTACATATTATCTGTGGTTATTAAAATAATGGAAAGAGATTTATAACGAATCATTTATTAATATGGTACAGGATCAACTTGTGCATGTAATACAGCCTGGATTCGCCTAGAAATCGATTTATATAAGTGCTGAATAGTGTTTAAAGAAATATTTTACCATTCTTTATGGAGATATTGTGAAAATTCTGGGGGAGAAGGCTGTGCAGTATATCAATTCTGGATTGAACGCTCTAAAATAGACCATAACGGTTCTATTAATTTGAATCGAGTGAGTGTGGAGAACAAGGTAGATGTGGGAATATTTCATCCTCCTGTACATCAAATCATAATTGAACAAGTCTCACTGCATGGATAGGTGAATTGTCAAGCTGAAAAATTACCTCGTCTGCAAAGTTTGCATCACAAGATGAACCTAACCAGCTAAAATTTATCTATACTTCTTCTCAGTGATCCTTCCTTTTAGGGTTACGATTGGTACAGCATAAAACTACGATACATCTGTCCATATTATGGCAGATCCACCTTCATGCTTGACAATTGGATGGAGACAATACGGATCGTAAGCTTTTGCAGGGGTTCTCCAAACGGACATCCGTCCTGTTGTAGGGAAAAGTGTGAAACATAATTCGTGAGACCGTATTACTTTCTTCCACTAATCAATAGACCAGGTTTTGCGAATTTGACACCTCTGTAGACAATGTTTGTCATTTACATCTGTAACAAGAGGCTTGGGTATTGCTGCTCTGCCGTAAATGTTCTGTTTGGGAAGGTGCCTATTTCTGTAATCATTGACTCTGGAGAATCCACAGATGCTGATTAAGCTCTGCACTTTTGCTGTAGTTGTTCGCTTTTTAGACATTACAGTCCACTTACATAGACGTCGGTCTCTTTCACTGGGCTTCTCTTTCCGTTCACTGTTTTGCTTTGCCAAGCTTGTCTTCCCACGCTGTGTGTATGCGGCCATGCTTTTAGACAGCGTACCTCTAGAAACGCCTAAGAGTTGGAATGTTAAGATCACATTTGCTCCAGATAGACGGACTCGTATAATTTGGCTTCTTTAAAAATCTGAGAGGTTCGACATTTTTTTTTTTCACTTTTGCAAAAATATCCAAGACTTGCTGAACTTCAATAAAACGACAACATACTACAAATATATATATATATATATATAACTGGTAGATATTATTGTATTTTAATGCTTACGAATTGAAAAATGTCACTTTTATTCACAAGTGTTTCCATTTTTTTTTTGATAACCTCCTGAATATATGCGTATAATTAAGTATATAATGCGTCAGTGGTGCACACAAGGGAGGGGTCCTGAGGGTCCGGAACCCCCCAAAGCCCTTGATTGTTTTTCCCGATTGATTATAATCCTAAGTATATAGTGCGTAAACTTTAACTAAGTATTTGTTATTAATGATTAATTTTATTAATTAATCCTAATTATTTATTCAATAATTAGTTTTTTACTGTGTTTTGTTCCCGAAAATCGACAAAATCAAAAGGAGCATGATACAAGATTGGTGAACTTCTTTCGCCCCCGGGCTCCCCCCCCCAAGGGGGGGGGGGTTGTGTGCGCTACTGTAATGTGTACAATATACAGGGTTGAAAGACATTCCTTCAGTTACACACATGTGTGTGTAAAGATTTTTAGTTCTTTCAATCTTTAGTTTATCTTGAATAGTTTTGAATCTGTCTTTAAATCTGTTCTTAAATTTTAGTGGCATTGCATCAATAATTTCCATAAACCTATCTTTTTCTAATAACTATAATTGTAACTGGTATGTGCTTTCCATATAGTGGTGTCAATGAAGGACATCATATTAAACTTCAACCAATCAAGGGACATGAATTTATTGAACTTTCTTTTTTCCAAAATCGGGTTCTCAGAGTCGAAATAAGGTATTGGTTCTGGTGTGTTAGAATAGTACTTTTCAGTGTTGTTGCTTATCTTTTGTCGTGTCTACTCGTGGTTGTATGTTTGTTCTCTGACACGTTGATAAGAGACTTTTTGCATCGTCATCAAGTAAAAGGCTGCATTAATAATATATATAAAAAAAGTCTTCATCTATATGCAACTGCACAAACATACAATCGAATAGTATATAGTTAAATTCCTACTAACCAAAGCTGGTCTGAGTTAAAAACGTTTTTTCTAGACAAAATTATATACAAGAGGTGACCAAATAAAAATGTACGAAACAAGGCAGTGAATATAAATGAAGACTTTATTCAAAATAGACACCATAGACCTGAGCACATTTATCCCATTCATTAACGAGCCGAAGGATTCCTTGTTCCCAGAATTCTTGGGGCTGAGTCGAGATCCAGTCCTTCACAGCGTTCTTGAGTTCATCATCAAAGTTGAAGCACTTCCATTTAGGATGTTTTTTCAGGGGACAAAACACATGGAAATCGCAAGGCGACATGTCCGAGGTATAGGATGGATTATCAAGTGGCATGTAATTTACGGAGTACCTGTCCCCACATTAGGGACGTACCTCCTCATCAGAATTAATAAAGAAAACTTTTTTTTTACAGAATGATGGGATGACATAAAAATAAAAAAGGAAGAAAAAATTTAAAAGGGGGGAACAATTAATTCTGGATAGTCAAGCTGCTCCCACTTGAACTTGGTCAGTTCCACCTGTATGACCCTGGAGGCGTGTCGACGCGCATTATCATGGAGCAGAAGTACACCCTCCTTAGTAATAAATAGTGGCCGGCTTAGCACCTTCCGCTGTCAGAAATTGGATAACGCCTCACTGCTCCTCAATCGTTGAATTTTGCAATGTGAATGCCATCATGTCCTCACACGCACTGCCTCGAGAATTGGGCGGTGCTCTTTAAAAAGCTCTGCTGTCTCCTGCGCATGCTCCGATCCACGCTCCATTCGCATCCCTAGATGTCTCGCTACGTTCTTCCATTGTGGCATAGGCAAATACGTTAAAAGTTACGTTATTACGGTGTTTTACCTCTTCATTTGAATACCCTTTGTACAAATACGTGAAATAATACGTGACCATTACTTCAGCCCTTGTTAGAGTATTTTGTTATTAGGATCTTGCATCTGGTGACTGTCGTGGCACAATTTAAGAAGAATCTAGTTAATTAGAAGTGCACATTTATTTAGTTGCTTACAATCGCACTACACCAACATAAAACAAATAGGGAAACACAAAGAAAAACATTAACACGCGCGGTTTACATGACTTTCAAAAAGCAGCTGTTATTTGCTCCATCAATCTCGTCTTTTTATAGCCATGGTCAACCAGATTCTATTAAAATCACATGATTCCCGTTAAAGTCTTTTCTAATTGGTCCCCATACGCAGGTGATGCAATATTTCATCATACTGATTAAAAAACGCTGAAATTTCAGTTTTGGGGAGATAAGGTTATGGTTAGTTCCTGTTTTTAGCAGGATAAATTTAAAATTGTCACAAGAAGTCTTGGAAACAATATGAGTGAATTATTATACATATTCATATATCTCTCTCTATATAAATATGCAGATATAACAATCATAACAAATGGTATAACCAAATGTAATATAGAAAAGAAAATTAAGTCAATTTCTACTTAGATCAACAAAGAAAAATTTTATTTTAGCTAGTTTTTATTAAATAGTTACAATATAACTATACATATACATATGACAAAATCAAAACATTAAGTGGTAATTAATTTTTATTAATTATGATTTAAGTATCGTATTGTCATCCAAAACAATCGTGTATGTAAAATTTCAGCTCAACTGTATGCTTTAAAACGTGAGAAAAAAACCTTTTCAATGTTTGACACAAGTCGCCAAAAACGATGCCAACGTGGCTGTGTGTGTGTATTTGTAATTCTTTAAATAATTAGTTTTAATCAATTAATTTTTATTAATTATAATTAAAATATTGTATTGTCATCCAAAATAATCATGTAAATAAAATTTCAGCTCAATTGAGCGCTTTAAAATGTTTTTTTATTAACGATTGAAAATTCCACCAAGATAAATAAATAAATATAGAGACAGTGTGAGCTAATAGTAGGAATTAAAAAAAGAATATTCATTTTGAGATAAGCAGAAAAAGACCCGAATGAGTTGAAATCGATAAGTTGCAATAAAACTAATTCTAGAGCTAAAACATTGCTCTAAATCTTCGATTTTATGTACTTCAATTTAAATTCCCTTCGGTTGCAATAGATTTCAGCGATATTTTCAGTACATAGCACAGAAGGAATTTCCAACATCAATCTCTTCTCTAGATTACATTCAAGAATACTTTTAAG
>BMAV01024244.1:14684-38305 GCA_019973955.1 Trichonephila inaurata madagascariensis | reverse complement strand
GTGCAACATTTAAATGCCTTTTATTGAGACTTTGATACTCGGTTTGAGAATGTTTTAAATATGGTAATTATCACAGTAGGCAATGAATTCAAAAGGTCCCATTGAAAAAATAAACGCCATATTACAAGAGGAACTAATCGGAATAGGCAGCATAACGGAGATTTTAAAGTAAAGTTTAAAAACAGATGTCAGCAATTTTGGCTTTCAAAAGACATATCTGTTATTTATCCCGAATTATGGAGTATTGTGAGAAAAGAGAGTTTTTCATTGCTTTTCTGAGTGAGGAGGAGTTTCAGTACGGTTTCCAATCCCAAAAATAAAAAGAAAGAAAGAAAAAGACTAAACACTATTAAAATTGAGGAGATTTAGGTTTAAACTTTGCAAGATTGATGGCAAATGTTGAAAATTTTTTATTGAAGCACCAGATTCCTTCCTTCCATTATAAACATTTGTTCGTTGATCAGTTGTTTTATGTATCAATTATATTTTAATTTATTTAACATGTGTTTCTTAAGTTTCAAACGTTATACTTCACTACAATTCGGAATTTAAATCTTTTTAAGCAAATAAGTAGCTCTATAGCAGCTGTCAAAAGGACTTTTGATAAATTTTCGAAAATGCAATACTAGGTAGGCAGCAGTAGCGCACACAAAATTTTTTCAAAGGGGTAGGTGTCCAGGGCCGAAAGTCCACCATTTTGGTATCAGGCTCCAATATGCCACCCAACATATTCTCTTGATTTTGTCGATTTTCAGGAACAAAAACAATACAAATTAATTATTGAATAAATAATTAGCGTTAATTAATAAAATTAATTATTAATAACAAATACATAATTGAAATTTACGTAATATGTACGTAGGATTATAACCAATCGAAGAAAAAAATCAAGGGCTATGGGGGGTGTCCGGACCCTTAGGACACCCCCCTTGTGTTCGCCACTGGTAGGCAGGGGTCTACCCGAAACCGAAAAATATGGCAAGAGGTCTATGAGACAAAAAGCTCTGACGCAGATAAAAGAACCAAAAAATGAGTCTTTTTGTTAGCAATTGAAAATTTATTCGTCTATGAAAGGGGTTAAAGCCCCCAAACCCCACCTTTGTGTACTCTAAAAGATGCAGACTGAGGCTAGAATTCTGACTTTCTTGTGATTAACATTTTTCTTTTTTGGGGCATTTTGTTGTAGGTATATATGTAATTGAAACACATAAAGCCACAGTCAAGTTGAGAAGTTTTTGATGTACCTAAACATTGCAAAACGTAAAATTTTAAAATATTATTTCATTTTCATGAAATAATATTTCAAATATCATCTAGTATATATTTAAACCACGGGTAATTTTCGAAGAAAAAACGTTAACTTCTTTTAAATAAACATGATATTTATAATGGTTTTAGCAAGGCGATGTTCATCGCCTACTGCTAAAGATGTCAATTTAGATAGTTCAAAATAAGTTTAAAAATGAATATTAGTGATCACGAAGCACGATGTTTGGCGCGTTTATTTTTGCCTTGGTATGTGCAATAACGGAATTAGTCATTCATGTGTTTGTAAACATATTAAATTATTTTTAAATAGTCTAATTTATTCTTTACTTTCTCTAGTTGTTCCACAGTTGACCTTGAAACTGGGCAGCAAACTCCGGCACTCCCACATCCAAGAAGGCAAAGACGTGTACTTGGAATGCGCCATCATCGCTAATCCTTCTGTTTCCGAGATTGGTTGGCGGTTCGAAGACAAAGAGTTACACACCAACAAATCGGCAGGAATCATTGTCAGCAACCAATCACTGGTGCTTCAAAGTGTAAGGCGGAGCAACAGGGGGAGGTACACGTGCACGGCGGACAATTCAGAAGGAAAAGGGGAAAGTGCTCCTTTGTACCTCAAAGTGCAATGTAAGTAATTTTGTAAGGCTAAGAAATATATTTCACGATATCATGCCAAGAAATGCAAATTAATATATTGATTTATTGATTTTATATTATATAATGATTTGATTAATATATTAAAACTATATAAAGTCTAACTAAGCTTAGAGATCTATTTTACTTAAAATTTAAGATATATATAAAATACAAACACACACACACAATTACCATGAAAAAATTGAAAAATTTATTGTTCACAATTTTTCCCACTCGTATCAATAAATGTTAAACTGTGAGATTTAAAAAGTGTTCAAAGTGGAATGCCCAATCAATTCTTATAATTTAAGTATTTAAAAAAAAAATTTAAAAAAAAACGATAGACTCTAATTAATGTTTTAAAATGTAATACACATCTTTTCATTTTACAATTCCTGAAATGTATGTATGCTTTAGAAGACAATTTCACGCGTGGAATAATAATATTAACTGCATAAAACGTGCTTTTATTTTTTTAAATATTTTTGCACATTTTATTTTATTTATAATCTTCCCAAAAATTGTTCCCTTCAAATTAAGATGAAATTCAGGACAAAAATATAATAAGATTAGCTCCTATAAGTTTTTAATAACTTTTGAAGTACAGTTATCAGTTGTATTTGCCGATTACTACAATTTTAGCATAACCAATATGTTACAAAAATATTGTATTCATATAAACTTTTTTTGTTGTGTTAAAAAATTTTTTTTAAGTTAACATAATTTTGCTATTTTTGAAATTTCATATCATTTTCATATTTCATTCAATGCAATTCAGATATGACAAATTATATATAATTAAATTTTTTTAGTAACTTCTGTGTAATAACCATGATGCATATCATTATCGTCAATTTTTTTTCAAATCTGAAATAATTACTACTTTTGATTATTGCAATGTGAAATTTCAAATATAAAATATTTATGTTTTTTTTTTATTTTTTTTTTATTTATTTATTTTTTTTTTACGTATTGCAGTATATTTTGTAACAACTTAAAATAACGATTGTCATTTAAGATACATAACCATCAGGTAGCAGCAAGAAAATGGCACAACTATAAATTAAACTTATCAATTTATTATCTTTTTTTTTTTTTTACTTTATAAATTCTTATTTTAAGTGCACGTTTTTTTAACCTTTTATCCTATATTATTTTAATAAAGTATTTTACATCCAATGCAACGTTTTATCACGCTCCTTTTTTCCGAAAATAATTCACGAAGATTGAAAAATAATTGATTATCCTATATTCGCTACTATGCATTAAACTTTATGTTAGCATTTTATAACTATCAATTATATGTCAGAAATTAGTTGGAATTTTCTTATTTCTTCCTCTTCACTTTTTTTACAAGGAACTAATAATCCCTATCAATAGTAATTTTAATCGATTTTAGAAGTAATATTTTTATAGTTGCGAACATTATGGTAAAGTAAGATGACGTGAAACATTTTCACATATTTAGATCAACATCAGTTTTTACCAATCGTTTATGAAATATTTACGTTCCCACCATTTTATTAACATTTATAGGAATAAAAAGGTTCAATGTGCTTAACGAATATATGCCTCCGACTTGTAAGATAAAATGTAGCACATGTCCATGCGATATTTGGTTGTATAATTTTGTTAAATATTATTTTAAATGCATTGAAAGTAATTTTTTTTTAATCTAATCAGTATTAATTAGATTTTCTGTATGATAAAGATATACTCTAGTGTTTTATCAGTTTAAACTAAATACTATATCAATGTTCAAATTTTTGCAGATGCTCCAATTTGTAAATCAGATCAGAAACTTTTGTATGGTGTAGCCAGACATGAACCTGTCAAGGTCACGTGCGAAGTAGAAGCGGACCCTTCGAGAGCTAATTTCACGTGGAAGTTCAACAATTCTGTGGAAAGTATGGATGTTCTGTCGTTTGCAAGTGAAGACAGCATTAGTATAGCCACCTACATACCTAGGACGGAATATGATTATGGGACATTACTTTGCTGGGGTAAAAACTCTGTTGGAACCCAAAAAGAGCCTTGTGTGTTCACAGTTATACCGGCAGGTAAGGCACAATTTTACTAAGGCTATAACCATTACTTTTTTTATTATATTTTAATATCAGTTTCTCATTCGATGTCATAAGATTTTCTGAAGAATAAGGGTGTGAGCCTTTGGGGGGAGGCTTTGTGGATTATTAAAATATTGCAAGATTGTTTTATTTTATTATTATTTTTATAGTAAGATGTTTTCCCTCCACATTTGTAGCTATCTACAAAATAACATTTATCGAGATACACAACTTAAGTTAACACCTTTGTAACTACTAAGTATGCACAGTAATGCATAATTTATCAATCGATCTCCACGCATATATTTTCATATGCTCTTAGCTCCTGTACAGTGTATTCCTTCCTAAGCTCGTTTTACGTATGTTATGAGTAATAGAACGCAATTAGACCAGTGACGCAACACAAGGGGAGGAGTCTTCGGGTCCGGATCCCCCCAAAGGCCTTGATTTTTTTTTCGATTGATTATAATCCTACGTATTTAGTACGTAAGATTGTTTGCTATTAATATTTAATTTATTAATTAAGGCTAATTATTTAGTCAATAATTACTTTTTTTACTGTTTTTGTTCCTGAAAATCGACAAAATCAAAAGAATATGTTAGGCGGCGTATTGGAGCATGATACAAGAATGGTGGACTTTCAACCCTGGACCCCCGCCTCCTTGAAAAATTCTTGTGTGCGCCACTGAGTTAGACATATACACCTAAACACCATGCAATTCGTAGTCGTAACTCAAGAAATAAAAAAAGCCAAAATGCACTTCCCAGCGAACACAATAAAAACGCCATGTATGCAAGCTACATTTAAATCATGGATCACCGATAAGATCGATGCTTGCAGATTTAGAAGGTTTAAATGCTCGGTGCTACAGATAGAAAAATATAAAGATTAACCAAAGATTTGATTTCTGTAACAGACTACCATAAATCTTGATCTTTCTTCTCGTGTATAATTCATTGATGAACGTTCATTTACACGAGAAGAAATGTTTAATAACTATAATAAAATAATGCCTTGGAAATTGTTGATTTTAGACCATGAATCCGGTATCGTACTTGTGGTACCGGCAGCAAAATTATACATGACCATCTGGTTGGGTCATAACTGCTGCCAAGTCATTTGGATAGATATTTATATCTTTCTGCAAAAGATGTTGCTGGAAATATTGAATTCTGTTCAAGCGCAATATTTTGTATTCACATTATGCTGTTGTTTCAATACGCAGTGGCACCAGCCCATTGCAGTAAATGCATGCAGAGTGCATTGGATATCATGTACACAAAATAATTTTCATACAGATTAAATTTATATTAATTAGCCTGCTTATCTGATTTTTTCATTCTAGATTTTTTGTCCTCTGAGATCAAATTAATAACTGCATTAACAATAGAAATTTCATGAAATCCAATCAAGATATTTTCGCTCGAATATCTGTAGCTCTTATATGTTCATCACTTTACGCCAGTCACTCCATTGTCGCACTTAAAACTGGTCTAAATTATAAGCAGGTGCAAATTTGGAGCAAATGATATTATGGGATATCTCAATTTTGTTAAATAAAATATTTTTTTTTCTTCAAAAAAAATTATTGGTATCCTTTTGCCTCATCTCTGTTTGCTCCATAATATCATGATCTCAATATATATCGTTTTCTAGCGCTTTAACGATTGTGTTTCACCCATGGAGTACATGGGGAGCTCCACATTTTTAACCCTTTCGTGGGCCATTTATTTATCTTGGTTTTTTTAATGTTTTATCAACAATGAAACAATAGCATTTAAGGAAATATATATGTAGTGGTGTACTTTATTTACACAAGTGGCTTTTCTTTTGTTGTCTAGGGGTGAGTCACTATGTCCAGGATCTTGATATTCAAAGAAATAAGCTGATTAGAATAAAATTACTGTTTAATGAAACATTAGATTATTTCCAATTAAATACTGATTAACAAACTTTATGAGTTATTTCACGGATCATACTCTCAATTGTCACTGACCGCCACGTTGATCGAAAACGTGACCTCTCGTTCGTAAACCGGAGTTTGTCCCTCAGACGTCTCTCTCGTTCCCCATCGCTCTCGTTTCTCCCTCAAAACCCACCGTTCCGGAAGGGGATGCATATATTTGCTAGTAGAGCTATCTATTGGTGAGGTTGTAACCTCACTGATCGGAATATATTTATATTCCCTAATACTTTAAATCCTACATATATTATGTTGCCGAATTTTATGTTTAAATTTAAATTTTAAGAGTGGAAAGAATACTTCCCTAAAAGCCATTCACCGTCATAAAAAAAAATTCATTTAATGGTAATTGTTTGCCATGAAAAAATGAGAATGTACAGAAAGATATCGCATTTTGCACACATGCATCGGGTCCTCTTTTCTTGCCCCTTTCAGCTACATTTCCAACATCGTCTATAGTTGGAAACCTTCTTTGGCATATGATTTCCCGCATTAGCTACGAGCGCATCATTCGAAACTACACACTTCTTTGCTTGGAAGCTAGCAGGACGTCCTTTCCTTTTTCTTCAGGAATATTCATCTATTAGCTCACGAGCTAATGCTTTATGGAATATTAGTTGATCCAAGTTTCTGTTTCATTTGTTCACTTGCCACAGTATGAAACTATTTATGATGGCAAGATCCATAAGAAAATAAAACATACGATGCCACTATTTTACAGATAGTCTTATTTGGTATCTTTATTATTATTTTTATTATTCAAGTGATCAACCCCTCCCATGACATCGTTATATGCAGCGACTACTTTTGAACAAGGTACATCTTTAGTGCCATATTTTTTGTCCGATTCACAGATGTCATAATCTCTGGATTATGTGCAGTAGTGCAAAACTGAAGCGGGAATTAGTCTTACCATCGTTATAATAGCAAATCCAATATATTATAATGGGTTTTGCACTTCCTACAGGTGTATTTCGTAAGATCATGCAGATGAGAACTAATCTTACTAAGGCCCTTGAAAAGATTAATTGTGTTCTATCACCCACTAAAGAACAGTGAGCTGTTACTGTTTTTGGCTTACTTGTCATTTTTTATATGATAAAAAACTGAAAATTTATTTTTTTAAATTATATTAAATATTCATTTCTTAAAACAAAACCCCCCAAAAAACAAAAAAATCCTTTTCCCACACGCTGGATGTTTAAAGGACCCTAAAGTATCTAGATTATAAAAATACAATAGAAATATTGATAATAATATCTGTTTCCTTATTTAGAAAATGCTTTACACTCAAAAAGAAAACGAAACATATTCCAAATATATTTTGCCCAAGATCATAATCATGCATATATGAATTAGATGCAAATTTTATACAGTTAAATGAAAATATTAAATATGAGGCACGTTCCTTTTTCTCAAGTGAGAATTATACAATAAGATGAAATTTGTCATTAGAAAATAAAAATCATTAATAGCAAACTTCAGAATTTTATATTCCTGGTGTTTTTCTAAGAATAGTTAAACATTTTTTTTTTCTGTAAGAATTTTATAAAAGAGAAATTTTATAGGAATTTATTATAAAAATAAAATGAGTGAAATATCAAAAGTATTCTTTTTTTCCCCTTGACTTAAAAAGATGAACTCCATATATTTTGTTTAAAAATTCAGTATTCCACTCAAAGCAAAAATAAAAAAATTCGTGCGATGCAATTTTGGTTTGAATAAAAGATATTCAAAACAAAAGTTATGATTAAATTTTGCTGCTAAGAATTTTCCTCATAAAATTATTCCAATTCTTTTAGAGATATATATGTGTGTGATGGAAAATAAAGTAATTATAAAGTTTCGGTAGTCACATGAATGGCAGAAAAATGAAATTTTAAAATTTATCGGTTCACATTAAAATTTCTGTCTAGAAAGCTTTAGTATTTCAAAGTTAAACACATATATATTAAATTTATTCCTTGCTTTGGAAGCTTAAATAAAGATGAATAAAAATTAATACTCATTTACGTTTAGTAGATATGTCCTAATTTCAAGTGAAATTTCTTTTAAGACTTTGGTCTTGCTTAAATAATCATCCCATTTTTCTCCTCTTCATATTAATAAAGAGCATGCTTTTATTTTAAGTAGATTCCCTCTTTCAAAAATTATTATTTTCTCTTTCAAAATATAAAAAAAAGAACAGGACCACTTTAATTAATGAATTTTAAAAATTAAAAGAATATGAGACAGAACTCATTTTAGAAACAAAAATGGATTTAACTGGAACGAATATATTAAAATTAACTGAAAGCAAAATAATAATTTGATTTTTTTTATTTATTTATTTATTATTTATTTATTTGCTCTGTTTTTTGATATCCAGAAAAATTTGGAAGGGGAAAAATATAGCAATAACAGAAACTAAATTATGAAAATCAAATTATGAAAAAAGGCATTGAAATAATTGAATCAGTTTTGTGATAGCAAAATTATAAAAAAAGGACAAGTATTTACTTTTTTATTTTTACTCTTTGTTACTTTAGTTAGTTATTTAAAGATAAAATATACATTACATAAAGAACTGCTTTCAAAATACATTACACACGATAAACAGCAAGAAGGATAAAAATATTGCTGAAAACTATTGGAATCTAACCCATTTTAGGAAAACAACACACACTCATTGAGATGGTAGATAAAATCTAAAAAAAGAACACAAAACACACACAAAGGAGTGTGTGCTTATGAACACAGGATAGTAGTGATAACTTCAAATTTTGGAATGTTATTTCAGGGATTAGTTAGGCGAATATAAAACAAGGGGATATTAGTACTGTCCTATAAAATTATTTATTCATATGTTTGTACTCATAAAGTAATATTTTTGTAAGAAATATCCATTCATATTTGTGAACTAATTGTATTTTAAGAAGGAAACAATAGGTTTATGATAGCGGAAATAGGTTATAAATACTTTAGATTCAAAATTATTTAAATATCTAAAAAAAAAAGCTCCGTCAAGCGTTGTTCCGTACTTTGTCATGGTTTCATTTGGATCGTTTGACATAATTAAATTGAATTTTAATTTAAAAAAAATCTACTTAAGGCTTTGATTTGTCTTTTGAAAAATCTACATTAAAATCCCCACTTAGAATAATAGGCAATTTGTTCAGAAGAGTTGATCCGGCTTCACAGTGTATGCAACTAAATTTTTGTGAATGAATTCGATAATTTTTTCTACACTTTGATTTGGTGAAATATAAATAGTAACGAGAGAGAGATTAGAATTATTTGTCCATTTCCTGCTCTATACATTTTGCTGAACAAATTTCTCCGATACATGACTCATTAAACCCAAATGATTCAGTAGTATTTGATGCTACATCCATTTCTGAAGTGGCATAAGTTATATCTGTCTTATTTTTATACATAGTAACTCCACCAGCTCTGTGATTGTGTTTTTGGAATTTAGCAATGCAATGAAAAGCCCCATAGCCCTTGATTTTTTTTTTCCGATTGTTCATAACCATATGTATATATCACGTAAAATTTAATTATGTATTTGTTATTAATAAATAATTTTATTAATTAATGCTAATTATTTATCCAATAATTAATTTTTATTGTTTTTGTTCCCGAAAACCAACAAAATCAAAAGAATATGTTGAGTGGCGTATAAGAGCGTGATACCAAAATCGTGGACTTTCGACCCTGGATCCCCCCCTTCCCTCCTCCTTGAAATTTTTTTGTGTGCGTTACTGTGCTCTTGTCTAACTTTTTAAACCGTCTAAAAAACAAACACATCTCTAAAAAATTCAAACACTTTACATCTTTTCGCTACTTACAAATAGTGATACATATAACTTAAAAACGACTTTACATTAACATTCTGAAACAACCGACTACAAATGTGTCCAAACTTTAATCAATTTGCGTTCCGCCATAACCTATTTACCATTCCAACAACCATCACCGATGTCCATCAAATAACCTTAACCTACACTTATTACAAGTCCAAATTGGCAATGTCTCTACACTCTCTGGACTTAGCAGCAATTTATCCAACACTTCCTGTTACGAGGGCAACCTGACAACAAGACCCCACTGACCATTCAACTTGCCCACGAGACCAACACGACTTAATGAAAGACGCGGGGGCAAGCTTACTCGGTCATAATTTGACTGTCAAATTCTGTTGCGCTCAACCGTTTCATTAGGAGATTGATTTCCGTTGAGGCCTTTACAACTGTTCCCATTGATGATGGAAATGTTAATGACCATAATAAGCCTCGAGTCCATCGCTGTTTACTTTTGCACTTTTATGCCATGGCTGGTCGCAATCTATTCGCGCCGTTTGGGGTCCTTTAAGTTAGGGTCACCCATGTTCTTGTTGGGTTCTGGAATGGATTAATCAATTAGGATGTAGTTTGAAAGGAACTGGGTATTTTAATGAAACGACTCTAATCATTTTCTGATATTAAATTACGTTTGAATGTAATTATCGGTTGATAATTTTGAGTTTAAACTTGTCTGGATATGATTTAACAGTAGCATTTGTTGTCAAGAAAGGAATTTTGAACTCCAATTGGTTACCAAGCTATGGTATTATAGTTTAATGAGCAGAGGAATAATTTATTGAAATGTATTGCTTAAAGGAAATATCTGTTTATGAACCTTTTGTTAGAATTTGTGTAAGCTTTTTATTTCCATCAGAACAAGCTTTTGGATAGAAAACTAAACTGATACGCATTTGATTATAACATATAGATGTGTGAGTGTGTATTAAAAATGTGCATAGTTGGGAAAAAAACTTCTTTTTTTAAAATTTTATCTAAAGTAGTATTCCAAATTTTGAGCAGATTCTTTAAAAAAGAAGAAAAGAATAAATTAACATAGTAATAAAAAAAATCTCAAAATGAATTACTAGTACTTCAGCACATTCAAATTGCAAAAAAAACCCTAAATTTAATTATTCACAAAAGTTGACAAGCACACACGCACACACACACAGCTATTGCATTATGACCGTCGCTCACCTAGAGCTCTATCAGCTCTTAAATTCATAAAACCATCAAGAGTCAATGGCGCACACGAAAGGAAGGGGGTCAAATCCCCTACCTATCATCCTTGATTTTTTTCGAATGATTATAATTCCTTATCATCCATATTGTACCTAAAATAATAGTAATTCTGGTAATTTAATTAAGTATTTGTTAATATACTAATTTATTTAGTACTATTCTTTTTTTTCGACAATAGATAAAATCAAAATAAAATATTTGGCGGGGCATTGCAGTTTAATAGAAAATAGTGAATTTTTCACCCACGACCCCTCCTTGAAAAATTCCTGTGTGCGCCACAGTCAAGCATGCATGTCTCATGCTGGAGTACATACAACGCCCATGCACTATTTTTCTAAATGCGAAGTTTTTAACAACATAATAGAGAAAGTAATTAAATGATCAAATTTTGATGTAGATCAAATCGTTTTGGATTGGTGTCTGGCAACATCATATCAGAAATGGCGGGTTTGTGGGGCTGCTCACATGCAGACGTTTTGAGTACTTATCGAGCCTGGTGTATAAATGTGCAGGTTTGTGGTTTCTCACCACATTTATTCCAGAGGAGAGCGAAGACTATTAGGCTTTGTTCGCAATGATCAACTGTCTACAAGAACCAATATCTCCATAATTAACAAGACTGGTGAAAGTGAAGGAGTGTCTTAATATACAATTCAATATACACTACTGACATAGCCGGCATCTGGTCGTACTTTAAATTTGCAAAGTTTTTCACTGCACTGTTCGAGGATCGAGGTATAATTTCTATATTTCCATTTCGGCTTTACAAATATATAACCACTTTTAATAAGAAACACATAAAAAACAGGACTGTGCAATACTCTATATACTTAAAATAAATTTTCATTAATTCTATTATTCATGGTAATTCCCCATGAAAAATTCCTATTATGTATTCATGTATGTAGCTAGCACCGTACCAGCCGTATCAATGATACGGGGCCTTCTAGCAACAGGGGACCTACCATGTGTAAGCAAGAAGTCGTAAATTGTTCAGAGACCCCAAAAGAAGATCCCCAAGGAATTTTGATACAAGGCTTACTCAGGACTAGCTACGCCAGTGTATGTATTTTACCCTAGATTGCCCAAAGAATTCATTCTGACTGCATTTAATTTCATTCAGAAAAGCAATTATGTATATAATGACACAATTTCTTAGAATTTTCAGAATATATTTTTTTTCCAAGAGAAATTTTTTTTTATTGCTAATATTTACTAATAACTTGTTAGAAGACTGTAAATAATATAAACTATGTTAAAATTAATTTTTTAAATAAATTTCTTTATACACATTAGTTATTCTTTCAATACTTTCAATATAGGTATATACTAAGTTTCAGTCTTTCTAATGTTAATATAATGAGTTGTATTAATTGTAAAGAGCTTAGGAAAAAGACTTTGATGATCTTTTGATCGTACTCCTATTTGAGAGTTTTAATCTGCCAGTTAAATTCTAGTTTGACATTTGAGTATTAATTCCCGGCTTAAACTCATTGATAGAGAAGCAGATCTTCCAATAAATATATTCATCTTGATGGTTAATTACTTATTCCTCTCCAACCTTAATTCAATAATTTATTCATAACTTGAATTTATAAAAAGCCATTATTTACTTTAATATATTTTTATTATCTAAGGAATGCAAAATGTATCAGTTTCTAATAGTTTTCATTTTCTTTTTTCATCATGTAATTAGATTTGACTAAGTTTCACTCTTTCTAGTGTTAAATCACAATTTAAGAGGTTTTCCATTAATACAGACATTAGAGCATTATTTGTATATTCTAGTATTTGTTTTGCACCATAAAAATGGTTTCACGGTCTCTTAAAATGTAATACACATTGCTTATATATATAAAACATTTAATTAAATAATAGTAATCTAATTTTGTTTACTTTTGCAAAAATATTAATAAAAAATTAATTAATTACGCAAAAGCTGTTTAATTCATTCTTTTATATAGCTCAACTATGTTTAAAGCATTTTTTCAATTAATTTTATGATTTATGATACACACTAAACTCTTTTAAAATTAAATTTACTGTAAATATCTCTTTAAATATAAAAACATGGAATATTTGAGCATTTCAGTAGCATGAAAAAAAAATTGAAAATTAAAGGGAAAATGCGGTCACAATAATCGACAAAACCAATAGATGAAAAAGAAAACTCCTTCTCCTTAGATTTTGAGTTATTATATATAATGCAGGAACCACGGATAGCAACTGTGATCCTGGGGAAAAATAACGAAAGAAAGGGAAAAAATATATTTTCTAAAGAAGAAAAGTCCGCTTAATAAGGGAAGAAATAATCTGCTTCCGGTTTCACGTAAGCTACTGGAATGCATTTCCAGTATTCGTTTGAAAAGATATATCTCTAAGAATTGAGAAATATGATGCAATTTACAGTTAGATTTGATAAGGAAAGATAGAAGGGTTTTTTCTTCTTTTTTACAATTTTTTTGATAAGTTAGAGTAAGATTTATATTTAGGCCGGAAAAGAATTCCAATGTTGAATAGTAAAATTCTTTCTGCTATCGTCAAGAATAAAATAAGTTTTTTTGATGATGTATTTCTCTTATCGAGAGATAGAAATATTTAAGATTTCTGACTGAAAGTCGCAAAAGAACATATCTTTTTCTAGTTTTCGAGAATTGTTTCGGCATAGAAACGTGTAAGTAATAGCAAATAAATTATGCTGCCATTGTTCGTTAAAATTTCAGTCTTTTGTCATAAAATTATGACATAAATGCAATTAAATAAATATGTAACCATTTCTGCCTTCTTTTACAATTTGAAAATAACTTAATTTTGTATGTGTCAAATTTTTCACAAAGTTATTTTGTTTTTAAATTTAGCATTTTAATTAGAAATTTTTAAGAAATATTTCAGTATTATACATTTTATTTCTTACTTTACTCCAGGTATTTAGGAGAGAATGTGATCGATTCCAACTGTGTTACTTTTGTTTCTGCAAACCAAAATAATCATATTGTTTCAGATTTAACCACCTTTCGAAATCTTTTTTCTTTGGCATTTTTTTTTTTAAATTTAGAAGTTTTTACTGGATTTGTGATATCCCCCCTGCTTGGGGGTACCATCTCTTCATCTACGTCACCTAGATTTGTGGAAGGAAACGATGGATCACCCAAATTAGCCGTAATAAATCTAATTTATTATTGTCTAAATATATTGAACAACACAAGTCTTACTATAGGAAGGCAATCAGGAGTGATATAACGTATTCCTAAATTCCAAGTAAATAGGCGCCTGGAATCCCAATCATCTATCTTTAAGAAAAGTTATCCCATGAATCTTCATCTTCCTTAATTTCTTTAACACGCAAAAGCCCGTTCTATAATTAGGCTTCTAAGTTTAATGTCTTACCATCAGCTCTCGGCATTCAGCATCTCAGATACCTTTTCCCTTCTTCGCGATTACAAAACCTTCACTATGTATCTACTAACTAATCTGAATATTACGGTTTCTTCTTGAGAGGATTAACTGTGAATTAACTCAATGTTGGACCCAAAGATTCCCAAAGAGGATTAATAGGAAAAACGTGGTGCAGCTCCGTCACAAATTGATTATATTTCCAATGAAGAATGTCTAAGAAATTTAACATTTAAAACGTGCGAAAATGGCAAAAATGTTATTAAATTTGTCTTATAGAAATGTAGCACTGATCTGCTTTGGTATCAAAGGTTTTTAAGTATTTAAATTTATTAGAGGCTATTTATAAGAGGAAATTTTTCACAGGGAATTACAGTTCTCTCCCTTATTTAATAATTTATAAACTTATTCTGATTTATTTACAATGCAGAAACTCATGGCGGATAAAATAGAAATCTAGGCTCACAAAGCATCGAATTTTCCTCATCCATACACACACAAGTAAAGAGGATAATATCTGAGCAATAGCGCTCATAAGAATTTTTCAAGGTGAAGGGGAGTCCAGGGTCGAAAGTTCACCATTCTCTTATGATACCCCAATACGCCGCCAAACATATTCTGTTGATTTTATCGATTGTCGAGAACAAAAATAATGAATAAATAATTAGCATTAATTAAAAAAGTAATTATTAATAACAAATAATTAGATTTTATGTAATATATACATAGGAGCATAATCAACCAAAAAAATCAAGGTATATGAGGGGGTGACCATGCCCCCCCTTTCCTTGTGTGCTCCACTGTACTTGAGTATTGTTTTTCTCTCTTATATCTGTAGAATTCTTTATGAATATTATTCGTATATATGATTTCTTTTAACGTGAGGTAGCCTTCCATACATTGCTTCTCAAACTTTCAATATTCGCGACCCAATATTCAATCATCATTTTTATTGCGCCCCCACCATACAATAACATGATTTGAATTCAATAATACTATACTTTGACACTAAAGCTACAATGCGACTTTAACCTCTTACATGACACCGACAAATATAAGCGTCTCTCTCAACCAAAGCATTAATTTCCTGGGCGTATATATACGTCTTTCCGAAGTATGATCTTTTGTATGCACTGCTATCCATAAAGTTATGCCGAAGGCTTTGGAAGGCAATAAAAGGACCATGACAGTGTTTGCAAAGGATTTTCCTAATTCAGAGGATTGGCTTATTTATTCCTTTTCACCTACCGCTCCTCCCTCCAAAAAAAAACCCATCGAAATACGCACGTCTGCGTGGAAAATGGTGGCATTGGGGAGCGAATAGTATAACTTTTAATCGGCATTTAAGGGATTAGCTATAAACTGTACAAATTATCAAGATAAGTGTTAATACGAGCCCATGGGGTCACTGATAATTAACAAACTTGTTCTTAACTTAGTATTGTCAAATTAAAAATTAATTACAAAATACATTGTATAGTACTGATACATTTATAAGTGTATTACATCAGTGTAAAAGCGTATTTTGCATTTTATTAGAAAGTATTTTGTTTACCTTAAGTAAATTAATAATTTTTTTATAAATAGTCTTTTGTTTTCGACTTTTCAATAAGCTCGCGCCCCCCTCGTAGAATTATCACGCCCCCAAGGGGGGCGCGCCCCACAGTTTGAGAAACCCTGCTTTAATATGCCATATGATGGTTTTGTATTGAAATCTAGACTCGAAAACGCGACGGCCTGAACATTAGCAACGACGACTTTGCATCCATAATCGATCATCTACCTAGGCCTTCACGTTTATACAAAAGCAGTGACGCACACAAGGGGAGGGTCCTGGGGCTCCGGAACACCCCCCCAAGCCCTTGATTTTTTTTCCGATTGATTATAATTCTAAGTCTAGAGTATGTAAATTTTAATTAAATATTTGTTATTAATGATTAATTTTATTAATTAATGCTAATTATTTATTCTATAATTAGTTTTTTACTGTGTTTTGTTCCCGAAAATCGACAAAATCAAAAGGAGCATGATACAAGAATGGTGAACTTTCGCCCCCGGACCCCCCCCCCCTTGAAAAATTCCTGTGTGCGCTACTGTACAAAAGCTATTAATAATAAACGTTCTTAAGATAAATTTTAAGTCTGTTATCTAGAAAAAAATATTTTATGTTCTTAATTGTCTTTTTAAAACGTTAAAAAAAAAATCCCTTCAAGAAACATTTATTAAAACTGTAACCCGAGCCAATTCCCTCTATATTGTTGAATACTAATTTTTTATTAAACTAATTCAATTATTATGTTTACCTCATGACGCGCTGTAGACAATATTTACGACTTCAATTCCTCGAATTCAATGCAAGTAAATCAAATCAGTTCGGATAAATTAAACTTTAAATAAATTTCCTGCAGACCATCATTACACATCTTTTCGGAGTAGTTCGAAGCAGTAATACTATTTTATCATATTTTTTTCGGCTCTCATCTCTTTAATATCTGAGCTTACGTATCTCGACACATCACCTATTCGAATATACATCCATTCCTATTCTATTCCATGCCCGTTCGATATCAGCTACACCCCCCTTCCGCACGCACAGCTCAACCCGAACCAGTTCATTTAACCTGCGAGGTCCTGTTTCACGGGCATTCAATTACACCAGTAACCTGCAGAAACTGAACTCGCGTCAGCATACTAAATCAATATAGTAAATGAACAGGATAGGTGCAGTCATAAATCATCTGTCGATTCTGATTAAAACTATACGGGACTGTTACTGTAGACGTTTGTGTGCGCTATTTGCAGGCGTTTAGGTAGGTACATACTGCAGCTATTTGGGCATTAATATTGTATTCGGAAATGATTATTCCAAGCTATATTGATACAGATAGGCCGGACTTAGGGATGGTGTTGTGGTGATATTTAATATGCGCCGTTATTGTCTCAGGTGGAAGCAAAGGGTAATATTTAAATGTTTGTTTAATAAAGTGTACGATGGGGTGTGTTAGAGTTGGAATGGAGATTTACTGAAGTAATTAACCTCCAAGGGGATATTATATAAGCTACCAATAAATTTGTCAGCTACATGTATTCAATTTATATGAATAATACTATAAATAATGCTGGTTTAATACTAAACAAAGTAACATAAAAAAATTAAAGTCAATTCCTGTTTAGGTCAACAAAGAAATTTTTTTTTTATTTTAGTTAATTAAATTTAATGAGTGAATTAATATTTGAAAAAAAAATTGTATGAACATCAAGTGTCATCCACTACAAGTTTAAAAAATATATTTGAAGCCAAGGAAAAATTCGTTAGAAAAACTTACTGGTGCCATCTGTCGATGGCACCAGTATCTCATCAGAATAAATTTATAACTAAAAAACAAACTTAATTAATGAATTAATGTTTGAAAAAACTGTATAACATCAAGTCTCATCCACTTCAAGTTTGCAAAAATGTATTTGAACTACAGTGGATGAATAAAAATTATTTTTTTAACGATTGAAAATTTGAACAAGATATATATATATATATATATATATATATATACAGAGAGAGAGAGAGAGAATTAATAGTAGGAATTAGAGAGAAAAAACCTACAAATATATAAAATTCTGATAATTAAAAAGAATATGTCTGATTAAAAGATATGAAAAAAATCAACAGACCAAAAATGAATAATTAATCTTTTTCCTAAAGTTATCAGACTTTGGGATTTAATGTAGGTTTCAGCATGCTTTTATACATCAAAACCAAATTTTCCACTTTTAGCCGAAAATACATAATAGTACAAGAAAAATAATGAATGAACAAAAACTAGAATTATCGAATAACAGATAAACCTAATATTTATATGCGTATTTGTACTAAACATAAATAGAGTTTAAATTTACATGTATTCTCGAGCCAGGAGCGTAGCTACCGCCGTATCAATGATACGTAGCTTGGGGGCCCGTATCAACAGGTGAAAGCTAAAAATTGTAAAATGTTAAGGGATTTCTAAGAGCTCCTCTCCCCCCGAAGGAATTTGGATACTGGGTTGAACCAATACTAGTTACGCCAGTCATTTGAGCCCAAAGCAAATACGACAATTTTTGTTTATAAATGGAAAAAAAAAAGTAAATTATAGAAGTCAAATAAAATAATATAAAAAGATATTTAAAAACGTATAGATGAAATATACAATTAATAAACTAAATAAACTAACAGAATTTCCTGTATATGTATATATGTCACGGATAGCTCTAGAATTAACATTAGAACGTCCGTTAATGTAGATTAGACACCGAAGCATGTTTAGTTTGTTCTCCTTTCCACATTTTGGAATGGAATTTGAAAATCATTAATCATATTCCATAATGATTATATAGAAAAGCTTTGTGATTCTAGGTTAATTAAAAGAGTTTTTGCAACTAAATATACCTAGAACATCCGCAGGTATCACTTCCACACCAAGGCCACTTATCATTATAATTAGCTGTCGTTCAGTATGAGATAGTTCGCGAAGTAGATATACCATATAAGTAAAACGAACTTCCAGAAGTAATACCACACATTTTTTTGACCTTGAATGCAGTGTTATTGTGTTCATAAAAGAAATGAGTCAGTTATACTAAAATAGATGACCCTGAGTGTTTCGTTACATAGCATTTGCTTATATGCTCATAAAAAAATGTTGCATTCGATTTTCGAGCCTTGTGCAGAGCAGGCACCCTAAAAGACGACTCGTAGAAAAGGCGTAAGACCTGATTGAACTACTAATTTGTTGCGAGAACTTTCTGAGAATGAATCGGATGGTGGTTAGCTGTCTTGCTCTATTTTAGATCCTGATGAAGACATAAGATTGAATGAAAGTGACTGCTAAGTAAGTGCAGATATAATTGATAATGTTCCAGTAAATCCTGATATATATATCGCTAGGGATGACACAGAATGGATCCGCATAACAGTTATGTTCAGATTTCCTGATTATGTTCCTGACAGATTTGCGACTCGGAATGTTTTGCGACAAAGCAATGATCCAACAAGCTTCATGAAACATAATATTGACGTCAGTTTTTATGATATAAACGGTAATAATATATAATAATTACATGAAATAATAATAAAAAGTTTAAAATCTAAGCCCTGCTGAACCGTATAATTCTGTATTTATTTAGTTATACAATTATTTTGCATATTTTATATCATGGTGTCTAAACGGCACCGGTGGACGTTTAAGGGTAATCGAAATGACGGATGTTCTAGTGTTAAAGCATTTTTAATCAATTAATTTGTTTACAGTCATGGAAAGGATGATAAGGCTTCGTAGTTTTAGTTCAATATTATAGTTTACACACAATGAGCAGCTACGAAACAGAACACAGCTACACTCTGACAATCACACACTACATTTAGGTCATTCACAAAAACATTCATTGTTATCTTCGAAGATTTCGTCTTTTTATAGAGATGGTTTACCGGACGCTCTTAAAATCGTACGATTTACGGTAAAGGTTTTTCTGGTTGATCCATATGCTACAATGCGATTTTAATTATAAACCGTACAAATTATTAAGATAAGTATTAAATTTTGTACATAATTTTGAATATGACAAACCCATGGGAGTCACTAATAAATATTAATCTTGTTCCTAACTTAGTATTGATAAATTAATTATCAAATACATTGAGCAATATTGATGCATTTATAAGTATATTATATCAGTTTAAATGTTCATTTTATTTTTGCTAGGTCAGAAAGAATTTTGTTTTGCTTCCTTTCAGTAAATTTGTATTTTTTTTATACCCTTTTAATTTCAACTTTTCGATATGCTCACCCCCCCTCGCAGTATTAGCAATTATCTCGCTCTCCTAGAAAAAAGGTGCCCGACAGTTTTAGAAACACTGGTATAGAGAAACATAAATATTTTGATTAAATATTAACTATTTTCTTTTTAAATTCAAAAACATTTTCATGAAAGAAAATTTAACCAATTGTTTTGCGATACAGTATTAAAATTTAACCAATACCAACAACATGAAAGTTAATGTAACAAGCATTGCTGCTCCAAAACATTTACTGTAATTAGCAGCAATGTATTAACTAGTTTATAATGAGTCAAACGCTTCATAACGCCAAAGAGCCAACCGTGTGTCTTCTCTAATGCAGTCCAATGCTTCCACAACAATTGGTTTTCATAATAATACACATGGATCAGTTAATGATAGCAAACAAAGTTAATGGAGCCAGGAGTTGTGAAAACTGCCTAATAGATTATTTGCGAACATAATCACCCAAGGGGATTATAACTTCCTCTTGGCAACCACTATTGTCACTAAAATGAGTCAACAACTCACAGTTTTCATGTGAACCGATTCATTAGTTAATCGGCGCCACTTTATTACAGCAATCTAAAGAGCAAATACCAGTGTACGGGGCTCAAATAACTGTAATTTAAATGCCTTTAGATAGGAAATTTCTCTGTTGTAGATAACTTGTTCTCAATTACAGCAGGACATAGAATGGTTGTATTCATTTCACTAGTGCTATGTTCGTGATTATCTGAACTAAGAGGGGATATTTCAGGTTGTGATACTCTCCATTGGGTTTTATAATTCATATAATAATTAAAATCAAATCAAGAATTATATAAATGGAATATATTGAAACAAATCTTTCTTTTTTTGTGTGATTTTTAATAGAAATATAAGTTATGAAAAACGTTTGTATCCTTAATTAATTATTTTATTTCATTTATTAGTATTATTTGTAATTTTTTATCTCTAAAGTACAAAAATTCCTCGAATATATACGTTAAGCTTGCTAAAGCAGCGTTTCTCAAATTGTGGGGTCCACCCCCTTTTGGGGAGGCATTAATCTTATGTGAGGGACACGAGCATATCGAAAAGTTGAAAATGAAAGGTTTAAACTTATAATTAATTTACTGAATGGAATCAAAGCAAAATACATTCTGACGTAATAAAAAGCAAAATACACTTTTACACTGATATAGTTATAAATGTATAAGTAATACACAATGTATTTAATTATTAATTTATCAATACTAAATTAAAAACAAGATTAATAATTACTAGAGATTTCCATGGGCTTGTCACATACAAAATTATGTAAAAAAAAATGTAATATTCTCTTGATAATTTGTACGGTTTATAAGTAATTTTACATTGTAGCTTTATCAAAGTACATTATTATTGCATTTAATAGATTGTTATTGTATGGTGGGCGAGGGAAATTATGTCTGAAAATTGGGTAGTAAATAATGAAATTTTGAGAAGCACTGTGCTTAAGACACCCGCGAATTCCGGCATTTTATATTCGTGAACTAATTAAGTTTAAGTTAATGTGTATATGATTGTTATCTAGCATCGCCACTAGTTCTCAACACGTTTTTGTGAAAAAAGAATTAAACATAGTATAATATAATTTATCGATGTTCGATATATTTACAAAATGAAAAAAGATAATTAATAAGAAGTGAATAGTCAGTTTATTTTACCAATATTGAAAAAAATTTCGAGAACCTGCAATATTTCGAATCGTCAGTATCATTTTCAATTTCCTCATACGATTCTGCGTTTCCTTATGATTATATGTTTAGAACCGATGAATTTATTCAAGAAATAGATCAAACTATATATGGAGAGTCTGTGAAAGCAGAGAACACATTTAAAATTCGTTCGAAACATTTGATCGACCCTTCCTTCAGCATTAATAAACTACATAAATTTTGGAGTCCAAACGTAAGCGTACACTTCACAAACTTTTAACAATCCATCTGAATTTCAGGGAGCAATAAATCGGGATACAATTTCTACTTAATGCCAGAGTATGTTTACGGTAAATTATTAGCGAAATTTTACTTTCAAGGTTGCTGGGCTTAAAATAATGAAGCTCAGGCATTACGAGCGGATCAATCCGAACTAAATTCTAATATTAATCTCTTAATGATTCACTATTAAGAATCACGAATAAAATTGTAGTTTGCGTAACTTTATTTCCCAGCGTAACAAAAGTTAAGACTATCATATATTTATGTTTTATAATGTTAAAAACAAAGCCAAATCTAGAAAAGATTTAGAATTTAATAAGATAAGATAGATGGTAGAAGAAAAAAATTTAAGATAGAAGAATTGTTTTAGAAATACACAGATGCATATATGTGGGTGTGTGTACCGGTTGTGCATAATTCAACTTGAAAATTGTGATCAGTCTGTAGCAAAAACTTTACTTAAAACCGCATGTTCGACTGTTGAATGCAGCATGAGCTAGGTAATGTTACGCATATGGTTTTCTATGCTTTCTTTAAGGTCAGATAGAGATGTGATGGGATCATGGCAGACCGTAGTCTTGAGGTATCGCCATAGCCAAAAGTTGTAAGGATTCAAGCCGAGAGATATAGGAGGCCAAGCTGTAGGAAAATGCCGGCTGATAATTCTGTCGTCACCGAAATGGCTCCGGAGCACTTGTTTCACACAACGGGCGATGTGTGGAGGAGCTCCATCTTGCATAAATACTGTAGATGTATCATATAGCCTTGCCTGAAGAAACGGAGTAATAGATTGCTCTAATAATAAAGCTCGATGTAAAGTTGTGTCATCTTATTCTAAAAAACGCTGAAATTTCAGATTTGGGAGGATAAGGTTACGGTTATTTCCCCTTTTGCCGGGTAAACTAGAAATCAGTTTTCACGCGAAATCATGGAATGCTGTCGACCATTATGAATCAAAATCCCTCAAGATGAGTACATAGATAGATTGACAGATAGATGTATAGATATATATGCGCATTTATGATGAGACCACATAACCTTAGAAGTCAGTTTTGTTGATCCCAACCAAGTATATCTCAACCAACCTTCTCACAAATCAAGTACTTCTACTAGAGTGGCAAAGCAAATTCACTCTTTTCTTATCCACTTGCCCGCCTGACTCTTGCTGCATACAGTACGACCTTTGGAGTGCTATAGACATGGTTTAGAGAACTTACAGATTACTTAGGCTTGAGAATAATAAAATAAAACTACTATCAACGATTGCTTTATTAGTTTTGAGCCACGACTTTCCAGATCATCTAACAGGAAACCAATTGAGAATCCGTCCAAATCATATCAGTATATATATATGAATATTTCTGCTGCACGGAGACGGTGGTACCATAAAGCATTGATTAACCCTACTTTCATTGGCCTAATTCAGAAACAGGTTTAGGAATCATAATAGATCT
>BMAV01024243.1:0-106195 GCA_019973955.1 Trichonephila inaurata madagascariensis | reverse complement strand
TTCCCCCCTTCCCCCTAAATTTCAGGCTATTCTAATGTTGTGAGAGGGGGGAGGGGCTTAAAATAGACTGACTTAGAATAAATTTAAGATTTCATTTCCTATCTTTTAAGTAATCAAAATCAACTAACATTTTTTGCTGTATTGAAGTCCCATCTATATATAGAAATATATTTATGCAAGAATCCCCAGACAAGTTGTTGGTTAAAATAATCGAAAATATTGAAAAATATTTTGATTCTTTGTTGTTGGAAGGAGTTGAAATTTGACTGATCCACACTTTTATTGATGTGTACTGTTTTCTAAGAATTTCGAGTATCATATTAATATTAATAGATTGAACTAAATGAATTGTAAATATGCCTTAAATTGTGTAATTGGAAATATTAGAAAAATTATCATGTACAAAAATTTTATTTGAATGTGTATATGAAAAGAAATCTTTTTCTTTCCAAGCTATGTTTTTGCAATTGCATTTAAAAGCATTACAGCTACGTATTTTGTTGGATACCTTCATTTTTTTATCTACGGTTACTGCAATTATTTAATTGTAGTAGTTGTAAGATTATTTTTCTTATTTTGTAATTCTAATATTGTTGCAGATGTGATTCATATTTTAATTCATTAATTGGTTTGGTGATCATGTTTAGTATTTCCAAAAATAAGTGTGTGTGGGGGGAGGGTGAAATACTCCATCTATTTTGCAGTAAAGTATGAAGGTAGTTTTCGAATTTCTCCTTAGTTTTTCTAGGAAATACTGCTTTATTTGTCCCCTATAAGGCCCCGTATATGGGGATATGGCAATAGCTATGCCCCTAATGCCTGGCTGAACGATTAATAAGCCCGATTGGGAAATAGAAAGAATGTTTTTGTTACTAAGAAATGAATTTTTAAACTAATTCAATAAACAGTAAAATTTTGTGTTGTTTTTTTAATGAACAAAATTCATTAAATAAATGTAAAAAAAAAAAATATAGAAAAAACTGAGATTTTACATGTTTTTGGGATAAATGTTTTTAAATGACAATTAAATTTTTGACCAAATCTAACAGATTAAAATTTTTTACTGTTAAAAGCTGAGTGAACTTAAATTTCTAATATTTTCTTTTTCTGCTCTAGAATTTTTTGAAATTTTTGAATGAAATTACATATGGATGTTTTGGGTCCATGATGAATGAGCTTAAATATAAATACATGTCTCAAATTCTCATTTGTTGAAATAGATCATAGGGCCTTGATCTCTGATGAGGTCTTCACCCCCTATCTTTTGATTATGTTGACTTTTTGATGGGAGCTTCCCAGTTAGTGGGTATTGAAAATTTAAAAAAAAAAAAATTAAAAGATTTAAAAAAAAAGTTGAGAATTAAAATTAAAATTGCAACCTTTGAAAAATTTAAAATAATTGTAGGAGCTATGAGTGTTGGATTGTTCTTAGAACCCCGAAGCCTTACCGAAAAAAAAAGAAACTAATTTTGAGTGAAAAAATCTATTTGCTGTTTACGATGTAATTTCGGGATTGGGAATGCGTATTTATTCGAATATCGCATACAAAAAAGAAAAAAATTTCCCGTTTTGTTATATTTAATTTGTTTACATTTTTTTCTTTTAAAAAAATTACCACCTTGAATGTTTTGATTTACTTTAATGTTTTTAAAAAATTTGAATTATCTATTTATGAATAGGTTTGTCAAAAAGAAATGATTTAAATTGTTTCTTTTCCCTTTTCATTTTTAAAATAAGCCCTTAAAATAAAATAATGTGTGAATATATATATATATATTTTCCTTTAAAAATTTTTTCAATTTAATGTAAATACATGCGAGCAAAACAGAAATTTTTTCTGTAAAAGTTTTGCTTTGTTGGGGTTTGGCCAAGACCCGCCGTGCAAAAAAGCCAAAAAATCGAATATGTCTAGGCTCAAATGTCCCCAGTTGGTGGGGTGTGGAAGTTAGTGGGGGGTGAGGGGCTAGCCAGGTATCGTTTCGCCCGGATTATGGTTCTTTAGGAATCTTTTTGAAAAAAACCTCGATTAACAAAAAAGTGCGACGTTAAACCCACTCAATCAACCCTTATTAAAAGTTGTATTTTTATGTTATTAAAAATTTTTAAAATTTATTATTTGCGTCGTTGAAAAGGTATTTAATTAACATTTAACTCTTATATAAATAAATTCAAATTTTTGGGAAATTTAAAAAAATATGAAGGACCAAAATTTTTTTTGTTTTGAAAAAAATAAATAAATAAAATTGCTTTGCTCCCATAAAATAATTTTTAAATATAGAAATTATATTCTTACTTTTCTTCGTCGTACATTTTAAATTTTTTTTTTTTCCAAAGTTTTTGTACAAATATAAGAACAAATTTTTTTGCTTGAAATAGTTCGTGATAGTGTCAATTTTGTTTTAAATTGCTAACCATACTATTAAAAATGATTCATTTTTGAATCGAATCTAAAAAATTTTTTAATTTTAAAATTTTTTAGGTTATATTACGGGTTTGTTCAAACTGTATATACACTGCTTTTAACCGAAACTATTTTGTTTTCCCAACGGGTGTCGCAAGATTGTCTTGAGTAATCAAATGCTTCCCGGGGTTTCCCCTCTTTCTAGATCAGAAAAAACATTGAAATATCCACCCCAATTTTTTTGTAATATTACTGGAAATGAAATACAAACTAAAAATTAAGAGATATAAAGGGAAAGTGATTTTTTTTACTAGGTTAATTTGTATTACAAGGTGACAGCATAAATCATTAAAACAAAAAATCATGTCTGAGTTTTTGGCTTTAAAAACATTTCTGTTTTTAAAATTTTGGAATATCGTAAGTAAATTTTTATATTTTTTAGCATGGTTTACAATCTCCAAAACAAAAAGAAAGAGGGGGGATAAGTTCTGGGGTACCACCGGGGGGGATTTAGGGTTAAACCTGAAAACACAATTGATTCTAAATGTTGGAAAATTGTTATTGAAGACCAATTTTCCCCTTTTTTAAATTTTTTTTCAATTTAAAGTTTTTTTTTTCTTTAAGGTTTTTTTTAAGCCATACTTCATTCAGTTAGAAATTTAAATAGTTTAAATAAGTAGATCTATACCCCCTGTCATTAAATTGGTAAATCTGCAAAAATTCAATATTAATAGCAGGGGTCTACCCCCAAACCGAAAAACATGGCAAGGGGTTTATGAAACAAAAAAAATCTGGGGGAAAATCTGTTGTAAGGATCTGGTTTCTTTTCTTACTCAAAATTACAAACTTTGGGATTTCTGGTGTGCGGTTCCCCCCGCGAAAAAAGGACACTTTAAGGACGTTTCGTTGAAACTGGTAAAAGTAATGCTAGTTCTTTTCCTTTTTATGGTGGGGGGTTAAAAAAACAGCAGTAAATTTTTTTCCATGGGAGAGTTCTTATTTTGGACAAGATCGTGGTGAAATTTTTGACTCGGGGCGCTTGAACTGAAGATTTTTGGGGAATCCCCTTCCCCACTTAAAAAATATATCTTAAAAAAAATTTAAAAATATATGATCAGTGGGGCGCACACAAGAGGGGTGTCCTAGGGGGGCTGGACACCCCCCTTGTTTTTTTATTTTTAACCTATGCATATAAGAAAATTCAATTATGTATTTTTATTAATAATTAATTTTATTAATTTAAATTAATTTTTTATTCAATAATTAGTTTTGATTGTTTTTTTCTCAAAAAACCCCCAAAATCAAAGGTATGTTGGGGGGCATATTAACATACCAAAATAGTGGACTTTTTTACCCTGGGCCCCTCCCTTGAAAAATTTTTTTTTGGCACTGATAAACATATTTTTTATATTATATGTAAAAAACAATTTTAAAAAAATATTTTTTTTTTTTTATCAAAAAAAACATGATTAAAATTAAATGTTATTATCTTGATAATATTAATTTTTTATCCAATAGTCACCAACGCATGTGTTACATTTAGTAAATGATATTTTTCAAAATTTTACAAAACTGTTGGGGATATGAAAAAATTTTGAAATTATCTAGTAGCCCTATTCGGATTTAATTTTTTTTTATATTTTTTTTTGTAACCACTCGCATCGGGAAAAATTTTTTTACTTTACTAAATACATTTTGTGAAATTTCGCTGTGTGGGGGAAAATTTTGACTCTAAAGTTTAAAAATTTAGCTTAAATTTAAATTTTTGCATCAAATCTGTTTATATGTTGATAAATTCTTCCATTTTTTCATTATATGTTCCCCCCCCAAATGTAAGGGTTTCAAAACATTGTACTAACTATATGAATTCTCAACTATTAAAACCCCTGCTGGTTGTTTTACTTAAACTTACACTTTTTAAAATTTTTTTTTTTTTGTGCTGGATATATACAGTTTTTTTCCCGAATCTAAGCCGCCATCGATTCTAAGCTGCACACCAAATTCTCAACAAGTTTTTGTGAAAAATGAAAAATAGTGTAAAAGGGTTTATCTATAAGAAGTGAATAACTATTTATTTTATCAGTATTATAAACTTTAAATTACATACATGCCACCGTACTTGCTCTAAATACCCAACCAACAAATTTCTCTCCCTTCGACTCTTAAGCCGCACCCGATTTTCAGTAGCATTAACATTGGAAAAAAAGTGCAGCTCAGATTCGAGTAAATACGGTAATTCCTCCGCTTTAATTAAGCATTCACTAGTAAAATCTTCTTTAGTAAATGATTTTGATCTGTGTTCGCGATTAAAAGTGATATTATATAACTAGTTTTTACTGCAGTTTGTGACGTCTCACGCGTCCTTTCTCTAACATAACCTCTGTGTTCTTTGACGGCCAAGATTAATGGCAAATCTTTTCCAACCCAAATCCAAGAAGTGAAACGAAGGATAGATGCAAATAAGATAACCTTTAAAAGGACAGAAGTTTTAGTGAGCGGGATGGCAATTTAGAGAAAGTTCAGTTCAGAAAGGATAGAAGTGTAAATTGACGGCTTAACTAAGAATCACGAAAATCTCGCCATTCATCCAAGGTACATACCATTGTACGCCAGCTTAGATGAATATCTGAAGTGGATTGGACCGTTGCTTAGAAATCAAGGTAGGAGATTATATATATTCTGAATGCGAATATATTATTGATTGAGAGTAGGCGGATATAATATAATTATATAGATAAGTGACCCAATTGAGCGATCTGTTAATTACGGCTACGTGTTTTGGTTTATTCTCACTTAATATAAGTTTGTTCGATATATAAGGAATTTAAGTTAAACTCTTAATAAAAGTCATATTAAGAATTCTAAAATGTCTCATCATTTCGAAAATCCCACACCTCTAACTTACGCTGAAACCCCACGATATGGTCAACGAAGATCGACCATATCACAATGGCGCCCAAACCGATATAATTTATATGACTCTGGGTTAGGTAATGCAGGCGGGTTTGGTATTTTACCAGAAATGTGCTTTTCCGGGTCCGAGAATGTGAACGAATTTCTAGAGGCCATAGACAATCAAATAAAATTACTAGAAATTCCTAGTGACTTAGCATGTGCTTATTTGAAAGGTCACCTCAGGGGAAGGGCTCAAGATTGGTATCTAATATTCGGATCAGTGTTAGTGCAGGATATCGCCACGGATTTCGCGCAGCTAAAAGCAGAGTTAGCGAAAGCTTTCCCCGCAATTAAAAATAAAGAGTTAGAAGCGAGGTTTTTCGCTTCCCAGCAGGGAAGAAATCAGGAACCAACAGATTTTGTTTACGATTTACTCAAAATTCATAAGAATCTAGAACTAGGGATGTCGCAGGCTGATTTGGTTGATCACATTTTTGTTAGACTCGAACCACAAGTCCAGGTTTATGTGGAAGTCCGGAATCCGCAGAACACGGTACAATTTTTAGAAATCTTAGCTAAATTTGAAGAGAGGTATTCTTACAAATTAAAACGGGGTTCGCAGAATAGTGATAATGTGGAAAGACGGAGTCAAAACGCGCATAGGATGTCTAATTTTGATGATAATCGCAGAAAGTGGAGTAATTCTGAAGTTGGGCGTAGACCAAATAATGGCAGAAATGATTCTAGAGGTACTAATGAGAATGGCCGTCAAAGTAATAAGTGGTTCGAGAGTAGGAATAGATTTCAGAATGATGATCGGAGATACTACGAAAGGGGATACCAATTTCGAAAAGAAGATCGAAATGATAATTTTAATAGAGGGGACCGCAGAAATAGGGGTTCGAGTGAGAATTTCCGTCGAGGTGATAGGATGGATGCAAAGGGGACGATTGAATGTTTTGAAAGTTAAGGAAGTTCAAAATAATCAAAAGAAATCCGCAGTGGATATACCAATTAAACTTTCTCCGATATGTATATCACCCGTGGAACTTCCCTACCTTCCTATTTTATTAAATAACACATCTTTGAAAGCGCTATGGGACACCGGAGCAGAGAAATCATTTATATCGGAAGAAATATATAAAAAATATTTTTTTTATAAACAAGTAAAAAAAATCGTGAGCTCAGGTAGGTGATCACAGTACAGGGAGCGAAATGTCAAAATATAGGAACTGTAGAAATGAATATTCGTATCAGAGAATTTGCGCGTTGATGTGTCAGAAACGAAGTTAAATATTGTGGCTAATGTTTTATCCAAAAACCCGGCTGAAAGTATAATGGGAGAAAAAGTTAATTGTGCAATAATCTCAGAGATTTAGTACTTACTTCGCGAGAACATTTAATAACAGAGCAAAAGAGACTGACCCAGAATTAGGTCATATCTATACATATTTAGAAAACCCGGAAGATAACCTGTTATAATGCGACGATATGTGAGAATTGTCAATAACGCATGTGTGTACATTTGGTAACTGATATGTGTTCACAATTTTTTACACGAACTGTTGGCTTATATGAAAAATTATGAAATTATCTGCAGTAGCATTTCATATTCCGGGTTTAATTCGTTTTTATATTTTGTTTTTGTAACCACTCGCGTCGAGAAATATTTTTCACTTACGTCACATTTTTGTGAAATGTTCATAGCTGTGTGAGAAATTCTGAGTATTTTGCATAAATTAGCAATCTAAAGTTTAAAAGTTATAGCTTAAATTTAAATTTTAGCATCAAATCTGTTGATAAATTCTTCCATTTTCTTCGTTATATGTGTTTTCCCACACAAATGTAAAAGGTTTCAAAACATTGTACTAACTAATATGAATTCTCGACTATTACATCACCTCAGCTGGTTACAGAATTTCGACTTAAACTTACACTTTAAAAAATTTTTTTATTTGTGCTGGATATATACAGTTTTTTTTCCGAATCTAAGCCGCCATCGATTCTAAACTGCACACCAAATTCTCAACAAGTTTTTGTGAAAAATGAAAAATAGTGTAAAAGGGTTTATCTATAAGAAGTGAATAATTATTTATTTTATTAGTATTATAAACTTTAAATTACACACATGCCCCCGTCCTTGCTCTAAATACCTCAACCAAAAAATTTCTCCCCCTTAAGCCGCACCCGATTTTCAGTAGCATTAACATTGGAAAAAAAGTGCAGCTGAGATTCGAGTAAATACGGTAATTCCTCCGCTTTAAATAAGAGCATTCACTAATAAAATCTTTAGTAAATGATTTCGATCTGTGTTTGCGATTAAAAGTGATATTATATAACTAGTTTTTACTGCAGTTGTATTGACTTCAACAAATTTAGATGTGGCTGTGGTAGCTTGGCGGTCAAGGTAACGAACTCGAGCCATGAGTTTGAGCCTTGGGCTACAAAGCCGATGCACATTAAATATGTCGAGGCTCAAACGTCCTCCATGATTGATTGAATATTAACGTCGCACTGTTTAGCTACACGAGGGCTTTGGCGACGCATCACTTTTAACCATGGTCAAGTGACGTGACGACACCTGCTGGCACACCCTCTCCTAACTACCACACCAACGGAGGACGTTTCCAGCTCTCGACAGATTTAACGTGCATCGCTACCCCTCTACAACGGCGGGTCTTAGTGCTACTGGGCTCGAACTCGTGACAAGGCAAGCTACGGTCCGGATACCTATACCACTCGGCTACCGCGGCCTCAAACGTCCCTCCAAATGGTGTAGTTTGAAGTTAGAGAGGTGCCAGCTCAGGTGTCGACTCGTCACTTGACCATGATCCGTCGCCAAACGCCTCGAGTAGCTGAACCGTAAGTGACGTTAATATGTTCACTCTCATTCCTCACCAACAAATTTAGTGAATATATATTTTTTTCATTTTTAAGAACTTGATTTCACACACACAATTCCGACAACTCATCTTCACAAAGTTTTGCAACACAGTCAGTTTGTTTTTGATTTTGTGACATGCCTTTGAAAAAATCACATTCCTTAGCAACTTAATTACAGTTTTTACATGTCTGGCACAATATTTTATTCTTGCTTTGGGTATAAAAATATAATATTGCAATTCCCATTTTTCTTGAAAATTACGATGTTCATCTTCGGAGTTCATATTTTCTTTCTCTGTTCTTGAAGTTTAATTATGTTTTTATTAAATTACTTTTTAGTTTTTAATATGTATAAAAACCCAAACCTACTTTCATTCACAAACTATTGAGTAAAGAATACACTTTATCCTGGTCATCTTATAGTTTTTAAATTTTAAAAAATAAAACTTCAACTGCTTCTTTGACGTCACGCTTTTCATCTATCATTGATTGGAGATTCAAAGAGTAGAGGGTGGGGGATGCTACCTCAGGTGTCGTCCGTCACTTCTGACCATGGTGGCTCATAATTACGAGAGGTGATCGCCAAAGCCCTCGATTAACGAAAAGCGCGACGTCTATTCACCACTCAGCCCTTATTAAAAGTTGTATTTTTATGTTACTAATAATTGTGCGCTCATTTAAAAGAGATATTTAATTAACATTGTAACTCATATAAATCAATTCAAGAGATTGGAATTAAAAAATATGAGGTGACCGAAGATGAATGTTTGGGATAACAATAAATAAATAAAATTGCTTTGCTCTAAAAAAAATAGTTTTTCTAACAGGTAAAAGAAATCTTGGATAAGCTAGAAAGCACCAGTTTCTTTGCATAACATCAACCAGTGTTTGTTAATATAAGGGTCGCTAGAAATTTTAGGATTTTTGAGAGAGAGATACAATTTTTACATAAAATAACTAGTTCGTAGTGACGCACACAAGGGACCTCGGGTCCAATTATGTCGCCTAAATGGGATGTACACAGTGGGGCCAATTTCTTCTTTCTTGACTGCTGTCAGATTACAATTATTAAGAAATGGGATGAAATTAGAACAAAGCACAACATTTTAAAGAGTGTCAATTTTGAAATCGAGAGAAATGACATTTTTTTAAAAAAAGTAAGCATATTTTCTCTTTATGAAGGAACTCAAAAAAGTTCGAAAGAAAAGATTATATTTTGAGGTTTTCAGGTAGTAATTTCTACAAATCATTAAAAATAAGCACTACATATCCACTTTAAAATAAAGTAATTAGACGTATGTATAACACTCTAAAATAGAAATATAAAATTGGATAATAAAGACGGATGCAACATTATTCAAAACAGAGCAGCGAATTGAGAACTGCTACTTGGGGTTAGAATCCCTTTATGCTTTGTAAACCTTCTCCTTGGCGTATTGTACTGAAGCGAATCACAATTACGCATAGCGTAATTAAAGAACATCACAATCATTATGAAATAAACAAATCAAGAAAATGTATTACTTTATGAGAATTCCTTGCAGTGAAAAAGCTAACCCAAATAGAACGGAAAATAATATTAATTAATTTATAATTGACATATTTTCACTTTATGATTATGAATGTTTGGTTTTAATATTTGTAATATATTGTTACAGCTATATATTTATATATATATATAAAATCTATGCTTTCATTAGGAGCATGTATGATACAAATATTATTTAATGTGATAGAATTTCAATTTCATATTTAAAGCAATAACTTGAATGTACCACTAATCCCTGAATAATTTAGATATACAAAAATTTTTAATCTGAAAGGGTAAAAAAAAAAACTTTTTCACATAAGGTTTCAGGTATATTATACAAAACAATTTATGAATAAATTAGAAAAAATAATAAGGAAAAGTAATTATCAGCTCTTGTCATTAATAAAAAATAAATTTTATTATTCTTGAATATAATATTAAATAAAACAATTTTTATTTTGGTGTTACTAAAATTTATATAGTAATATAATGGAGTGTATAAATCCATTGTATGTTATTATTTTATTGGCTGAAATACTATAAAAGAGCCACTTCAAAAGAAATCAAGAAAAATTCTTCTTAGTACTAGATATCACTTTTTATACTGAAAATTATTTTTATTACAAATATAAAAAAATTTCCTTAGAACTATCATAAAACACTCATAGTTTTTGAAATACGAAATATTAAGCGATCTTTAGTCATAACATCCCAGTAATTCAAAATCCTAGGTCAAAGCTCGAAAGAGCTACCCAATCTGGTCATCTTTCCCGACTATTTTTAGAAAGTAACGGGGAGTAAGACATGCAATGACGTAGTCTCAAGACGTAATCCAGGGTTGCCATATATTCTTTTTACTTTGAGATCCCCCCTTTTTTTTTCATGGAAAAAAGCAGAATTAACGTTTCTGAAGTGATTAAAGTCATTACTTGGGTAGAAAAATATTATTTTCATAAAATATAGTATTATTAATGTGTATTTAGCAGCTTAAACCGTAATTTTCTTCTAAAACAAACTTATTTTAACTTTGTGCTTAGAATGCATACACGTGGCGCCATCTGAAGCCATTATATTGTAGCTTGCCAAACATGGCGTCAGAAAATTCTAGACGCAAGGATATGTGTATTTTTCGCAATTTTGAAATTTTCTAGATAATGAATGACATTTCTACATTTCATGGTGAATTTATATGAGTAATTTACGTTCACAGCAAAAGTTTTGCACCTATATAATGTGATTTCATTGTGCTAAAGTGTTATTACGTTTTCAGTACATGATGAAGTCCCCCTTAAGATACCGCAAGTCTATAAGTTTGCCAACTTCTTAACAGGAATGAAAGCATGCTTTTTGTGGTTGGTATCATAACAAACTTTATGTAATTTAAACATGTAAATTTAATACACAAAAAAAATCTCCAATACACCAATTCATGTTCTTGAAAAATGTGCTTTTAAATTTTAAAAATATCTTATTTCCTTCTAAATAATTATTTCTAATTAATTTGATTTCAATATTTCTGAGTACCACACTCTCTAATGCAAAGTGTTTTTAAAAATCAAGCAATTTTTCATACACTATGATTTCTTGATTCATATATCAGATCCTTCTTTAAAAAAATTGTGCTCTTTTTCGGAATATGTTGCCTATCCCATCTTACACCAAAAATGAATACTGGTGAACATACCAAATATCACTACTTACGTACAATCACAACATATTGGCAACATTGAATAAAACCACAACAAATTCTAAAAAAAGGAATGCGATGATGGGAATATGGAGTACATAGTCGAAAAATACCCCAAGAAAAATAATAACGAATAATAAATAAATAATAATCAATAAAAGAAAAAATAATTTTTATTTAATTAAATTTTTTTGTTATTAATTTTACATTATATCATTGTGTTATTTTCTAATATACATTATTATAATAATAATGATATACACTGGCCTTTAAAAGTCAATTTACAACTGTTTTTTTTTTTTTTTTTTGATAATTTTCAATTGAATGAATGTAGAAGCAACAAATTTGGAGGAAATGTGCATTTTAACAGTTATTTATAGAATGTGTCGTAGAAATTTACATAAATTTAATGCAAAAATGAGTTACAACAAAAAATCCCTTTTGGCAGAAAGTCCATTCTTGGTGAAAACAGTACATTATATTTTTATGTTGTAAAATGTCATAGAAACATTACATAAAAGGGTCCTAATAAGGAATATGTCCATCCCAATTTGAATGCATTGGTGGCAATGACTTTGCATGCTGTCAATTAAATTATCAGACACCAAAACATGAAGCCAAGCCCAGACAACGAGTAGGCCTTGTTCTAGCTCATGTAAAGACCTTGGAGAAGGACTTAAAGCAGCAACCAGTCTGCCAAGATAATCCCAAAGATGTCCACGGTTCAGATTTGGGGAAATTTAGCCTGCCACCCCTTACCCAAACCTCAACCCTCAAGATAGTTCACAACAACTAGCCGGAGGTATGATTTTCATCCTCAGAATGAAATCATTACCAATAGCTCTAGCATATGGCCGAACATATGAGCCAAGGACCTCATAATGATATCTCTTACCAATCAGAGTTCCTTCAAGAAATACATAACGGTCAGTGTGACCACCAAGTAAGATAGATCCCTACCCAAATCATGATTCCACCATCTCTATACCTGTGTCTTTCAACAGTATTGGTTTGATGGTACCTACTCTTTTCCCTTTAGATCAGCAGGTACCCTGAATAGAAGGTTAAAAAAATGTTATTAAAATGTACAGTGTTTTTCCTAACTTGCCTTTACTTAAAGTACTTATAACATGTTGACTCTATCTTAAATATTTTAAAATATATTTTTGTAAGGGACATTTTTTTTAATGAGGGTTCCCTGGAAACGCCTTATAGTTTTAAGGGTTACATGACTTGACAAAGTTTGAAGACCACTGGTACAGATGAATTAATGAATTTTCTATATATAATTCAAACACATTGAAAAAAATAGAGCAAAAATGTCGAGATTTTTTTTTTTAATCAAACTCTTGTAACTAATATTTAATGTGTTAAATATAATAATAAATTCTCTAAAGTTTAATAAATTACATTAGGAATTAAATAAAAAAAATCATTCATATTTTTTTAACCATTTAATGTTCTATTGTGATATACTTACTCTAAAATAAACATTTTTACCAGAAGAATTAGTAATGTTTATGCTGTAGCATCTATCTCTAAGATTTTCCAATTCCCATTTATCTTCGAAAATTGAAGACAATGCTTCAATTTCATGAGCCTATATTTTAAAAAAATTGATTTTATTAGTAGGGGGCCCAAATGTTGTTTTTTTAAAAATACATCATTACTAATATAAAAATAAGTTAAAATGATTTTTTAGATGAATGCATACAATTATGAAATATTTTTTAAAACAAAATTAAGTTATATTAATATTTTCGTTCTCAATACCATCCCAATAGTATTCCTCTGCTTCGAATGAAACATTTTTTCAGAAAGGACAACATAATAATGTGCGCTTGAACATAATTCATATCTTACAATTTCTGGTTTTCTAAATTTTAAAATGTCTTAGCATTAAAAATCCAGCAGTCCAAAAAGTACTTTCCTGCCTGGGCACTAATCTCAAAATTTTTCTTTATCTTCAATTCATTTGTTGAGTGCTTAACTTTTCTCCTACCCAATATTCTTAATGAAAAAGAATTTTCGACACTTCAAGGTATTTTTTGGCAACTGTTTTCTTTTATTGTGTATTTTACGAAGGTACACAAAAGTATTTATGTATTTTAATTTTTACAAGCCTAATCAAAATTCTTTTTTAAACATATACAGTTTTTGATGGTATAAGTATTATAATTTTATCTCTCATTATTTTTTAACTAAATTATTAGTACCTGAAATACTGGAAATTCAGATTCTTTTAAATTCAATTCTTTTGCCAAAAATTTCTGCATCCAAATAATATGAAAATTGAAACTTGTGTGTTCAACTGAATTTCATTTTTAATGAAATCTTTTTTATGTAAAAAATTGGAAAAACCTTTCATTTTTTTATTAGATATCATTAACAAAAAAGTATTTTTTATTATTTATCCATGTGTTTCTAGATTCATAATGTATAATTACTCAAGAGAGTTCTACCATAGATATTTTAATCAACTGAATGTTTTATTTCTGAATATTTTTTGAAGAATTCTGAATAAAAGCTTTATCTTTATTTTGTGCTTATAAGCCATGTACAATGTATTTGATACAAGAGGGGGACACAAAAAAAAAATGAGACCGGTCCAAAAATCATTGTCCCCCACAGAATCGTCTCCATACAGTATCACCTTAAAAGTAGTTTTTTTAAAATTCCCCCCACTTCCATTAAGTGCTCCCAAAAAGTGGTAAAAGTTCGGGAAAAAAGTTTTTAAGTCCTTTTAGGAGATTTTGTTTTGCCTGAACCTCTTCAACTGAGGTAAAGGGTTCCTTTAGCAAGATTTAACTGTGGGAAATTTTTTAAAAAAGTCATGAGGCCAAATCAAGTGAATAAGGGATCCCTTAAAATGTTTTTTTTTGTCAGGAACTGCTTCGAAGAAGGGTCATGGGAGGATGCATTCCTTTTTTGGGAACGCCCTCCCCAAAACCCCCCCCCCGAGGCTTTTTCTTAATTTTTTACAAAGTATTTTTTGAACTCCCAAAGGGGAGTTTTGATTAAAAGTCAAACTGAAGAGTGGGGGAAACCCCCTTTCATGAATTTTTACCATGTTTTGTCGTAATCGCGACCTTTTGGGCCCCCCAAGCTCATCATTTTCCCCCCTGACCCCCCCGGAAAAAAACCTTTTACCATTGAAACACATTTCAAGACAGTTTCTTCCATAAGCCTTGGTTATTTTTGAAATGTTTGCGCTATTCAAAACAAAAACTTATGTTGGGGAATTTTTCTGGCACAATGTAGTTGTTGTTGACTTAAAAACGAAATTCTCCCAACTGGATGTCATTAAGGCAAAACTACATGAATGGGGAAACCATAGGATAATCACCAAAATAATTGTTGCAAACTATTCTTTTCAAGAACACACTTAGTTCGTTTTTTTTCCCCTCTTTTATTGTTTTTTTTGTGAGTATATCTTCTATCTGATGATTTTTTGCCCTCCCAAGTATCCCTAAAATTTTTTTTTAATTTTCCTTCCCGATTTTTTTTATAAAATACATATATATTTTTTTTAAAAGATTTTTTCTAATTAAATTTAATACTTCAATCTAATTAGAAAAATCTTACGTTTTAACTGCTTCATGTTTTTCTAAAGTATTTACATTACAATCAGAATATTCATATTAGTAATAATACTTTAATGTAAATTCATTTACATACTGTTGAGTTTTTTTAGATAAATCTAAATTTACAGTAAGTTGACAAGAGCAGATTTTTCAAAATCAATAGAAACCAGCAACAGTTTATGTTCTTAGGTATTATACTGATGAATAATTTTATGAATTTAAAGACTTGGCTAAATGCTTTCATTATATTTATTGTTTTGTAAAATGTGAAGGAACTGTTTTTCCAGGAGTGGCTGAATATCACACAGCTTTGGCAGTCTATTGACATGAAGAGGTTAGTCGACAGCATAATATGTAAGTATCAGTAAACAAAATTCCATCTGTTGCCAGAAACAATATACATTACTAATGCTATTAATTAACTTAATAATACTAAAAAGAGACAATTAATTACAGTAAGACTACAAACTCAAATACTAAACTTGCAAAATTACATTTTTAAAACCCACCATAAGACGTTTCAGAACTAAATTTAAAAAAATATATTTTTAAGAAAATGTGTACTATAGATATGTTTGTATTATTCAACTAGTTATAATTATGAATTGTTTTAAAGTGTGACATATTTGAAAATATTTCAGTTACATTAAAATAACACTGAAACAAATTCACACACATGCATATATGCATACAATTTCAGTTGCATACACAGACTCGATCAAGTGACGAGGATGACCCCTATGATATTATCCTATATCAAATTAGCACCTTCTTAAATTCCTCATTCCAAAAATGAGGAGATTTTGAGCCATGCCAGGTTTGGCATCCGTCAGCCTCTATATCCAACAGATCTTCAGTGGCACCACAACTCAAACTCCTGAATTGTAAGATCATGACCATGATTCTTTATTTTTTTAGTTATGACATGAATGTATTTTTTGAGAAAAATGTACATATTTCATAACATAATTTGATTATTTATCTTAATGTTTCAATCACAAATTAAACATTTTATTACTTTTATATAAAAAAAAATTTATTCATGCTCCTATAAATTGGTTCATTCATTTATTGGTTTATCCTTAGTAGCAAGATGATTTTGACAGAACACAAGAACAATCTTAGATAAATCTTAAATTCAGTTAGAATGAGATGTTGGTGCATCCCGAATTCTAGAATTTTTTATGTCTTCATAACTATCAAAATCCTGCTTCAGATTTAATTTAAATTTAAAAATACTCAATATAAAATTCAAATGTTTCATCCAGTTATTTTAGAAATGAAGTCTTACATATGGATAACATGGTTTTAAATAATTTTTAAAATTTTTTTTCTTGTAATCTCAACGGTCGACAAAAAACGATAAGATCAAATGAATCATTGACCCCAAAAAAATCGGGACAAGAAGGGGGGATAATGTAGATATCTTTTCTTGTGAGATCCATGCAATGCATTATTTGATCAGTAGGAAGCCTGGTGATCTTGACACCTTGCACAAATGGAGAAGATATTTTTGATCGCTGAAAATGAGAGGCACTTGGATGTGACCACTGGCAAGACGAGAGAGTGTAGCCTGGTAGCATCTATCACACTTGAGGGTGAGGGTTTGAACTCTCAATATGATTTTAATAAGTGTTTTTATAGATTATAGACAAGTAATCAACAAAAATTATACTAGAATATTATTTTTCTGTTAGATTGATGAATCAAATCATTATCAAGTACTTTTGTATTAACCTCACAATAGCAATTGATCACCAAAGATTTATGATTTCAGACACATTTCAAACAAAAATTTGAGGAATTTCCCCGGGAAACAGAGTAAGCAGGAGGGGAAAACATTGGCATGACCCATTGATGGCATGCTGCACAATATTTTGACGCCACCATAAAAAACGATGAACCGCAACTGATTCCCTTCAATCAAGGAAATTTTTTCAGTCAGATTTTCTCAGTTAAAAAGAATTATAAAAACGCCAAGTTTATTAAAAACCCTGAGGGACATCATTTGAAAAACTGAAACTGTCCCAATTGCATTGAAAATTGAAGAATTTTAAATACAACATTTATTTCTAGTCTGTTCAATATGGATTCAAAAAAATTTTTGAAACAAGGAAAAAATTAAATTGACTAAAAAACAAAAAATTAACAAGCAATATAAAAAAAATCCAGTAACGAAATTTTAAACAAATTCAATTCCCGATAGTTAACTGTTTGAAGTAGCAGGCCCCCTATTTTAACCATATTTTTTTCCCCCCCATGCCTACATGTCATTATTTTCAAGATGAATAACATTAAAAAAACCCAGAAATCATTTGGCAGAGGATCAATTAGATGCTTCCTCTAAAATAACATCGATCAATCCAATATAATTCATTTTTTCATCTAATGTGCAGGAAAAAACACACTTGTTACTTTTTTATAATTTGAATTACACGTTTAACAAAAAAATTTACTATATGAAATACAAAATGTAATTTTCTGTAGTAAATAAAGAGTTTTTGTTTTTAGATTTTTTATTATTTTCCCAATTATCACAAATAAAAAATTTTTTGACGGCACGTTTTACCTTATTTAATAATTTTTGAAAATGGACGTTGATCCATAAAGGGGCGCCACCCCAGGCGTAAGCTGTCCCTCTCGTGGATTGATTTAATATCTAACTATCCAAAAGCATTAGGAGAAAAAATGGTTGGATTGTGGTATCATGTTGCTTGGAGGCGATTTCCAAGATAGCGAAAATAGTTCATGGAATTTTACACATGTATAACAAGAACAAATAAAATTTTAAAATTTAATGAACATTTGAAATAATATAGAAAATTTAACTTTCAACTGACTTCTTAAAAAAAAACTTCAAATAATACTTACTTGCAAAGTTTCTGAGTCCATATCAAATTAAAACATTTATAAAAACAGTAGAAATTTTTTTAAAAATAAAAATTACAAAAAGATATTTGAATATTATATAAATTTTTGTCAAAATATATAACACTGGAAGGTTTTAAAATATCTCACAGAAAATTGCATTAGATTAAAAGTATACAACTGATCTAACAAGCTCTGAATATGGTTGTTTGTTTGTTAACGTGTGCATGCGTGAAGAGTTCAACATAGAAGAGGAATCAAATAAAGGATATGTAGTACTAATATTTTTAGATGGCAACAAATAATGTTAAAAATGGATCGTGTTTAATTTAGGGTCTAACAATTAACTGCTTCCTTAAGAACTGAAATAAAAAAAGAAATAGTTTCATATATTTCTAATTGCTGAATTTAGTATATGTATGCATACAGATACACGCAATGGTTCCTCTCCAGGTTACAACTTGTTGATGGAACTTTAGCTAAAAAAGTGGATTTGGCATACAAAATGTTCAACGCCTATTACTAAATATTTACCGAAAATTATAAGGTTGTTATTGTAATTGTTTATATAAAATCTGGAAATTTCGCAAATGGGAAAAGGATTTTAGCTTTTGTTGCTTTTTAATCTTCGGGATCCAAACAATCAATCAACCTGATATAGGGAGGATAGCTTATGTTTACTATTTGAAATGTCCTTTTTAATAATTGTGGTAGGATAACCTGTGATGTGTGTGTGTGTGTATCCCTTACCACAAATTAATCAATAATTTTGTTTGTGTGTTATTGTAATCAATGTAAAATTTTAGAAACTTGAAAAAGGTTTTTTTGTCAACTTAACTAATATTATTTTAGGTATTACTTTTTGTTGTTGAAAGATACTGATAATAAAAACATGTATTTGCTGTTAGGAAAAATAAAACTGAGCGAATTTCTTCGAGTAATATTATTTAGAATATTTCAGTCAGCTTTAAACCGAATTTTATATGTTGTATTTGCTTTATTGATAATATTAAAAACTAAAACTGTGTACTATTATTAACTTAAAATATACGAATTAATCTCTTTTGTGTATTACGTTTACAAATATTTTGACAATTTTAGAAGCATATTGCTGCTTTAAATTTAACTTACGTTTCTCCATTAAACCCATTAAAAAGTCAACTTTATTACTGGTTTTTATCTTATATTTCTTATGCATAATTTTTAATTTTCTTTTTATAGCCATCAAATGATTTACTTTACTTCTCCAGCTCTCAGTTATGGATCCAGACATTGCAGCAAACTATTTAAAAACAAATGTATGCAGCAATTTTTTTCAAAAGCAATACATTCTGCTACATCCAAATCTAAAACCGGAGGAGTTTGGAAAAGGAGATTTAAATATTTATTTTTTGGAACACTAACAGTTTCTCCTTTTCTTTATTATGAAACTTTGAATTCATATCAGAAACGGCAAGTTGATGTAACGATTTCTGGAATTGGTCGTTTTTTTAGGTTTGTATTTAAATCTTTAAATTAAGAACAAAATTAAAACTGTTAAATTGTTATGCGAGTTTAGTACAAATGCTTACTATATCTTGTAATTAATGTAAGACTAAATATAAAAGTGTTAAAAAGAGAGTATTATTTTGTACAAAAAAAGCTTGATTTTATTTGACTATAAATGTGAGTTAAAAACATGTAGAAACCATTCATTTTAAAAATGTGAAAGAATATTTTAACCATTTTATTAATATTTTTTTAGTATGAGCACTCAAAGGTTTCTAACTTTGGATTGAAAAGTTAAACATGCTAAACTGTCTTTCAGTACTTGTTTTGAAACAATCTTAGTGTTTAGCAATTATGTATATTTCTTAATAAATTTATTGTTTATGTTCTCTATGTAAAGCTAGTTAACTCATTAAATGAGTAAGTAATGATATTTATATAATTATGTATTTCTTTTCTCTACAGTCCAATAGTATAGGCAAATTATTGGTGAAAATTGGCTGTCTTGAAAATGTTTAAACCTACAACCTTAGTTCCTAAAACTAAGAGTTTGCTGTTATACTGTTGTGGCTAACTTATTTTTGAACTATATTGTCTAGTTATGCTTCTATTTTGCTTTGCTTCTTTAGATTTATTGCAATTTAGTATATATTACTGATTCTTTATGTATAGATAATATAGTTTTTATAATAATCTCCACTAAAGAGAAGTAAATTACTTGAACATAAAAGATTAAAGAATCAAACAAGTATTCAAAACTTAAAAATAGGGATACTCTTGCATTATAAAATGCTAGCTGAGGATAGCTTTATATATGTATATCTAACTAAAAATTATAAATACATTTAATCCATTATTCATAAGTAAACAAAGAAATTATGAATTTGATACATTTAGTAAAAATAAATAAATTTTTAACTGTAATGAGAACATTTTAGTGTACAGAATCTCTTCAGTTTATAACCTAGTTCTATTTCAACTAAAAAGTCACAAGTTGGATTTATATTTTTCAACTCTATTTTCTTTTTAATAGGTTTTAAAAGTTGTACATAAAATGAAAAAATTTATTGCCATATTTATTCGAATCTAAGTTACCATCAGTTGTAAGCAGCATCCTAACTTTTCGTTACATTTTTGTGAAGAAATAAAAAATAGTGTTAAAAGGTTTATTAATATCTGATGCTTACAAAACCTTAAAAATTTAAAATGAGAACTAATAAGAAATGAATAATTCATTTATTTTACCAGTATTAAAAATTTTTAAATACATGGATGAACTTGTGATTACTCACTGTCAGTATCATGTTCGATTTCTTCCATCCTACAAACTTTTCTGCTTTTGATTCTAAGCCGCACCTGATTTTCAGTAGTATTAACATTGGGAAAAAGGAGAATTAGATTTGAATAAATATGGTTTTTGTATGTATAATCATACATAATGTGAAAAAATGGTACTTTTGTATTGGCTGTGTATCTTGGTGATCTTTCACCAGAGTTTTGCCTTTTCTGGAAAATGCACTTACAATGACCTTAAATATGTTTATTTCATTTGCAGCCCATCTTTTCTTCTATAAAAGATGGGTCAAATCATTGGGGGTTAATCAATGGCATGTGGTTAATGTGAAAGTACCAGAAAATTTGTACATGTGTTATATAATGCATCATTTCTGAAACTTTTTATCCTTACCAATGTAGTTATATTTATTTACTATTTTTGCTTACTTAGTTGGGCTGTAAGTGTAGATTATTATAAATCAAAAGAAGGTGTACTTTGATAATATAAATAATGTTAATATAATATTGGTTTGAGTGATATTGTGTTTTTTTCTCTTTGTTTAAACAGCATTTTTTCACTTATTTATATTACTGTTATTTAAAACTATGTCTATTTTCTACAGACTTGGGAAAAATCATCCGGAAATTTTTATGAAAGTATTGATTTAAACTGCATTACACATCTTATGTTTTACATAGCATGTATATTTATAATTCTGTATTGAAAGTCTATATTAGAAATCAATTCCTTAATAAGAGAATAATAAATTAACATATATGTTGTGAAGTATGTTTGAATTGGTATTTTCCTTTGAATCAGAATTCATCAAAAAAAGGGGAATTGGAACATTTACAATTACACCTTAATTACAGAATCTAAAATTTGTTTCAATTTAATTATATTTTTTGGCATACCCCCTTTGTGATTTCAAAAATAATTAGCAACAAAGTGACAATATGTCTGCCAGAATGGCAACCACAATTTCTAATAGTCTTATTAACTATATAACAGTGAGAAAAATTTTTTCCTTTATACTGAGAAACATGAGTTCTAATGTTTATCTTAATCTTTTTTACTTTAAACTGGAATTTACATTAGAAAGAAGGCAAAAAGATCTGCATATTTTGTATTGTTCTCTTTTCTTTTTTTTTCTCTAAACTGAATTTTTGTTTGAAAGGAATTTAATATTTGCATTAAGTTTAATAATGATATAACAAAGCCCAGAAACTTCATTTTGTTCTTGTTTAAGCTAACTGTAACTTAGAAAGGAGAAAATCCTTATAATCTTAATAAGGTCAGAGATTTTATCATTTCTTTTTGTCTGTTTCATTGCACATTTTTACAAAAATTGACTTTCACTTCATGTAATATTTTCCTTTACACCAGCAGAAATGCTATCATTCATTTTCAAGTGTAACACTGTCTTGTTTCATGTTGCAATTTCAAGATAGCTTTTGCTCTATCTTGGTGTGGTTTTAAAATCATTGCGCCAAGGAGTACACTGTAATAAGATTTTATGCTTGTCTCTTCTAAAAAACAGTTTGTTGAACTATTCAGTAATTGTATTATTTCTGTCACAATGTAATATTTATATTGAAAAATAATAGAATTCTATAAATAAATTTATATCATATTTGTCAACTAGTCATTTCAAATTACAATACCCATTATATAAGCTTTAATCTGACACCATTTTCGTACCATGTGACCTCTTTGATTTAATTATTCCTGGATATTATATAAATTTTTAGCTATTACTTTGGGTTATCCTCCCTTAGGAAAATAGTAGTTTGTAAAATTTAATATTTTTTAAAAGAGAGAAAGCATTTAATTTATTATAACTAAATTCTCTTCAAATTTGAACTTTAAAGTAGTAAATTTTTGAGGTCCCTAAATAAAAATTCATAGTAAGTTCTTAATTACTCATTACACATTCTCATAAGTTCAAATCTTAGGAATGAGTTGTTTTTGAATAAGATTTGTTTATACTAAGTTTAATAATTATCTTTCTTAATTTTAGATCTTTGAAAGTTGGTTTAGGAATTTCCATAGATTATTGGTATAAATTGTATGGATTAGATGAAGTAAGAGTTTTGAAGTATTCAAAAATCACTTTAAATAGGACTTTTTTCTGAAATGTTATGTATTTTATTTCATCATATATAGTTATATATTTTTCGTGTTACATATATCATTAATAATTAAATTTTAAAAATTATATATAATTACAGGGTTTATATATACTCTAGATTTGTTATAAAGGACTGGGTTCAAAAGTTGTGTGCAAGATAAAGCATTGTAATTTGTCAATGGGCAGTTTTATTCAACAATGAACAAAATTTAGAAAAAAAATGATTTTAGTTATTTTTTCAATCAGGAATGAAGAGTTTGAGCTTGCAAATTAGGAAATATGTTGAAATTACTATGTAATTAATAATAAATAAAGAAAAAAAAGCACTTTCAAGACAACTTCTAAAATGAGCAATAAAATTTTCAAAATATATCTTCATATGAAAATCTATCTGAAAATCTTAAAATAGTTATAAAACAGTAATGTTAAACAGATGCAGTATGCACACATGGATACCAAGTTAGTTTTTCAATTGCTATCATAGCCTTAAAGGTTGCTAATACCAAGAACATACCTCAAAATTATTAAATTTGGTAGAAAAACTGAAGATAATATTTAGGATATATTGCATCTTAGCATGTAATATTTGTTAAATAATGATTTTTAGCTTGTAATTATTTAAATAAGGTGTATATTACTTGAATCATATTGTAATGATGTATATAAATATTTTCTAAAAAGTAACAATTATGATTTAATTAGTGTCATAATTATTTATAAACAGTTTAATACAGTTTATTAATTATTTTTATTTATATCTTTTTGTACAGTCAAATTTTATATGTTAGGCAATATTTCCTCCCTTCCCTTTTTGTTGCTCATTATATTTCATTTTTCATCATCCATTCATAAAATGGTAATGTAAAATTAGCTTTATATTTGAAAATTTTTTAGATGAGATAAAACACACACATTTTCTTGCACCTAGCATGACAAAACTGTAAACATTTTTCATCAAAATTTTTTAATGTAAAGAATAAATTTTGTACAAAATGAATATTTTGTGTATAAGAGCTTATATTTTGATTTAATTCTTATTAAAATTACAGATTTTCTGTTTTATTGAGTGTAAAACTGTTGAATGTTAATCTATGCTAATGGATGTGAACATTTTAAATGTTTTGTGTATTTAATTGGAAATAAGTTATCTTTAAAATCAAATTTTTAAGAAAGAAATTAAAAATTATTTAATATAAGATTATGTGTTCATTTTCAACAATAATGAATTGGAACTAATTTGATAACAGGGGTAATTGCGCCAAGTTCTGCTTGGCGTGATAAGGATCACGCCAAGCAGCGCTTCTTGTTGCTGGATTGAAATCCAATATGGCGTCCTAGCGGTAATTTAATGGTACACAATAATTTAAAAGAATTGTTTTGAAATACATTGAAATGTATTTAAAATAAAGGATATAGGAAGAGATTGATAGTAAACTAGATCAATCAATAAATAATGAATAATATTATCTAATAAAAAGTAATATGTAGTAATAATAGTATATAAGCAGCATATAATAATCTGAAAATATTATTTTATCGTAATTATATATAATATTCATATAGTACGATTTTATAACGGTTATTAGAAATAATAATCATATAATATAATTATAAATAGTAATTATTAAAAAGAATAATCGTCGAATTGTAAAAAAAATAAAAATAATGCATAAGAGAACTTGTAATACATTACTATAAATAAACAACATAAGAATAGTTATAAAGAAACAACAGAAATAGTTATAAATAAATAAAAATATTAATTATAAATAAATAACAAAATATGTAATAATATTTATAAATAAATGCTAAAAGAAACAATTATAAATAACGAATATTATAGGATTATTACCCATAGTAATAATTGCATTTTTTTTCATTATGAATAAAATAATTACATAATGTATGTTAAAAGTAATTTAGAATATCAATTACATAGTAGTGAAAGCTTACAATATGAAACTTGCATTGTAAGTTCCTTCAATGAATTTCATCGAACAAAGAACGTAAAAAAAAAACATTTTTAAAACGAAAATAACCGATTTATAGCGATAATTAAAGGCACAACACTTATTATTTTAAGAAATAAATATTCTAGTACTCACTCATTTTAGAAATATCCATATTCGAAAATAGAGAATTAAACAGAAGACGCAAGCAATAGAAAAATTACATTGAAAATGTTTAAATTCTAACAGAAATAAGAAATTTTTATTAATATCGTCTGAAAGTAAAGGGTTACAGCGGGAAAAAACGAATTAAAGTTATTTCTAATATACGTTATCCCCATGGCAACCACATCGACAGACGATAAAAATATTATGGTAACCATATTGTAATATTATCGCCCATCTTGGCGAACATAAACAACAGCTTAGCTTCACTACCCCGATATCAAATTAGCACGAATGAATTTTATATGTATGTTAGCTTTACATTGACCTTTTAAAATTTATTTGTAGTTAAAATAACCTAAAAATATATTTATTTTCTGCTCCAGAATTCCAAGGAATATATTACTGAATTAAGAAAATGTCATTTGACGTCAGCTACACGACTCCTAGAAGGTTGTTTACAAAATGGTGGATTGTATGTCAAACTGGGTCAAGGTCTAGTTTCACTAAATCATATTTTACCTTTAGAATATACAGAAACACTTTCTGCTCTTCATGACAAAGCCCTTGTTCGTGGAGAAAATGAAGTTAGTATAATAAATCAAAAATTTATATAAATATTCTTTTTGATATTAAAAATGCTGAATCATCATGAACCAAAAAATATACTGATAATGCTTATTTTAGTATGTGTTAGTTACTAAGTGTTTTTGAAATTTTTGCTTTTGTTTCCAAATAGTGGCTACATTAAATGTATTTTATGCACTTCAAGTTGCACATATTTGTGATGAAAATTAACTATCAGTATAATATTTCTGAGTGTTACTTATTTAATTTTGTGCCATAAGTTCTGATACAGAAATTAGAAATCGTCTACTTTGACTCAAACTCAGTAGACAATTTTAAATTTTGTCATTAGAGATCTGCAATATTTTTTAAAAAATTTCCATCTTTTAGATAATTATTGTTCTATATCAGTCAGAGCTTTCAAACTTTGAACAGAAGCATGCAGCAGATATTTCTCTGCATCTAAAAAAAAATGTGCTTATTGGAGATTTTTAAAGCTTTTAAACATTTAGACATCAAAAGGTTATTCATTTATCAAACCAATAAGGGATCTTCTGAGACAAACAGCATTGCTGACTATATTTTATGTGGTCATCTACTCTTGGAGAAAACACTAGCTCTCGTCAAACCAATCAGGGTGAGAACTTATTAAAATTCTTGTCGAAAGGATTCATGTCAGGATTAAATGTAAGATGAACATGTCAAAAAGAGCAATGTGTTGCATAGAGAATTAAGATTTTAGATCAAAAATTTATTGAAAATAACTGGTCATTTTCTTATGAAGGAATGAAATTGCCAGAGGTACCTTAAAACAAAAGCACTATTGCAGCAACATGCTTATGAATGGCCACAGATGAATTCTGTTCACCAACAAGAAAATTTTTGACATTGAAGAATGTTTCAACTGCCAAAAAGTGCCCAAGAGTTAAAGAAAAGAAAAAAATGCTTTCAGAGAGCTCATCATCTGGTTTCTGTAATGGTTTGATGGGGTGTCAACTATATGAAGGCATATCAGTAATTCGTTTTTTCAAGAAAAGTGAAAACCATTAGGAATGTGTATTATACACAGGTTATAGTATAATACACACTCCTAAATTATGAACCTATCTTTTTGCATGAAAAAGGTGCATTATATGCTAGAATATGTGGTATGTTACATATTTGATGAAAAGAACATCTAATTGCATCTGATGCATTGTAGGCATCGTCTAAATTGTCCAAAATTGTATAATCTTCTTCTCATTGTAAATTTCATTAACATTGGGTCATATTTAATATAAACTTTCATTATTTTAATATTCTCTATCACAATGATATTTTCAATTTATGGATAAAACTTGGTTTAAGCAAAAATATTTAATTCAAATCGAAAGAAATTTCGGTATATATGGGGCACTTAAATTAAAATTTAAAATGTTAATTAAATAAAATAGAGCAAAATAATTTGATTCTTATTAATTTTTACTTTTAGCTTGAAACTCTCTTTTTGGAAGATTTTGGAAAACTTCCTGATGAAGTATTTGCTACATTTAATAAAAAACCTATTGCAGCTGCTAGCTTAGCTCAAGTTCATAGTGCAACTACACATACTGGCGAAAATGTTGCTGTCAAAGTAAGTTCCTTATTAAAAAGAGTTTCTAATATGACCTATTAATTTAATGTGCAAATTGTCAGAATAAATGCTATATTCATATCGTTTTTTTTTTAAAAATTAAACTGATTTTTACTTTTAAAATGTGTATGGCAGGATTTCATTTAATTATTTATTCTTTATATTCCTTTCTTTTTGAATAATTTACATATTGTATTTGATCATCAATTTTTAAAAATACTAAAAGCTTTTATAGCATATGTATAATACATGTGTATGAAAGTAGGGTCTAAATTTTTACTTGTTGTATAAAAGATGAAAAAAATCAAAATACCGTAAAATCCAGCATGTAATGCACTTTAACACAAAAATTAGATCGAAACTTAAAGTTATATGCTGGGTATAAAATTGATAGCTTTAAAACTAACAAAAGGAATGAGAATAAAAATTTTTTTTACTTCAACCATGTATCAAAATACTGTTTATTTAAAAGAAATGACTTGCCTTATGAACTAAAAGTTGTAATTCTCGAAGTATACTATTTTTTTTTTCAAAAGTCTGGGATAATACCTTAAATAAATTACTTCAAAACATAAGATCAATGTATACTAATATTTCAGATTTCTTCGTAAAAAAGGGGATGCGTGTTACACGGCAAATATACCTAAAAATTAACAAAAATTCAGCTTGAAAGTATAGGTGTGCATTATATGCCAGATTTTACGTAAGTATCTTCTAAAGGAATTTTTTAATATATAAAGGTTCAGGGGGGCCTAATAGTTTTTTCTTGTTTTCCTTAATATTTGCTATTGCTATTGGGAGAAAAATGGCAATTTCAATTAGTAGTCAAATTGAAATATGAGATTATTATTTGGATAATTTGCCCTTTTGGTTTAGTTAATTTTGGTGTACAAGACAAATATCATGGTAGGAATCTTAACACAAGACTGTTATTGATTCAAAAGGAATTTGATTTATATACATGTTGAGAATTTTCTAGAGTTTTAGATAATGTTTGAAATCAAACATTTCAAATCTAAGAAATGTTTCGGAAGAATTAAGAAATAAGGACTAAGAAAAATATATATTAGAAAACACCCAAATATACATGAATTCCATTTTTTTGCAAATTGTATGTGAGGCCATTTTTATGAATGAAAGTGTTGGGGAAAAGATTTCTATCTTTGATTTTATCTGTGTGACACATATCATTGTGTACTTCCATAAAATCTTAGTCAATTAATATTTCTTTCTTATTTGGTTGTAAGTTTTGGCAAATCTTGAAGACTTCTTAAAAAATCCAATTAAAGCTGTTTTGGTATGACCAAGAGCCATTGCTGTTCCATAGTTTCTTTTGTGTAGTATACTTATTTTTCATTTTATAGCTTTGTTATTCATCAGCTCCATTATGAATTTCAATAATGAATTTCAACTGGGTTTATCTTTTAATTGCTTCTTTCTGTAATCTGTAATAGTTTCTAGAAAAGAAATTCCATCACTGTTCTCACCACTTTAGAAAGAGATTTTCTTAACTGGCAATTTTCATCAAAATGTTTTGGGCTTCTCTTATAGACAGTGTTTCTGTCGTATCCTTTCAGCCTCTAAGCCTATGTTACAGTTACTAAGTATGGATTCTTTATATTGGTCATCCAAAGCAAAGAGTTGTAATCTGTTGCAACTGTAAAAATTTTTCAAATAGGTAGCTACAGGTTTTCCTTGTGAATTTTTAGAACAAGTTTATCCTTGATTAATGTAGGAACATTTAAATATCAGTTTAGTTCTTCAGAGGTATGATAGAATAACTGGCACTTGAATTGATGAGTCTTTATAGACAGTCCATTTACTTTGACACTGGTTATAATTTTTTGTGCTAATTGAAATGCTTGTCAGAGAATTTTCTTCATTGGCAGCCTCTCCTCTAGAATAGGTTACTTGACTTAGTTTTCCTCATTGGATCAATATGGAGAACAGCTGAGGAGAAATTTGCTGGTACTTGTGTATGTCTGATGGAGGGACATGAGTAGAGAGAGCTGCTTCTGTAACTAGGTGTAAAATAGTTATACACAGCTACTATCAAAGTTTTTGGGTTTGTTTTCCATATCTTGATTTGTTCTTATCCATAAACTTCTCCAGCCATGATGAAGAAAACAAGTTTCAGTACAATATATATTGCATAAATTTTTTTTTTAATTTGGTGAATATCATTTCCTCTAAATGTTGCTAGTATTTTAAATAACTCTATTACTGTTTACTTTTTTAATCAAGATTTATCTGTACGATTTTTTGGTTCCTGTAAAAAGAGAACTCTTTGTGGATAAAATCAGTTTTATATAGTAAATGAGGATAATACTTAAATATATAATTATGATAAACAGCTGATTTTGGGTAATAAATTGCATTCAATTCCTTTTTCTATTAATTTTTTAAAAATAATTTTAACACTTAAAAACGCTTATGTAGAATAATAAGTACTTAGATTGGTCAAAATGACATTTGTTTTTACAGTAAAATTTGATTTAGTAAATATTAAGATTTCCTGTATAATAATTATGGAAATTTATCATATTAAAAAACTTAAATAAATTATACATTTTTAAAAAAAGAAAATTAGTAGGAAAAATTTATTTATTTCAATTAATATACCTTCAATGAAAGAGATTGAGTATTTTTCATAGTAACGGTAACTAAGTGTTAATGCACTATATGCATTCTATTATATTAAGATTTGGGATCTATAATGAAAGGCATTTTAAAATTGAAGGTTGGCTATGTTTTGCTCACTCATGAAAAAGTAAATTTATTTTTATTTTATTAATAAAATCATTTGAATAAGTATTAGGATTTTAGAAACCATCACAAATTAAAATACTGTGTTTAAAAGAACAAAACTATTTCTGTTTGTATTTTTTTTGTAAATGCAAACTGTTTCAAAAAGGTTCATAGGTTAAATTAATACATTTGTATCCTTTAAACATGAATGTTTCATTTTGAACTTATATTATTAATGTTTTAGGTCCAATATATTGATCTTCAACAACGCTTTAATGGAGATGTCAATACTATTTATATTCTACTTAAACTAATTGGATGGATGCATCCAAGCTTCAATTTCTCTTGGGTAATGAATGTAAGTGTACTTTATCTATTCATTTCAGTCCGTTTATGATTCCGTTATGTCAATCTAAACTGTGACATTTATTTATTTTTTTGTCTGTTACAATACTGAAGATCTCAAAAATGAAAAGCTTTATTTTTCGTTTGTGTCCTAATATTTTTAATTAAATACTTTAAATTTTTTAAATGTGAATTTTAAAATGTTTTCTGCTTTTTATTGATTTTAAAAACAATATACTATTTAATTGTAAATAATTTCATAGAATGAATATAGTCAACATGTGTCAGTTAAATTCCAGCTATTTCTTATTTATAAAACTTTTTAATTTCTAATTTTTTAATTACAAACATTTTATTTTTTGTGAGATTTTCCAATTTTCAAACATAGATTTATTTTATTGTTTAAGAGACATTAGTACCAAAAATACTGAAAAGATGCTAATTGTGTTTTTCAATCAATATAATTGATTAAGTATCATAAAATATTTTAGTTTTTAAAGAGTAATGAAAATATGTATTATTTGATTGAAAGGCAACTTAAATTAGAGAACTTTTAAATGAGACAGACGCATTCTAATATTAATTTTTGTAGTGTTTTTATATTATTTTAGCTACACTTTTTATGTGTTGGTACTTCTACTAATTTTTGCAGTTTTGGTCTATTAATACTTTTTTTTTAAGTAGCCATTGATATCTACCATATGTCATCTCATAAGAAGACAATATTAACTATTGATAATGCTTACTCATATAAAAATGCCATGTACTTGTAAATGCAACATATATAAATGCTGAATATATGTATATAATGACAAATGCTTTATATATTTAACTTGTGAAACTGATGAAAAAATTTTCTGGCTATGCCATATTTTAATTCTTATTTCAAAAGGATCTGAGCTCAATGAGATTTTGAAAAATTAAAAGCTGTATTTTCCTGTCCTGTTTTGGCTTCTAACAAGAATTGAGGCTGAAAAATGGTAGCTGAGTTGGCAAGATTTAGAGTGCATGTCCATCAGTTTGAGTCCTCGTGCTACTGAAAACCTGGCTTGTAAAGGGGCTGATGCACATTAAATCACACATCAAGACTGCACAGACTCTAAAGTCTTCCCATTTGTGTGGTGTGGTTGTTATGAGAAAGGGTATCAGCTGAGGTGTTGTCCTCATCACTTGATCTAGGTTCAAAATTACGAGGTCTGTTGCCAAAAGCCTTTCTATTGTGTTATAGTGGGACATTTATAAACACTTATTTGCTTGAGCTTTTACAAATTTAATGTGTGTCTACTCTTTCACTTGACTAGTGGATTTCGGATTCAAACTGTTCAAATATTGTTGGGCATGCACATGATGCCATGATCACTTGGATAATGTGCCTATAAATTCATATATTATGTTCATTCATTCATCCATTGTTACTGAGGCTGTATATTTATTCATTGTTTCAGAGTTCAATATTAATAAAAAAAAATTAGTTGGTCCTTATGTACTATCGCAACCCTATTGGTAACATTAAATAAAACTGCACAAATTCTAAAAACGGAATACGTTGACAGGAATATGGATCATGTAATCAAAAAGTGCATTGTGAAAAATAATAATAAATAAATAAAAGAATAAATAATTCTTATTATTTAATTTTATTACTTTTTATTAATTTTATATTATTTTAGTACTATGTATAAGTATAATAATTATATATCATTATATTATTATTAAATTTTATAATTTAAGAATTCAGTAAATCCTAGCTTCACATTTTAATACTCAAGCTTGCCATATTGGCTAACACTTAGGTTTAGAATGGCAGCAAGCAGAGAAACATGAAACGATGCTCATAGTTGTCAATTCAGCACTTATACACACATGCAAAATCAGGGTTGCCAATTTGGTGAGTTAGCTTGAAAGTTGGGATGGTTGCTATAGTTTTTTACCAATCAATCAGTTCTAACAAAAACTGTTAAGAATGCAAATAGCTTACCTTTTAAAAAAATTCTAGGACTTAAATAAAATCTATGAATTATGCACCTAAGAGTTTTATTGATTAAATCAATAATTAAATGTAATTAAGTATGCTAATAACATTAAAGTAAAATTTGAAAATAAAATTATCAAAAATTGAAAAAATTCTTTTGGAAGGAGCTAAGGATTGAACTTCATCTAATATCTGAAAATCACCTTCAGTATACATCTAAATTAATAAATCAGTTCATTAAACATATCATAACAATGTTAGAAAAATGCAAAGAGGTAAACAAAAAAGAAAAGAAAATGCTTATGCTATGAAAAGTTATAATAAATTAATGTAGTTGCACTCATTTGTATAGCTAACCTAATTTTTTTGTATAATGTAAAAAGAAAAAATTTTTTTTAAATTTAGTGCATTTTTTACTTTATTTTGTTAAATATTTAATAATTTTTTTGTGTATGTTTCAAAATATTTAAATTGTTTGAATTCCTATTATAATAAATAAACTGAATTCATTTTAAAAGAGTGAATATATTGTGTTGTGAAAAGTTTTTATTCTAGAGTTACTTTTGATTTGACCTTAATTTATTATCTTTGAATTCAGTAGTATTTGAAAGGAAGCTTGGAAATGGAATTGGATTTCATCAATGAAGCTAAAAATATGGAAAGATGTTCAAGTGAACTGAAACATTTGTCATTTGTTCATATTCCTGAAGTTCATTGGGAATTATCAACAAAGGTAATTGCTTTTAATTATTTATATTGCAGCATAAGTAAATAAATGTGTAAATTTGGAGAAAAATGAAAAATAAAATTAGATATCTATTTTGTCTCGAATATAATATTGAGAGTAAATTATTGTATTATCTATTTTTGAAATTTTTTGTCATCCTTTATCTGTTTAATAATAAATTTAATTTTCATTACTGTAGAGAGTTCTAACTGCTGAATTTATTAATGGTGTTAGTGTAAATGACATCAAAGGAATTAAGGCAATGGGAATTGATATTACTGAGGTAATGAATTATCTATTGTTTATTATTGATTGAAATAAATGTACCATAGTATTTATTGGAAAAATTTGCTTAGATATGTTAGTATAAGTTCTTACCTTAATAAAAAAAGATAAAAAATTTTCAAGTTACAATTGTGAAAATTCAGTTTTTTGTCATGATTTGTATCTTTTTTTTTCCTTTCTTTATGTATTAAGATTTATTTGCTACATTTAATTTTATATTCTTTTCATTTCCACTTACAATTCTTATCTAGTTTTAACTTTAAAAACACTTCAATTTTTTAACAAAATATTGAAATTGATTTAGATGCTGTTTCTCATGAAACATTTTAAATGTAGTAACAGAGTAGTCATGATCACACAAACTTGCTACCAGCATTATTGAATCATAAGTTGATGTCCTGGTGCCATTAAAGATCCTCTATGAAGAGGAACTGATGTATATTAAATCTATCAAGGCTCAAAGTCTTGTTAGGGTAGTGTGGAAGTTAAATTGGGTTGCCAGCTTGAGTGTTTCCCTTGTAATTTGACCAATGTTCAAAATTACAAGGACCCTTGTCAGACGCTCTTGTGCAGCTTTAAAGTTCAACTTAAATAAAAATCAGATTGGGAATCATGAAACTTCCATTTGTCTATTGAAAAGGGATTAACATCTATGAGCACTCCTCAAAATTTGGGCCTAAGTAATGAAATTACATGATAATTTGGCTTATGAACTTATGGGGGATGTAAATGCAATGTTTTATAAAGATAACTTTTACTAATCAACTTTTTCTTGTTTTAAGTTTATAGTAACTAAAAACACAAAAAGGATGCTACAGAATTGTCATGAGATTAAAATTAGCAAATTATAGGTTTTTATGAGTTATGCATTTTTATTTATTAGAATATTTAACTTTATCTTTATCCTGCATGAAAGAAACATTTCTCCTCTTTTTTCATAAAACATTTAGAGATTTTAATTTTTTTATAAAAAAGTGCATAAATTTTTATCTTTTTGATTTTTAAATAGAATTTTTGTTTATTATTATTTTAGTTTCTTATTGGCTTATTCAGTTTTGAATCAATGCTGTGACTAATTTCTACTATTTTATTCTGTTATTATTATTAAAAATAAGAAATGTGCAGCTTTGAATTTACATAACACATTTCTTTTAATAAATAAGTTAAAATTATTATAATGCTCGACATGTAAAGTATATACCGTAAAATCCGGTGTATAATGCGCACCTATACTTTCAAGCTAAATTTTTCAATTTTTAGGTATATTCGCCGTATAACGTGCACCCCCTTTTTAACGAAGAAATCTGAAGTATTAATATACATTGTTTTATGTTTTGAAGTATTTTATTCGAGGTATTATCCCAGACTTTTGAAAAAATAGTATACCTCTAGAATAACAACTGTTCTTGTTCATAAGGCAAGTCGTTTCTTTTAAATAAATAGTGTTTCAATACATCTAGAAGTTAATTTTTTTTATGCCCATCCTTTTGTTATTTTTAAAGCTATCGTTTTTATACCCGGTGTATAACGTGCACCCTTAATTTTCGATCTTATTTTTTGTGTTCAAAGTGCGCGTTATACGCCGGATTTTACGGTATGTATATTAAAACCATCCCAAACGTTAAAATTTCCTTTGATTTTTTTTTTACAAAAAACAATAATTTATACATAAATAATTTGCTTTGATAACACCTTTTTAGTATTATATGAAAATTTATGTTAATTGAATGTTTTAAGGTTGGGAAGAAAATGGTGCTAACTTTTGCTGAACAAATTTTCCATACTGGATTTGTCCATGCGGATCCTCATCCTGGAAATGGTATACCTGAGAATTACAATTTTTTTATGTAATGTTAATTGCTGTATTAGAAAAGTGTTATAATTTTAACTTTAAAATATTATACAAATACTACAAGAATTTTTTAAATTTGATTAGTTATTTAAATATTACTGTTCAGTAAATTCTTGCGATTTCTTTTATTGATAATATTGTGAGGTGTTACATGAGTTATATACTAATGTTTATAAAAAGTTTGACTTTTTTAAACCTCAGTCAAAAAATATTTTAAAAATTGATGTTATTTCATCTCTTATATGTAGTGCAATTCTGCAGTCGATTAATTACATCTCTAATTTTCCCAATCTTTTAAATCTAAAGAGCTTACAAATGCTGAAAATTGTTATAAAAAAGCAAATTGCATTTATGCTGCTTTCTAAAAATTAAGCAAGCAATGGAAAGGAAAAGCTTTTATTCCACTTAGTATATTATGGCAATACATACCCCTAAGGAAATGCAAGCAATATTTAGTACAAGAAGAACTTTTAGAAGAAATGCTCAATATATATAGAAATCAGTAAATATTCACTACATGACAATAGGAAAAAGGTCATATAATTGTTCAGTAAACACATAATATATTTGCAGATTGCCATCTGCATTCATTGTGATTTTTAACCATTCTAATTTAAATGTACTTTTAAAAATTGGAAAGATGTATTACATACTTAACATGAAGGAACCAGTGTATCACAGTAAAAATACTGAAATAGTTTGAGTGTACCATGTATCATTACTTTTATATTTTTACATTTATTTGGTTTTAAAAATCATAAATATTTTATATTTAGGATTTTTATATTAATGTAATTACTGCATTTATGAACAAGATATCAAATAATGTGTAAAACTTATCCTAACCTATTACTAATCACTGAAATAATTTTTTGTACATTTTCAGTTATTACTCTTTGAAAATTTACCTGTCATAATAGTATGAAACATTTAATATTTTTTAATGGAATTATATACATTTATATATGAATCTGAATTACGTTGTACAATATATATTTTTTAATATTTAAACTGATATGTAAATGCCTTATATTTCAGGACAATTTTTGTATCAATTTCATAAATAGCTTAATCTTGTATTATATTCTACATATTACAGTATTTTTGTTCCTTGCATTTTGATATTTCTGCATCAATAATTTCCTTAACTTGTAAAATCATGTAAATATTAAATTTATGAATATGTCAGAAAGAAAATGATTTTTCTCCTCTTCAAAATAAAATTTCAAGAAATCAATAATTTGTTTACAAATTTTTTTAAACTTTTTATCAAGAATGTATATCTTGAAATTTCATTTGAATTTATCATTTATTTTAAAAGTGGGGGAAAGCTTGCTCTATATTGAAAATACATTTTATTTGTTAAATGTAAGAGATTCCTATTAATATACACAAATTTAAAAAATTTTGTAATTTTTGAAATGTTAATAGATTTTTTTTTTCCAAATTTGAAGATAATTAGAATGTAGTAGCATTTAAACTAAGAAGAAAAAATCTGTTAATCCATTTTTTAAATATTGAGACAATTTCTGTTTTTCAGTATTTGTTCGCAAAGGTAAGGATAATAAAGCAGAGATTGTATTGTTAGACCATGGCCTATATGAATATCTTCCAGAAAAAAATCGTGTATCTCTTTCATGTTTATGGAAATCAATTGTGTTAAATGATAAGAAGAATATGAAAAAATATTGCTCTGAACTTGGTGTCAAAGGTATTTGCTTCATTATTTTAATTTTTTATAAGTACATTTGAAGTTGTTTTACTTACTTTCTTTATTTTTTGTTAATAAATTTAATTAAAGAAAATTGAAAATATTCCATGATTCCATTATGCATTTGATTTTCTCTGAGCATGCTTTAGTATTTAAAATTTCTTGAATCTCATTTGTATTGTACATTACATAATATAGCATGCTTTATCATTTTAGATTAAATTATATCTTTGTCTAAAGTACGTGTATAGTTTAACGTAGTGACTAGGTATTTATATTTGTATGCTGTTTTTGAAATATCAATATAAATTAATTTCAGTACAAACTCAAATATATAAATTTAAGAAACCCTGCTTTATATTTAGACTTATTTTAGTCATATTTTCTTACAAAATTAGTCTTAATTTTAAAAAAAAATACCATATGCTGCAGAAATGAGAATATTAAGGCTGTCTTTGGTTAATGTTAAAGAATAAGACCAAAATTTGGAACATTTTTTCAGATATAAGAGAAATGAAACATTATATAATATTCTGGCTTCACTATCCTTTAGAGAGCAGCATTTTTTATCATACTTCCCATTTTTAGCCGAGTTGATTCATTTTTTCTGGTATAAAATGTGTTTCGTTTTTTCTCCTATATCGTAATGTTAAATGGGCTATGCCTTCACGTATTATAACAAAAAAGAAAGTATTCATGGAATATTTTGGCATTTTTAAAACACTATATTGTAATAGAATAGAGGTATGAGTTATAATATTGCTAATTTCCATAGAAATTGAAAATTTTTTCTGTCTGAAAATGTGCTTCGCGTTTAGTTCAAGCTCTCGTACTTTTACCAGACAGCCTTAAAGACACTGTTTGCTGTGAATAGTCATCTTTTCAGAATTCTTTACCTCAGTTTTATCACTAATATATTACCAAAGCTGTGCAAATTATCTGGTTCGTAGGAATGCATTATGAAAGAACAGTGATATGCAGTTGTATGTTACATTGAAAAATTAGAATCACTTATTAATTTCTTTATATTAAGATGGTTCACTTTCAAGATGCAACATTTGTCTACATATTCCTGAAACATCTCTTTGCTCTAGAATTTTTCCTTTATAAGTTGTATATTAAAACGAAATATCTACTTATAGACTTGTAAAAAATATCCAAAGTTTGCCATATCTGAAGTGATTAAATAGTAATTGTTAACGATGTTTGAATTTTAAAGTAGGTGATGGACTAAATTTTTGTGACATGATAATCTTTATCTTTTCAACAGAATTTTTTTTTGGTAATTATGAAGTATTAAAACTATTAAAACAGTGTTTTTTAAATCATCCAATTTGCTTTTTTAATTTAATAATGCTTGTACTTTAACATGTGTAATCTAAGAAAACAAAATATACATTGATTTATTTTTCTTTATTACAGATTACTACTTATTTTGTGAAATTTTAATGCAGAGGCCATTAGATAGAAAAAATATTCGAATTCCAAATCGTTTGTCTAATAAAGATGCTGCTTATATGAAACAAATGGCAAAAGAACATTTTGATGGTATCATGACTGTCATTCGCAGTTTGCCATTTACCTATGCTTCTCGTTTTCAGGTACTTTTTCTGCATATTAGTCATTAAAAATGGGTTTGTTCCCAATTGCATTATTAGAAATATGTACTAAATGAAATTATTTGATGTTATCATTCTTGCAGAAATATTAACACAGTTCGATCAGTTATCAAGAATCATGGAGATTATGTTGATCGTTATTCTATTATGGCTCGTGTTGCCATTAAAGGAGCTTATAATACCTCACATAAAAGTATTTCTGATTCCATAAAAAGCATTCTTGAAAGAATGAAATTTGATCTCGTTCTCAAGTACGTATATGCTATTATCAAAAATTAATAACTTATATTTTCATTTATATTAGTGATAATAAAGTAAAACTCTTCTTACATATTTAAAAAATTCCTTGAACTTTTATTCTAGTATAATGTGTCAAATATTTTCAGTTGATTGAGATTTTTTTCTTTCTGGTATTAGTATAATGCATATCAGTCTTTGCAAATATATATTTTTATAACTGAATTATAGATTCACTACTGTATATAATTGTTTATCTGAAATTCCTGAATAATTTAATGTACAATAATAAATACAGTAATTCTTCTGTTTACATGATCTTAATTTACTTAGATTCACTTTCATTATTAGTTTTCGCAACTATATGTTTTGGAAAAATAGAAATTCAGGAGTTTCCCATTATAAATTTTTTATCACATAGACTTATCTGGAGTTGAGTAGTAAACTTGTGTTAACTTTTAACTACTCCAGTAAGAGCTCCATAATACACTGCTGGCCACCATAAATGCAACACCCTGAAGGAAGCATGCAAATAGCATGAAATTTACAACATGCATTAGCGGAGGTGAGATATGCAAATGATTAGAATTTCAGCGCAGACACATATCACTCACGCCAGTGGTGCCACCTCAAAGCGCTACTTAAGGCTTGGAGATTTCGAGGATTTCAAGTTCGGCAATTGTGTTTTTCTTGTGGTTTCTTCAAAAAAACGATCAGTTATGTCTTGTAGAAAACAGCGATCAGCTTTTGATCAAGTATCCAAGTTCGACAGAGGAAGGATAGTGGCCTATCGAGATTGTGGATTATCTTTCAGGTAAATCGGTAGTCGTGTCGGATGAAACCAAACAACTGTAATGCGGATATGTGACCGTTGGATGCAGGAGGGTACGACGGGCCGACGTGGTCGATCGCATCCACCTCAGTGCACCACTTCACATGAGGACAGGCAAATTGTGCGCATGGCAGTGACGGATCACTCAGTCACATCACGAACCATAGCACAGCACATTGAGTCTGTAGCATCATTCGTGCCTGCGGCGTACCATTGCGCCGTTTACAGCAGAGTAGTCTGTCCACAAGACGTCCATTGCTTGGTCTACCCTTGACGCAGAACCACAGACGTCTTCGCCGCCAATGGTGCGATGAAAGAAGGATGTGGGCGGCAGAATGGAATGAAGTTATCTTTACTGACGAGTCACACATCTATCTGCAACACCACGATGGTCGAATTCGAGTCTGGAGACACCAGGGAGAGAGGATGCTGAACAGCTGCATTATGTACCGCCACACTGGTCCTGCACCGGGTATTATGGTATGGGGTGGTATTGGATATCACTCGCACTCCTCTAGTACGCATTGCCGGTACTTTAAACAGCCAGCGCTACATCTTCGAGGTGTTGGAGCCAGTTGTTCTTCCTTACCTTCAGGGCTTGGCCACAGCCATATTTCAACAGGATAATGCGTGACCACACGTGACACACATTGTCCAAAGGTTCTTCGTCAATCACCAGATTGAATTGCTTCCCTGGCCAGCTCGCTCTCCGGATCTTTCACCGATAGAAAACATGTGGTCATGGTTTGCTCAACGATTGACCCAGATTACACCCCAGCTGCCACACCAGATCAATTTTGGCAACGTGTGGAAGCTGCTTGGTCTACGTACCCCAGAACACATCCAAAGTCTCTTTGAATCAATGCCGGCGTGTGACAGGGTGATCTCAACAATGGCGGCTACTCTGGCTACTGATTCTGGCAGGAACCACACTTCACAGAAGTCTATAAATTTAATCATTTGATACTTGGTCAACATGTTATCTACAAAATAAATTTTGTTGTGCTATCTCTTGTCTTTCTTGGTGTTGCATTTATGGTGGCCAGCAGTGTATTTAAGAATGTGAAATAAGTTCTTGTTTAAAGTAACTTTTTTGTTTCATGGTTTCATTTATGAACTGTTTTTGTAAAACCTACTTACCACATAAATGTAGGAATAGCTGTATTTGTGATATTTTACTCTACAATTTTTTATAAGATTTTTCTAAATTTCTTTGCTATATATTTGGTAAATATGAAAAATGTGTATTAATATATTTAAGTTTTGTTATATTATCAGAGCATTTTTTCCTTATTAATAACAGTGTTTTTAAAATATACAACTCAAATATATAGTAATCAATACTTCTAAATTTGTTGCAGGTTGGATTCATTTCAGATGTTTATGACAACTGTCTACTTGCGCATTTTGATATTATTAGGTAGAGCCACAACTGAAAGTGTGTCTCAAGTCTTAGAGTTATTGAATTAATTTATTGATGAGTTTTGTTCAATTTTTAATTAATCAAATCAAATAAATTTATTTATTTTTCTGTTTCTTTTTTTCTCATTTTGAATAAAAATAATTATTTAATGTTGATACATATGAGATCTCTCTGAGATATAAAACCAATATATTAAACTTTGAATTTAAAACAGAGTTTTTAAAGATGAAATCATTAATTTAATTGCTTTTAGCTCTTAAATTTTATAACTTTTGGACATTAAAATTTCTTATATGATAGCATACTTTTCTATATGATTGCAAAATATACTATATTTTTTGATTATATATGAAGGAGGGAAGGTTCGTTTGGGTAACCTTCCGTTTTAACATATACACTCAATATATCAATCACTCAAAACGATCGTCAATGCGTGATGGTTATTTACAGTTTATAGATATCCACGCCATACTCCCGCCAGTGTTTCGGGAACAGGTGAAACGATTACCATATTCGTAGGCTGATATGTATGATGCGGTCACTTCGGTGGGTTGCGTCATTCTAGAGAATTTTGAAATTGTTTCAATGATAGACGGCTTATTTTAATGGTGATTAGATGGGTACGACTCGGCGCGTGAAGGAGATAACGTTCTTTGACAGGCAGGGTCACCAATGAAGGAGGAGGGAAGGTTCGTTTGTAGCTTCCAAGTTTGAAACTTTTAGACGTTAAAATCACGCCAAAACGACGTCAACGTTGATGTTGGTCTAGTTCAATATAATATCACCTCACATATATATGCCCATAATCTCCATTTTACATTCATGGACTTACACTGAACAAGATATATGCTAAAGAAATTATTCCCATAAGAAATTTTCCCATGAAAAGTATTGCTATTGCCATATTATACAATGATGAGATTATATAAAATTATTTGAACAGTTTCTAATAAACAAATACAAAACCGTTATGCTAAAATATATGAAAATTATACAAACTTTTATTTTTTGTTAGTTTTCCATACTTATATCTTTGAAGATCATTACGTTTGACAAGCATTAAAAATCTGCTCAAAGAACCTTTGCTTCTACCTTCTCCTTGAATGTTTCAAAAATGTGATATTGTCTGTTTATTCTTTACAATATTGCAGCATTGTTTAGGTGGTATATCTTTGCAGAATTTTTATATCTATCATTTAGTAAATATTTCTGTGATTAATAAGTTGGATTTCACAAATAAATCGTATACTTCAAATTAAATTTATTCCAAATTGCACATATACCAAGGTAAAATTCATTTGTATTTTTATTAATTCTGGAAAAGGAATGTGTGTTGGCTGTTTTTATGCTGAAAAAGAGATTTAAGCAGTTTTTTTTTACTTTTGTTATCCATATTTGTGACAAATATATGTTCATGTATATTTCTAGCTATGGTAATACTACTGTTTTTTAACATAAAAACTGTTATTTTTTATAAGGCATTTTAAAAACTTGTAAATAATGTTTTGTTTCTGGGGCCTTTAAAAATTTATTAGAGTATTTTCTTTAATTTAAGAAATATCAAAGATTTTATACATTTTTTTGAGAAAAACAAAAGTTTTCTTATTTCAAGCTGAACATTTTGAAATCGAACACTGTTCAAAAGCTACTAAAAAAATCCCAATAATGTTTAAAGATGTGAAAAGTAGATATTTCCAAACAGAAGAGCATTTTTCAGCTTCTAAGAAAGCTTTGCACAAACATTTGTAAAATAATAATAATAATTGACTGTGTAACGAATGAGTTTCAGTAGAAAAAATTATATCTAAATAAGACTTTGAAAGTGAACAGAATAAACTTTGTTTCAAGTCTGTGGTGGAAGTATCATACTATTTGAAGTTATACAATTATTTGAAAATTGCTCGCTCTTCACTGTAAAAAATGTGGAACTGTCAGTTCTTTTTCTTGCTGTGTTTCTTATCTCATGATCAAAAAACTCCCAAAAACCAGCAGAAGATCTGTATTTGGTATTTTGATGTGTTAGTAAAGGATTGAAGTCCAAAAACTTTGTGTACTATATGATGAGTCTTTTCCAGCTTATTGAACAAAAAGCTAAAAAATGAATAAGAAACTTGTGTTGCAAAAGAGAAGAAAGTATGTGAAAAAAATAGTCTCATAAAAACTGCTAATAATGTTTTAATTAGTGGTGAAGACATGTTATAGCATTCATTGTTATTGTAATAGTGACAAAAACAGCAAAAAGTCATGAAGTCCTATCAATCTATATTACAAAGAATGCAATAGTTATATGGGTTTTAACTCTCAAATTTAAAAAAGTAAGAATACAAAATATCTTGCAGGGAAAAAAAAATTATTCTGGCTTTATTTGTATGATATACTGAGAATTTAGAATTTTTTAGGAAATCTCTACAGGCCTCTGACAAGCCAACCTCTGAGTGCTGATGGCATTAATGCGCTCTAGACGTTCGTGAACGGAATGCTGCTGAAACCTGCGAAATCGATGTTGGAAGCATTTGATTCTCCAACAAATCGTATTTTTACTTGGATTGCTTTGCTATAAACAGAACTGGAGCATTGGGAAATAGAAAATTTGGATACAGTCGTTCCTTTTTTTCTGCACCCTCCAAATGGCATGGTTTTGACCACCGTTTTCTCCAGAACACTCATTGGACTCTTCTTTACGGACACCAAACGATTACTACAACAAAATACCTGGACATTCTCCATAAATTTGCAGCCATTCAAAGGACTTTGGAGGATGGTATCAACAGCTCGTGATTCATTCAAGTCGGTGCCCAACCACATCGAAAGACTGCAGGGTTCGATTTTCTCAGCGAACTTTTTGATGACCATGTCATTGCTCTTGACTACGAAATGCATTGGCAAAGTGGCTTAGAATCTGGCCTCTCTTTTTTCTTTGGGGGATGCATCGAAGATCAGGTGTATCGTAACAATCTATAGACTATAGCTGGATTGAAACAATACATCTCTGATGCATGTCAAACCATTCCAAATGAAATGCTTGCCCGGGAATCTGCAAGTTTTGTCATCATACTCCACCATGTTGATGAAGCAAATGGTGGTTATTTTGAAAGCATTGTTTTATGGTTTTTCCCAGACAGAAATACGGACCTTGGTAGCCTAGCGGTCGATGTGCCATGAACTCGAGCACAAATCACTCAGCTAAAAGTTAAGAGTCAGGAAGGGGTGTTAAAATCTTGGGGGTCCGCAATGTCATCCGGCTGATACGTATAGGGATCCAGCAACGTTCGAAAGAAGAACCCCGCTGCTCTTTTACTCTTTGAAATAATTGATAAAAGCTTTTTTTTAGAAAAATATTTACCTAAATCTCTTTGAAATGTGCGTTTCTAAAAAATACTATTCATCCTTCTCCTGTATGTTTTTCAAAGACGCTGTTTGTTTGTTTTTCCCCCTTCTTGTTTACATATATAAAGTAGGGAAATATTTTGTTCATTCAAACAAGCATTCACGACTTTTTTTGGGGGATTACCGTAGTAACATGATTTATTTGCAAGACACTATCTACAACGGAATTTAGAAGCTTCAAAGGTTTCTTATCATGTTCTGTTTCATAACGAAGTGTACTCGAATATAGACACATCTTATCTCATCATATGTTTTGAAAGAAAAAAGTATGAGATCACATTGACGTAAAACATTTTGTAATCTTTTACCGCTTATCTCAAAAGAACGAAGTATTTTTTTTCTCCTTCAAATGAACTCAATTCTCAATCCTTTTCAAGATAATATTTGTTGCGAAACAACATTTTCCAGAAGCCAAAGGAGAAAAATAATCGACGTTTTTCAGGCAATCGAAGGTTGCACATGAGTTGTTTATAAATGCAATCTCCATAATATATATTTTTTACAAAAAGCTGACATATAAGAATATATTTTACTACTTGCACTTTTATACACAAATGCAAAAAAAAGAATCCTTTTGTATATTCAATTATAATTTTAAAATCGACAAATTTATTTAAAATAAATATTTAAATATTGGTATGTGTTTGATTTATGTTTCATTATAATATAGATCGATCATCTCACGGACTTCACCCTAAACAGCAAAAAGAATTTTTTGCTGGAGGACATCCGATTTTTCTTCTCGGTAAATCTTTTAATTAAAATTATTTTGTACGTTAAATAATTTTCAGTCTTATTACACATATGAGTTCAGTATTTCTTTGTAAGGGATTCTTTTTAAAACTTACAGCAGCGTTTCTCAAACTGTGGGGCACCCCCTCCCACTTAGGGGCGTGATAACCCTACTTGGAGGTAGGAGCATATCGAAAAAGTCGAAAATAAAGTATTATTTAAAAATTATTAATTTACTGAAAGGAAGCAAAACAAAATGTATTCTGATTTATGTTTGAAAAGTAATATATAATACTCTTATCCTATAACTTAAAATATGTATTACTTTAAAGTAACATATACAAAATTTAATACTTATATTGATAATTTGTATAGTTTATAATTAAAGTCGTTTTGTACATTGTCATTGTATGCGGGGGGGCGATGCAAATTCTGACTTAAAATTGGATCGCCAATATTGAAAGTTTGAGAAGTACTGACCTAATGAGGCTATTTTTCTCAGGCTATTTTTCTTCTATAAACTATTATCCTTCGAGTTAGAGTATTCATACCTAGTTATAAAATATATTTTTAATTTTCTAAGTTTAAATTCTAATTGTTAGAAGTTCCGAATTCAAACTTTTATATAGAATTTTATTGCTAGTTAGCTATTGATTTCTCAAAATGATTGTAGAATAATTTAAATTTATATAGAATTTCTTTAAAGCTTAACTTACATTGAAAACAATCACTTCCATGTATAAAATTATCTTACAAAACTTTTGTAAGTGTTAAAGCTTAGTTACACTTAAATAAAATAATCGCTGTATAATTTACTCTTTTTTTCTCACACCAATTGGAAAAATAGTGGAATTTTCAATGAAGTATGATAGTTTACAAAAATTTCTACTAATTATAGAAGGTATTTAGAGAAAAGAAAAAATTGAGGATGTTTCTTAAATCATGACTTTATAGTTATGGAAAAGCTGAAAAATACTAAATACTGATAAATTATCCCAATAATTTAATCCAAATATTGGTAAAATCTTAAAATTCGATGAATAAAAAAATCCTAAAAACTTAGGCATTCAAAAACACACGAAAAGAGCAAATTATATCTAAATTTTAAAAAAATCGTTTGCTTTCATTTTCAAAATAAAGTAGAGTTAAATGATATAAATCTGAAATGTATGTCGGTATCTGGATCGGCATACATTCTTATAAAATGACTTTTCTTCCATATATTCCATGCCAGAGATAATACATATTTATTTCAGTATTTGACAGTTTGTCTTAATCATATAATTTCCAAATAAAGTTGGATCTGATGCAATAACTATTTTCAACGAAAATAGTATATTACTTTATATTGATTTTTTTGCATCCAAATATATGAAGATTGTCTTTACCCGCCCTCTTCGTTAGGTATTTTATGATGTTAATTATATAACGTTAATAAATTGATTTCTAAGTTCTAGCCTCAAGCATTCCATTGGATTTGAAAAACATTCTTTTATATCCCTTAACTTTCATTTAAAATGGACAGGACAAGAATTTCTCAAAAGGAAGGTAAGTATCATTTGTGCTTCCGTAAGCCGCCCTCTTCCACAGTTGATTTCCGCAAAACCCATTTTTTGCAGATCTCTAATCAACAAAATAAATACCCTTGCCAAATTTCAAGTCAATAGGTCTAATAGTTAAAAAAAAAGAAATTTTTATCCGTAACGCTAACACAAAACCCGTTCTTAGAAGATCGCTACTAAACAATATAAATATGCATGCCAAATTTCAAGTCTGTAATTATAATATTTCAAAAATGAATTTTTTTTTTCTCTTTATGCCCCGTTAATCTGCTTGCAAGTCTATTTCCATAAAATTCGTTCTCAGCAGATCACTACTCTACGGAAGGAGCATACTTACCAAATTTCAAGTCTGCAGGATCACTAGTTAAAATACGGAATTTTATCTAATACTTCTCCCCCTCCCCCTTGGGAGTCAATTTCCGCGAAATCCCTTTCTTAGAGAATCTCTAGTTACCAAAAGAAACATACTCGCCAAATTTTAAGTATTTACGTTTAATAGCTCAAAAACGGGAATTTTTAATGTCTAATTTACTTTTACAACTCGAATTGGGAATCGATTTTGGCAAAATCTGTCCTTAGTGAACTTCTGCTGACAAAAGAGACCAATTTGTCAAATTCCAAGTCTGTAGGTCTAATATTTCAAAAATGAAATTTTGAATTTATAACGTAGTCTTAATCCCTCGTAACCCCCATTAGACGGGGATTAACGCAGAACCCATTCTTAGCGGATCTCTAATTTAAAAAAAAATCATGCTCACCGAATTTCATGCCTGTAGGTTCGACAGTTCAAAAACTGAAATTTCTATCCGTGTAGCACCCCTTAATCCTCCGTAAGAGTTGATTTCCGCAAAACTCAATCTTAGCGGATCTCTACTCAACAAAAGAAACATGCTTAGAGCAAGTTTCAAGTCTGTAGGAGTCTTACAGCTCAAAAACTGGAATATTTATCTAAATAAATCTAACCCCTCCAACCCCCCTTCGGAGTTGATTTCAGTAAAACATGTTCTTTGCGGATCGCTACCCAACAGAAGAAACAAGCTTACCAAATTTCAAGCCAATAGGGGTCTAATAGTTCCAAAGATCTGAAAATGAATGAGTAAGAGTTGCTTTTCTTCTTTATATATATATAAATTATAAATGTCAAATTTTTTAAAAACTTTTTTTCATTATCTTTGATAAGCATGTAACAAATACTGATTACTTAACATTGTGTTAAGTACAAAATTTTGTAACAATTCATGTTAGAATTACATTTCTGTGAAATTCAAAAGAGATCGTTCTCCTCTTTCCCCTTTGTTTCCTTGTAGTGCATAAAATTTAAAAATTTATTTTATTTTCATGTTCAGCAATATCGAAAAACCCCTCACTTTAAAATTACATTGAAATTAGACGATCCGTATACCATTCACTTTCCTCAGACGGCTCAAAATTACGAGGTCCGTCGCCAATAGTTCACGTGATGCTTAAAAAAGTACGACTTTCATAAACACACACTCCCTTCCAAAAATATAATTTTTGCTTAATAAAATTTTCAGTTCAAGTTTAAAAAATTTATATGATCAGTAGGTAATGGTATCACTGGGTGTTTTTGTTCCGTATAAAGATACCGAATGACGTAGATCAGTCAACGACCGAAGTTGTAGCAAATCGTAACACGTAACAGATATAATTCATTCCCTTTCTTTCGAAATCCTTAAAATCGAAACTGACGAAGCTTACGTACGTCATTTTACTACAACTTGATAGACAAAACAACGTCACAACCCACACAATCTAATTCCCCCGCGAACCGGTTCTACAGAACCGTTCACTCACGCGTTCTTCCGTTCCTCCAACGAGGGGAGTGTGCAGCGGAACAAGCGACAGCAGTCCGCTCAATTCCTCCGAGCGCGCTGTTACATCTCTTCATGATACACAATTTCCTAACTTACACACTTGGAAGCTATCCGCAAGAGAAAATGTTAGTTCTTTATCTTTTTTTTCAAGGTCAGGGGAGAACCAAAGATATCAACATTATTTTTATAATATTTTAAAATTTGAAGAGCTTAGTAAATTTACATTCAATGTAGTTAAGTAGCAAAAAACACTTATGTTAAAAGTAACTTAATACAACTAAGTTGTGCGCGATAGATTTAAACGACAGTATAAAGAACTAGATTAAACAAACAAACTTTTATACATAAATATTATTATAAATCTTTATAAAAACTTCAAGTTTTTATCAGGCTTAGTTACTCCCTTCAACTTCCCTTAATTTTATCCAAAAAAAAAAATGGGAACGAAGCCGAGAAAAGTATATTAATATCTAACAAATATGTATACTCAATATTTAATATATTCTGAACATAATAACAGTATTACAAATTGGAATTTTTCCTCTCTCTAACTTAATAACACACACAACAAAATTTCTTCAATTGTAAATTACTTAACAACTTTTAAATATTCCATGTTTTCGAATTTATGTTCTTTTGATTCGAATAAATAATTATTGCATTTTAAATATTCCTTATTTTTTTTTTCTTTCTTCATTTCCCTAGAAGTAAAGCGTAAAAAAAATAATTTTAAAAAAATAGAAAATTTTTAACAAAAGATAATATACAGTTGATATATATATAAACTAGACTAAAATATGCTTCTTTTTTTTTATCTCAATTAAGAAAATCTCATTCTGTTGAGGTATCAAATTTATATCCTGAACTTTTCATTATTTGAAACTAAATGTTAAAAGAAAATCATGATTTATACTCGAGTGTCGGTGATGTTTTATAATTTTTATTTCTAGAGAAAAACAAATAAATAAATGATACATTTAAAACGGATTATTTGATTTGCACACAAAAAAACTTCTTTCTTCAGTTATGCTATATGACAGTAGCGCACACAGGAATTTTTCAAGGGGGGGGGGTTCCGGGGTTGAAAGTTCACCATTCTTGTATCATGCTATTTTTGATTTTGACGATTTTCAGGAACAAAACACAGTAAAAAACTAATTATTGAATAAATAATTAGCATTAATTAATAAAATTAATCATTAATAACAGATATTTAATTAAATTTTCGTATTATATACTTAGAATTATAACCAATCGGAAAAAATCAAGGATTTTTGTGGACCTTTGTGTGCGCCACTGCTATGTGATGATATAGTAACTGATTTTAAAAAGATGAAATCACTTTTTTTTCCATGGATATGAAAGGAAAATCAATTTTTTCCTTGTGCAATTTTTTTTATCATCTTATTTGATAAGCGAGAAAAAATAAGCCAGTGTAAATAATTCACATGCAAAAATTTTATACGTATAATACACGAGATCCATGCACAAATATTTTTCTTTAGAAACATAATAAATAAAAAAAATATAGTAAAATTAATATATATATATATATATATATACGAATGCATCTATTAAAAAAAAGAGAAAAATTTAAACGAAGTTGAAAAAGAACTTGATGTTTCTGATCAATAACTATTAAGTATCCGACTATATGTTCGGAACCAATTTTAAAAGCGCATAAATAGGATAATTTTCATGATATTTAGTGTCACTTAGATTAGAATACATGTATAAAACTGTTTTTAGGACATTTTGACAAAAAAAATTTATTTAAGTACAATATTTCGGCAAAAAATTAACTTAGAATAACCTTTTTTCAAAATGTTCTCTTTTGTGAAAAATGCTTCTATTTTAAAAATTTTTGCCTGTATATACTCAAACCTCTGTACAGAGGTCTGAGCTATATACAGCAAAATATTATTATAATGGAAGCATTTTTTGCAAAAGGAGAATATTCTGAAAATGGGTCATTTTAAGGTTCATTTTTTGTCAAAATATTGTACTTAAATAATTTTTATTGTAATAATATTCTTAAAACAATTTTAAAAACGTTTTCTTATCTAAGTAACACTAAATATCATAAATATTATCCATTTATACGCTTTTGCAAAATCACGGCTCCGAACGTAGTCGGATACCTTAAAGCTAAATTTTTTTTATTCAACTTTAGATCATGTATAACCGTTTCTAAATACAAATTCTTATTTCAAAGCTTATTTCAAATGATAAAATGTAAATTATATGAATTGTGTGTGATAATGCAAAGTTTTCTGTTTTGTAAAGAAAGGTAAAAGTATACAATGCTTAGAATTTAGGAAAGAAGAATGAATCATGAAATGTTTTTTATATTTAGTAAGAACAGTAAATTATATGATGTTTTCTATTTTAGAAAATTTTCAATTTCAGTATTACCAAGTGTTTTCAATTTGAATAAAAGCATAAGGTTTACTTTCAATCAAATTAAGTTAAATTATTACTTAATTTTGATATTTCAATTTTCTTCTTTTTTTAAAAAAAATTCCAATGTTATTTAGAAAAGAGTTTTATGAAAAAGAATTATTCTACTCCATGTCATTTTTTAGTTTGTTTTTTATCCTTAAAACGTATTATTTTAGATAAATAAAAAAAAAATAACGCTAAAATTTCAAAACTTTGAAGCAAAAGTTTGAAGACTCTAATATGAAGCTAAAAGCTTAGCAACAGGAAAACAAAATGCTTGAAAGAACATTTTGTGCGTTGTTCATTATGATTATTTTTTGTTTCCGATATCTATAAGATAAAATGTAGTTTGAAAAGAATGCATTTGGAGAGAAACAATGATTCAGCAATTTATATATTTCTAATAATGTTTTCCAAAACATAAAGGATTTAATCTCACCTATCTCATAATCAAGGCAAGAATTCGTAGCTGACACAATGGCGCACTCAAGAGGGAGGGTCTCCCGGGTCCGGACCCTCCACCCCCTCATCGCCCTTGATTTTTGTTTAGATTGATTATAATCCTATATCAGTGGCGCACACAAGGGAGGATGTCCTACCTCCAAAGCCCATGATATTTTGACCGATTGATTATAATTCTAAGTATATAGTACATAAAATTTAGTTAAATATTTGTTTTTAATGATAAATTGTATTAATTAATGTTAATTATTTATTCAATAATTAGTTTTTTACTGTTTTTTGTTCCCGAAAATCGAGAAAATCAGAAGGAGCATGATACAAGAATGGTGGACTTTCGACCCTGGACCCCCCCTTGAAAAATTCCTGTGTGCGCTACTGTCCTATATATATAGTTTGTAAAATGTATAATTAAGTATTTGTTATTAATACTAAATTTTATTAATTAATGCTAATTATTTATTGTATAATTTATGTTTTACTGTTTTTCGTTCCCGAAAATTTGGCGGCGTATTGGGGTATGATACGAGAATGGTGGACTTTCGACCCTGGATCCCCCTCCACCCCTTGAAAAATTCCTGTGTGCGCCATTGAGCTGACATATCGCAATAACTTGTATATAAATACTTGTCTTTTGAATCATACAGCTCTGGATTTTTTTAAAGAATACTTATTTATTAAGATAGTTCAATTAACATATAATCAAAAGTTGAAAAACTATTAGCAAAGTCTTCTTAATACTGAACCGTAATCAAATGACGAAAAAGTACTGAATGAAAAACGCTGTCACCTGAACTTACTTTCACATCGTACCAGTGGTGGGTAAATAGCAGCCCTCAAAGAATTTTTTTTTTGGCTCACCAAGACAGAAAACCAAATTTAGAGATTGTTTTTTTATATTTGAGTTGACATATATTTGTAAGCAGCTTTCAATGCATGTCGATCAACAAGAGCAAATATAGATGAAAATTGACTAACATTGGCTTGCAGGCTGTGATGAGACTTTCACTAAGGAATCTCAATTTAATTTCAAAAAGGAGAAAAGTGGGATAGGGTACATTTGTCTCATCAAACCTCTTAAAATTAAATTAACTTGCAGGTGTGAATAATATGAAATTAGAACAATAAATAAATTGAATAAAACAGTTAAATAGGCGCTGAATAGGCGTTACTTTTTGGGCATCCGGACTGTAAAACAGTCCTCAATCCTATGTCTGGATAGTCTGCGATGTTGGACATGACGAAAGTGGAGGTTTTACATTCTGCTGAGTGGCATGACGGTGATTGGTCGATCGACGGTATCCGGGAGGCGTGGCTTGGTTCTTCATCTGGGCGAAAAAGTTGTTGGAAATTTGGCTTGGGTGAGAGCTTAGAGACTGCTCTTTGAATAAAACTGTCACTATTTTAGTTATTTTATATTAGCCTGTGTGTGTGAGAGTTTCCCGACTCCCCCCCGAAGAATATACAGTTTAACTTTATCTGGTCTCAAAAAAATACAAGATCTATGCAAAATTTTAAATTCAAGGTTTTGAAAAAAATTATATGATCAATAGGTAATGGTATCACAAGGTTTTCTTTCATAAAGATACTGAGTGACGTACACAAGCGAAAATCAGTCAACTATCGAAGTTGTAAATCACTTCACGCGTAGTAGATATCATGATATAATTCACTCCTAAACTTTCGGTATCTTTAAAAGCGAAACTTTTTCCTCAGCTGACAAAGTTTACACACGTCATTTTACTACAACTTGATAGGAAGACAACGTCATAATCCAAACACTCCGATTCCCCCTCGAACCGGTTCGACAGAACCGTTCACTCACGCGTTCTTCCGTTCCTCCAACGAGGGGAGTGTGCAGCGGAACTAGCGATAGCAGTCCGCTCAAATCCTACGAGCGCGCTGTTACATCTCTCAATGATAGACACTTTTTACACTTGAAAGCTACCCGCAAGAGAAAATGTGTTTTCTTTATCTTTTATTCAGGGTCAGGGAAGATCCAGAGATGCCAAAATTATTTTTAAATATTTTAAAATATGAATACCAAAAAGTAAAGTTACATCGAACGTAGATAAGTAGTAAAAACAGTTATATTAAAAACAAAGTTAATACAACTAAGTTATGTCTGATAAATATGAAAGACATCATATATATATATAAAAGTTAGAATAACTTGATATATTTATTTAAAAATATATTGTTAATATTTTTTAGAAAAACTTGACTTCAATTTAACATGATTTCATCCGAAAAAAAAGAGAAAACGAAGCTGTAAAAACGATATTAAAATCAAAAAATATATATGCTTTTCTCAATATTTAGTATATTCCGAATACAGCTTGATAGTGGAATTTTTTTTCTATCTTCGACAGCACTTAAAAGGAAATTTCTTCAAGTGTTACTTTACCTGAAAATAACTTCTTAAAATGTTTCTTGTTTTCGATTTTATATTCTTTTATTCGAATAAATGATTATCGCCTTTAATATATTCCTCTTATTTATTTTTTTTCTCTTTGAAATTTTGCTAGAAAAATTAAAGTATGAAAACACAAACAATGAAAGAAAAGTCAGATGTTTAAACAAAAGCTATTATGTAATTGATGTAAACTAAACTAAAATATAATATATTTTTTTTTTACTTTATCAAAATGTCATGTCGTTAAAGTATTCTACTTATATCCTTAGCATTTCCTTATTTTCAACTAAATGTTTAAAAAAAATTAAGATTTATACTCGAGAATTGAGGATGTTTTATACTTTTTATTTTTAAAATGAAAAACAAATAAATAAGTAATGTATTTTAGACTTATTATTTGGCTTGTATAAGAAAACTTTTTCTTTCTTTAGGTACACTATGTGATGATTGTAACTGATTTTAAACAAATAGAAGAATAAATTTTCTTATGATGGATATGAAAGGAATTAAATCGTTTCCTTATTCAATTTTTATTAATATTTTCTTATTTGATAAGCGTGTTATTGAAACGCAATTGTGAAAAATTGTCATGCAAAGATTTTATAGTATAATACTTGAGATCCATGCAAAAATATATGATACTTTTGAAATACGATAAATAAAAAATGTAGTAAAATTAGAATATCTTTGAATTGCATCAATTAAAAAACAAGAAGAAACTTAAGCAGAGTGGAAAAAGAACGTCATGTTTCTGATAAATAACTATTAAAGTTAAATTATTCAACTTTTAGATCATGTGTAATTGATTCTAAATACAACCGTTTATTCATATTCTACAAAGCTTATCTCATATGATTATAACGTAAATTATACAAATTGTGTATTAACACAAATTTTTCCGTTTAGTAAAGAAAGGTTAAAGTATGCAATATTTAGAATTTAGGAAAGAAGAATGAATCACATGGAATGTGTGTGTGCTCTTTCTATTTAGTAAAGAATAGTAAATTATATGATATTTTATATTTAGAACATTTTCAGTTTTAGGATGTTACCAAGTGTTTTTAATTTTTAAAAAGGTGTTAAGTTTACTTTTATTTAAATTAAATTAAATTATTACTTAATTTTGTTAGTTGAATTCCTTTTTTTAAAAAAATTTTCCAGTATTTTTCTGGAAAATATTTTACGGAAACAAACTATTCTATTTCATGTTATATATATATATTTTTAATTTTAATTATTTTCTTTAAAACATTTTATTAAAGATAAATTTTTTAAAAAATCATCAAAATTTCAAAACATTGAAAACTAAAATTTGAAGAATCCGAAATGAAGCTAGAGGCTTAGTAACAAGAAAACAGAATGCTTGAAAGAACATCTCGTGTGTTTTTCTTTTTTTTCTTCTGATATCTATAAGATAAAATGTATTTCGAAAAGAAGGCGGTTGCGAAGAGTGATTCAGCAATTTATATATTTTTAAAAATGTTTTCCAAAATATGAAGGATTTAATATCACCTATCCCATAATCAAGGCAAGAATTTTGTAAATGACATATCGTAAATAGAGACTGACTTGTATGTAAGTTCTTGTCTTCCAAATCATACAGCTCCGAATTTTTCTTAAAGAATATTTATTTAATAAGACAGTTCAATTAACATATAATCAAAAGTTTCAAAACAGACTATTGGCGACAATCTTCGTAATAGTGAACCGTAATCAAATAACGAAAATGCATTGAATGTAGGCTGTCGCCTTACTTTCACACTAAACTAATGGTGTGCAAATAGCGGCCCGTGGGCCACATGCAGCCCTCAAATTTTTGGCTTAACAAGATAGTTAGAAAACCAAACATATGAAAATTGTTTTCTATATTTGGGTCCCCAAATATTTGCGCGAGCAGTTTTTCTTACATGTAGATCAACAAGAGCAAATGTAAATGCAAGTTGGCTGACATTAATTTCCAGGCTGTGATAAGAGTTTCAACAAGGAACCTCAATCCTGATTTCAGTGAGTGAAAATTAACGTAGCACTATTCAGCTACTCGAGGGCTTTTGGTGACTGGTCTCGTAATTTAGAACCATGGTCAAGCGACGAAAAAGATACCAGAGCTGAAGAATTCCTCTCTCCTACGTGCACAACACCAGCATGTGCATATATATTGAACAAGCCAATCCTTTTCTGCACGGCAGATCTTCAGCGGTACTAGGCTCGAATTCATAAGACACCGGCCACGAGTCCATTACCTTGACCACTGGCTACCGCGACCACATCCCGATTTTGTGAAAAAATGTAGAAAATGGGACAGGGTCATTTGTCGTATCAAACCTCCTAAAATAAAATGGATTTTGTTGGTATAAATAAAATTAGCACAGTTAATAAATTGAATAAAACTGTCACTATTTTAATTGACTTATATTTATTGATTTTTATTTCGTACAATATATACCTTTTCTATAATGCAAATGTAACTAATGAATGCAAACAATTTAAGAAAATACAAGCCCTCCGGTATCCTCCGCTTCCAAAATGAGGCTCTGGAGCCAAAAAAAGGCCCACCCCTTCATTACACCATCGCAGCTGTCGCCGAGTGTCAATTGTCGTGATCTTTTAACAAGTAATATAAAAAAAAATAAATAAATAAAATTAAGTCAATTCCTACTTAGATCAACAAAGAAAAATTTCATTTTAGTTACTTTTTATTAAATAGTTACAATTAATATAAATATGTATATACATGTGACAGAATCACAACATTAAGTGGTAATTAATTTTTATTAATTATCATTAAAGTATCGTATTGTCCTCGAAAACAATCGTGTATATAAAATTTCAGTTCAACTGAATGATTTAAAACGTGAGAAAAAAACCTTTTCACATGTTTTGACACAAGTCGCCAACGTGGCTGTGTATTTGTAGTTCTTTAAATAATTAGTTTTAATCCATTAATTTTTATTAATTATAAGTAAATTATTGTATTGTCTTCCAAAATAATCATATATATAAAATTTCAGCTCAATTGAGAGCTTTAAAATGTATTTTATTAACGATTGAAAATGCCAGCAAGATAAGTAAGTAAATAAATATATAGAGATCGTGAGCTAATAGTAGGAATTGAAAAAGTGTTGTTTGCAATCGAGTCGAAAGATTAAATATCACGTAAAAAAGAGATATAATTCATCCCCTTACTTCCCGAATCTTTGAAACCGAAACTTTTCTTCATCTGACGAAGTTTAAACACGTCATTTTACTACAACCTGATACGCAAACAACGTCATAACCCAAACAATCACATTCTCCCCTGAACCGGTTCTACAGAACCGTTCACTTACGCGTTCTTCCGTTCCTCCAACGAGGGGAGTGTGCAGCGGAGCGAGCGCGATATCAGTCTGCTCTAATCCTCTACGTCTCTAAATGATAGACAGTTTCCTCAACTTTCCCACTTGTAAGTTATCCACAAGAGAAAATGTTATTTTTTATCTTCTATTCAAGGTCGCGGGGGAGAACCAGAGATACCAATGTTATTTTTTAAATATTTTAAAAGTTTAATACCGAAGTAAAGTTAGATTGAGTGCAAAAAAAAATAAAAAAACCAGTTGTATTAGAAAGAAAGTTAATACAACTGCCTGATAGATATAAAAAAAGTTAGATTAAACTAATACATTTTTATAAATATATTGTAAATATTCATAAAAATTTCTATTTTTTTTTAATCAGATTTCATTGCTCTTTTCAACTTGCAAAAATTGAATAAAAACGAAATTGAGAAAACGATATTAGAGAGAAAAAAACATTTATTTTCAATATTCAGTGTATTCTGAACAAAACTTAACAGAAAGTAAACTATGAATTGGAATTTATCTTTTCTGATTCGAAACCATTTCAATAAATTTTCTTCATGTGTAAATTACTTAAAAAATAACTTCTTAAAATGTTTCATGTATTTGTATTTACATTTCTTTCATTGGAACAAATAATTATCGTATTTTAAATATTCTCTATTCTTTTTTTCCCTCTTTAACTTTTCTATAGAAGAAGTAATGTGTGAAAGAATAAGTAATCAAAGAAAAATTTGAAAATTTAACAAAAGACAAACACAAACTAGACTAAAATATAATATTTCTGTTATTATTTTAGTTAAATAAATCTCACTGTGTTGAAGTATCATATTTACAACTTCAGCATTTCATTATTTTAAACTAAATGTTATCAAAAAATTGATGATTTATATTATTGGTGTGTGATGTTTTATATATCTAATTTTAATTTATAAAAACAAAACAAATAAATGATATTTTTTAGACTAATTATTTGACATGAACAAGAAAACTTTTTTTCTTTCTTCATTTATGCTATGTGATGATTGTAACTAATTTAGAAAGTAAATGGAATAAATTTTCTTGAAATGGATATGAAAAAAATTAAATTAAATTTTATTTTATTTAAATTAAGTTTAATTTAATTTAAACTTTTATTAACTTTATCTATGCAATAGGTAAACGTAAATAATTCGCATGCAAGGGTTTTATATGCAAAATATTTGATATCCATGCAAAAATATTTGACTTTTTTGAATTATGATTAAAAACACAGTAAAATTTAAATAACATTAAAATAGATATATATCTCCAAAAATTGTATCAATTAAAAATAAGAGAAATATAATCGTTTCTAAAAAGAACTGCTTATTTCCTATAATTATAAAGTAAATTATATATATACAACTTGTATTAATATAAACTTTTTCCATCTAGTAAGAACAATTTAAAGTATGCAATGTTTTAGAATTAAGAAAAGAAAATTGAATCATGTACTATTCTTTCTATTCAGTAAAGAACAATAAACTATAAGATGTTTTCTTCACAGAAAATGTTTATTTCCTGCGTTACCAGAAGTTTTCAATTTGAGCAAAAACGTTAATTTACTTTTATTTATATTAAGTTAAGTTATAGCTTAATTTTGTTACTTGAAATTTTTAAAATTATTTTTCAGTATTTTTTTAGAAAGAATTTTTTTGCTAAAACAAAAATTATTCTATGGCATATTATTATTTTTTTATTATTTTTGATTCCTTTCAGGAAAGCATTTATTGTAGATAGATAAAAAGAAAAACAATACTAAAATTTCAAGATACTGAAAACTAAAATTTGAAGATTCCGAACCGAAATAAAGTTAAAGGCTTAACAACAGAGAGAGAGGGGGAAACAAAATGCTTGAAAGAATATTTGTGTATTCAACTTTTTTTTCAGTATCTGTAAGATAAAATTTAATTCAAAAAGAATGCGGTCGCGAAGAAAGAAAGATTCAGCAATTTATATATGTTGAATGTTTTCTGAAATATGTAAAGCATTTAATCTCTGCTATGCGATAAAACAAGTTAGTTCATTTTTCATTTTGTAACGCGGACGTATTACGTAACTTGTAGCATAATTTCTGAATCATACAGCTCCAGATTTCTTTACAAAATTCCTATTTATTAAGACAGCTTAATTAACATGCAATCAAAAGCAAAAGACTATTAGGCAAAAATTTTCGTTATACTAAACCAGAGGTAAAAGGCGAAGATGCGTTGAATGCGAGCTTTCACCCGAGTCTTCTTACCTTTCACCCTATGTCATGGGGGTTAGGTGGCAATGGTTGCGATATTTTAAACAGCATTGTTGCAGACGAGAAGGAGGCTCGAATTCATTACGGTATCAGTTGATAATATCAACAGATTTTATATAATTACTTATAAATATATATATATATATAATGCATTTTAACATTACATATGTCGCCCATCCGGTATAGTGGTTAGCGACGCTGACTGCTGTGCCGTAAGGCCTGAGATCGAATCCCTGAAGACATGGATGTTTGTAAATATATAGTGCCTTCTCGACAAGGGAGTACTTTAAATAGCCGTCGAGCCACAGAGTCCTCTCGTGAGGTTGGTGGAAGAGGAAGACAGGTGGGAGGCCCTAACTACCCAGGTGTTCTCCTTCAAAATTGGTGTGAAAACGAGCCAAATCGTACTGTCACATGTATGACGCTCAAAGTTACGGCTAACGACAGGCGTCACTTAGCCCATTGCCATGATGAATTTCATGGGCCTCGATCTGGCCTTTGCCAATCAGGTGGCATCATTATCAACAATATTACATATTTTAGAAAAGCCTGGAGTTTTTTACTACTTTACATATATTATATATAAATGACATTAATGGAAAATTTGAATTTTAGTTTTTCTGTGAAAACGTCATTCCTGACTAATATATATTCAATTATAAAGTGACACAAGAGTAAAAGACATAAGTAAGTACATTAAAAATTTAATAATATATATATGAGTATATATATACAGGTATAGACAGTGGCGTAGCTACCACCGTATCAATGATACGGGGCCTCCCAGCTATATTGGCCCCAACGCGTGTAACTATGGCCCTCTAACAAGGCTCTCATATGTGAAATGGGACCCGAAAGAGTTTTGATGCAGGGCCCACTCAGAATTAGCTACGCCAGTGGGTATAGGACAAAATATTAGGAACACTCTTTTTTAAAAACGAGTAGTCCTTCGGCCGCCACTAGATGCAACAGTTCCCAATACAATGGCGTCGAAAGGGAAGGTATTAACTTCCATGTCCAGAACGACCAACCCTGTGGGTGTTTCAAGCGCCACTGGGTCAAGGGTTATGATAGCCTACAAAAACCTAGGTAAGGTGTCTTCTGCGAAACACGACAGTGGCCGAAAGTCGAAATTGAAGGAAGGTGATAGACGGGTGTTGAAGAGGATAGTCGCCGGAAAATGCAAGACTGCACTACCGCAGATAACGTAAGAGATAAATACCCGTCTTCAGAACCCCGCATCCATGAAAAATATTTAAGGAGAGTTGCATGCTGCAAAAATTTATGGCAGAGTAACTATTCCAAAACCGCTGTTTTCGGCGTGAAATACTATGAAGAGACTTCAGTGGTGCCGACACCACCTAAACTGAACACAACTGTAACGGAAACAAGTCATGGTCTGATGAATCCTTATTTACATTATTCCAGACTACCGGACGTGTGCTCGTCTGGTGAACACCGGCAGAAGCATTTCATGTTGACTGCCTGGTTCCAACCATTAAACATGGAGAAGGTTCTGTGACGGTGTGGGGACAACATCTTCCCGTGGTTTGGGGCCTCTTTTGCCTCGAGGGGGATGATCACAGGCGACCATTATCGAAGCATTCTCGCAGATCATCTTCACCCTATGCTTCAGACTCTCTTTCTGGGAGAACATCTTGTGTTCCAAGATGACAACACCCCTGTTCACACGTCTTTATGTGTTCAAACATGGTTACATGAGCGTGATGATGAAGTGGAACATCTAACGTGGTGTTCCCAGTTACCTGATCTGAACATCATTGAATGTTTCAGGACTTTTTTAGAGAACAAAGTCCATGCTCGATTTATTCCTAACACACACACTATTTAAACTCGAGACAGCCCTACACAAGGAATGGGTACGAATTCCCATGAACTTTGTTCAAGACCTTTATTTGTCAATCCCACGTTGAATTTTAGCTGTCGTTCAGGCCAAAGGTGGCCTAACTCCTTACTAATAAAAAATTTCATTTTTTTTCACATGTGTTACTATTATTTTGTTATATATGTAATTTTTTTCATATTCTAAAACATTCACTTAGCAAAAGCTGGTTATATTTTAGGTATGTAATGTACTTTTCCGAATATTTCTTCAGATTAAAATGGTACTCCATGCCGTATCTGCATTACCCCACTCATAGATTGGAAAATAACTCTGCCCCTTGTAGTTACGATTGCATTCTTTCTGATTAAGCATGCACCATAAAAGGTTCAATAACATTTTCGTCGAAACGGTTAAGTAGATTGGGTGCTACTTATCTCACGGAACTCTACTGTTTGGGTTTGGTTAAGATACGCAAATAGTACATATTTACCAAGTTTAATGGTACTTAAAAGGAACAGAGAATCTAAAAACCGTATTTAATCTTATGACCATATTCAAATCATTGGAGTAGATGTGAGGTTCCTGACGAGTTAACGATTTTAATATTCGAAAGAAAAAAAAACACAAGCACATATTTTAATACGTTTTTTTTTCCTTTACTTATGATTTAAGATTATATGTATGTAATTACAAACACAAAAAAATAACATGTATAAATCCATTAATAAGGGTAATCAGAAATTCAAAAACATACCTAAAATATCCAAAAAGTAATATTAAAGAATGAAACAAAAATCTTCTATCTCCTCTATTTCTTTTATTCGAGAATCAGCTGAACAGGAATGTGAATTCGATTTACAGAAATCAAAGTCAATGAAAAAATAATTCTCTTAGAATTTATAAAATATCCGTAATTAAGTTTTACTAGAAAGAGTTGGGATCGTCTTCTAGAGAAGTTTATTTATTCGAAGCTTTAAAAATTGATGAAAATATGACACATGATTATCATTAATTAATACTTCAGAGCGAAAAGCAACAGCTTAAGAAGAGTGATGCAGAAGTGATATTTTCAAAACTTTCTGAGAGTGAGGTTGGTCCCTTCATTCATATCAAAACAACGCTTGAAAAGAACTTTTGTACAGAGCTTTTCAAAGTTAAAAATAATCTGTTAATCACAATGATATGGTGTAAGGGAATGATACTGGGCGTCAAACACTGGATCTGGATTAACTTAAATTCTTCAAGAGAGTCTTCTAGTAGACTTGGAGGAAGAAGAGAAGTATTGTCCACACACATAAAAAGCAAGACATGGATTAACAGTTGCAAGCCCTTCTGTGATCCCTTCAACAGAAAGTCATATTTCATAGTACAGACCTTGTTGTTGGTCTTCTACATCACATTCTGCCTGTTCTTATTATTGAACTTCTAAATTTCTTGATAGTTAAGAAGCAATTCAATTTTTAAAAGTCACAGCTTGCTTTTAACAAAACGGTAAGGTGAAATGATTTTTCATTTGCCTGTGGTCAGCCAATGCAATATTCTTTACTGTGCAGCACTTTTTCCAGAAGAGCCCGTTTCGTCACAATTAAAAACCTGTTGCTGCTAGTTCCATTAGAATTTACAAGCATGTTAAAGTTACCGATGAAGTTCTATGCTGTCTTTGTTTCGGAGCTTGCTGTTTCTCTATATTTTACAAAGTTGTAGATGCAGAACCAGCCATGGTTTTCCTAAAATACCTTTCCTTCAGCCGTTAATGATCCTGGGGTTCTCTTAACGATATCAGTAAAACTTACTTTTGCCCTCTCACAAATAATTCATAGTTTTGCGCTGTGATTGCTTTTCCTTTATCCGTAGAAGAAGCAACCTTTCAACTTCGTCGAGACTATGTAACAATTACGTAGATATTCCTGTCATTCCTTTTAAAACATCTGTCTCTCCTTTGCTTGAGAATAATGAAAATCGTTCATGAAAACTAATTGTATTTGCAAGCTGTATTAGCTACGCTCATATAGCTCTTTATTATTTTCTTCTCTTTTTGCTGTCTCTTTGTGGCTTTTTTTTCTTCGGAAGCATTTGTACAAGGATGTCCGAACACAAGTTTGGAAATATCGACGACGCTAAAATGCTCGCAAAACGAGTGCTAAAAATGGTCGAATGAATCAGTCCCCTATTCGGGATTTACCCTCTCTTTGTAGCTCTTTATGTGAAACGTCATTTTTTAAAGAGAATAATTTTCTTGCAATCTCCTTTGCTCGTTGAGAATTGCTCGTTAAGCGAGGTCCCTCGATAACCCTTTGGAAACTATAATAATTATAATTTGGATAATTTGTGTTAAATAAAAACTGCAATGTGTTTTTCTTTTTAAAATAAAATAATTAATATAAATAAACATGAATATTACATTACTAGCTGTCAAAAATGCAACATCAAAAACAAAAGATATCAAAATTAAATTTATTGCAAAGATAACACATATAGTATAAAAGTGAAATGATTAAAAATGCAGCTTCCTGCGAGACAAGGAAGGTGATAAAATCAGTACTGAATGTTGCCCCCACGATTGGAAACTATTGTTACATGCCTCTATGATGAAAAAAGAGACTTTGAATGTCTTACCAGCGTACGGAAGACCATGTTTCCTCTACCTATTGCCAAAATTGGACTAGTGATGCAATGATCAGTATGTCAGTCGTTCTCCAGATATCAGCCATACGCAATCAATAGTCGGTACATAGGGAAAACATGTAGGCTAAAGCAGCAAAGCAGTCTGGTGGGTGAAGAAATCTTGAATATTGAGTGTCTCAAGTGGTTGCACACATTGTCCTATAGACAAGAAGCTTCTGAAGGTAAGGAAGAACAAAAAGCTCCTAAATCTCAGAGATATATCACGTTTGGTCATTGTACTAGAAATATGTATTAAGATGGTGCAGGAGTGGAATATCCAATACTTTCCCAAACCATAATACAGGGGCAGTATGGTGGTGCACACGCAACAATTAAGCAGCCTCTCTCCATGGTATTGCTTCAGACTCTAATCTAACCATTTTGATGATACAAGAAGGATTCGTCTATAATGACAATATCATGCTATTACTCGTAGGTTGTGCATGTAACCCCATTCAATGCATCACTGCAGATACAAACATCTGTGGTTTTGAGATTAAGGTATAATCGCAACAGCAATAGAACCATCTGGACATTCCACTGTCTGCAAACATCTTTGAATGCTATGCGCGGACAGCAATTGCTATGCGACAGACAGTATTTGCAGTGATATGGTTCCCGATGTGACAGAAAAATGCATACAATATGAGCGTCATTACGCATAATACTGCTATGAGGCTGGTGTAATCGATGTCACCAATGTTTCCCTCCTGCATCTAGACATTTTGGAAGCCGCTGTTCAGGGCAATTTGCAAGTACATGCTGCTAATTTGTTACTGATTCGATCGATTCGAAAAACTACCACAATTTATTGAAAATTGTTTAAGTTATCAGTGTGTTCACACACACAGTAAAATTATTTCACATAATTAGAATGCTTAAAATCCTCAATGGCGCACTTAAATTTGTTCATTACAAGCTAGACACAAATGCATTCTTTTAATGGCAGTCAGCAAAGATGAAGCTTCCTTATTTGGCATCTATGAATCGGTTCACTCGTTCTCTTTGAATGAAATGAACCAATATCGGATCCATTTCCCATTCATATACCATTTTTTTTAAAAAAGGAAGATAAGATCTGTTGTATTTCAAAACAGATTGCTACGAAATACAAACTTTGGATAAGATACACTATAAGCGGAAAAAATGTCTTAAAATTCTTTTTATTACAACTTGTATAAGATTCCTAAGTTATTTCTTAACTAAGGATTATGTGAGAAGCGATTTAATTGGTAATCAATTAATCGTATTGCTGCTATAAAAATGATTTTACTGTGATAGCGTTAACACTGCCTATGATGTAAAGGGACAAAAATTAAACCTAAATCTTTTCTTTCTAAATTTCGTTCTTTTTAGAAATATTAATAATTTATTTGCTTATTGTGAGAACAGTTGTCGTTAAAATTACTTTTTAGAGAATGCGCTGTTTTAATTTATATTTAAAATTTGTTAAAATTGAATTTTCACACATTTTACATCTTTCTTGTAAAAAACTTTTTAGAACATATTTAAAAAGAAGTTTCAGAAAGGAATATTGTCTCTACATAGGGTTTTACTTCAATCTAGGGGGCTGTACCATATCTTCTATGTCTCTTGAAAGCAAATTATTTTAAACATTCTTCTTAATTCTTACATTTATAAATAATTTTTATAAATTATTTATAAATTTATAAAAATATACAGTAATTTAAAGTACTTTTACGGTATATTTAAAGTATTTTTACAGTATATACTGTAATTTAAAAAGGTTAATTGTTTTATAAATTAATTTTACATTTATTAATTTAATATTATGTTTCCCGTTTACAAAAATTTGTTTCACATGATACTGAAAAAGTCTTTCACAATCTGTTTTACAACACAATATATATATATATATATATATATATATATATATATATATATATATATATCAAGTTTTTCAAATTATCTATCCTATACCTTTGGAGGATTATCAATAACATTTTAATCGTATAGAATTCAATTATGCATTTAAATTACAATATTTTTTTTTTTTAAAAATATTAATAAAATATGCATTTCTATTTAGTTGCTATTCTTAACAAATAGCACAGCAAATTCATGTTTTTCGATTTTTTGCATAAAGTGCTGCGAATTTTTTTCCGTCCTTTCCCCCCTTTTTCTTCGAAGCAGGGTCATCAAGTATCAAGTTGACAAAAAATATGAGGAGATCGATTGTTACTCAATATCGTAAACATAATTGAATGTACCAAACTAAAGTTCAGATTTTGGAGGAGAAACAGGGCGGTTTCACAATGTCCCTGTAAACAAATGATGCTTATCTAAGAATACCCTACTCTAAACATTCTATCAGGAAAAGTCTAGAACCTAAGTTCGATTCTTTTTTTGGGTTTCTTTATCACCTCCTTCAAAAGAATAATAATGAACGGTTACTGGACACGTGATAGTTATTAAATAAATACCGGCACATTTTCATTCAGAGCATTAATCCAGCTTACATCGCTTAAGCAGTACCTTTTTGCATTAAACCGATCCGTTGCCTTAATATTTTGTAAGTACCAAAATATTTCTTTTTGCTTCTAAATAATATTTATCTTTTTGTATTATCGTTTATGATATAGTCTTAGTTTATTTTCTTTTTGTACATATTTATTTAATTTTGAGATTTATTCAATTTCAGTAAGTAAAAATTTATATTAGCGTTAAAAATAATTTTAAATAACAAAAACATAAGTGCTGTCGTTAATCTTGAAAAGATTTTTTCTAATAATTACATTTTTATTTTCAACTATGCGTTTCGGATTTCTCAAAATTATTCATTCTCATATCCCATTTTATTAAAAAAAAAAAGTTACCGTTCTTTTATTAAATTACCAATTTTAAAGTAAAAACAGCAAAAAATTTATTTACTCTGTTTTGATAATTTATCACATCCTGACTCAAATATCGTCTGCACGTTCAAATTTTTAGTTGTTCAATATCAATATTCGCAAATTTAAAAAAATTGTGTGAATTATAGAATGATTATTAAGTGAAGCATATAAATCGATGTATTAAAATCTACAATTGAAAAAATGGTTTCAAAATACAATATTCTTTTACTCTGGCTGTGCATGATGCCGACTCACACACATATTTATAAAATGGACCCTTCGTTACGTAAAAAAATTGTCATATCTTTTATTATACTATTAGACTATTTATACTTATGGAACATATTTGTTCGAATTATTACATTCTTTTTAAGCTTATATATTTTTCATTCTCAAATCATTATTGATAGTACATAATCTTAGTACTGTTAAATGCACAATATATTTACATAAATACAAATGAAATTTAGCAAAATCCTACAACACAGAAATTTAAGTAATTAGTAACTATCATCAAAAGAGAATATGAATATATTATTAATAAGTATGCACAGAAAGAGAAATGATAATTAAGGGTGAAATATTGATTTTTATTGTATAAATTTTGATATGTAATAATATATCTTCGTAAGATCGATATTTGAATTATAGTTCTACGTTTTCATTAATTAACAAATATACATTAATTTTATGTATCCAAAAAGTATATTCTTTAATAAAAATTTTAAATATATTCTTCATTATTAAATATAGTTTGTGAAATATATTTGAAGCTTTTTAGATTTTAAGATAATGAAAATAAATTTCAGATTTATATATTTACATTCTGATCGTATAATAATTCTCATATTCCAATACATTGAATGTAAATATCTCATGCAGAATGTAGATAATTCTCACTGAAAGCACTACAATCAGTTTATATGGCAGCTTTAACATCTGATAGAACATTCTCGTAACATTTTTACTTCAAAAAATTAGTCACTTCTGTTCTCACAAGAGGAGTTTCATTTTTTTTTTTTTAAATTAAATGTAGTGCTTTGGATATCGCCAAAAATAACTTTTTTTAATGAAAAATAGCATACATAATAGCATTGACATGAAAATAAAAAAAAATACTTAATCTATGAAATTGTTTTAGGTGTAATTATATTTTTCATTAAAATTATTCAAGCAATATTTTGTAACTTTTTGTTTTATATTAAAAGAATATTTTTAAAATAAAAGTTCCATATTAGAGATCAATGAGCAAATCATATTATACTTCGTAATTTAGTTTTTCATTTTTTGTTAAAATTTAGAACAGTTTCGAAATAAAACCGAAAATGAACGGCAAAAATTAAAAAGAAAGTTAAAAGAAAACGCATGAATTATGTGTTTTAAAACCGAGTTATCTCAAAGCAGTAACGTTCAAGTTATTTCGAACAGAGATATAAAGTAAAAATTTGACAGCTTCAGAGATAATGTAAAAATTTGACAGCTTCAGAGATAATGCTGATAAATACTTGAAAAGCATACAAAAAGGAATTAGAAGCTTCAAGATATATTTGCACGCAGATAAATCCCTTTGACAGGAGTAATAAAAAATATATATAACAATCTAACATCGTAAAAAATTTTGTTTAATATTTTAAATTGTATTAAATATGACTGACTATATATACATAAAAACATACAGTTAAGTTTTGGAGAGAATAAAAATAATAAATATATTTGTAATCAAATAATACGAAGTAATTTGAAAGCGTTTTACATAGAATAAACAGAAACATTTATCCATACGTTATATTGAGGTAATAAATCATCTAAATTACCGCAATTAAAGTTCAAAAAGGTTTGATTTTTATCCCTATTTAATATATTTTTTCATCATTTTTAATTATATATGACTACAATTCATGTTTTATATATATACTTGAATACAAAATTGTATTAAGACCTTTTCCCCTCAGTGTTCTATGTTACAATGTCATCTATATTAAAAAGTAATTATGAGCAGATGTTACATTAAAAAAGTCACATTTCTTATAGAAAAAGATTGCAATATAACTTAAAAATAACATTTCTACAGAAATTTTTAAAAATCTTATTTTATGGTTATTTTTCTTAAATAAAATATATCCTGTTGCAATAATTACTAATTATTGAATGGTTATGGGTTACTTACATTTGTTAGCGTGTCTTTAATTTGTTTAGAAATATTAAATTGTTATTCAATTCATAAACATAAAAAAATTTTAAAAATTGGGCCTTTATTTTAAAATATTTTTAGTATTTTTTTTTGAAATAAATTTTCCCCTTTTAGAAACAAGAAAAAAAAAAAATTTAAGTCAATTTACAGATCAACAAAGAATAATTTTATTTTAGCTATTTTTTTATTAAATATTACAATTAATATAAATTTTATATACATAAAAATTTAAACATTAAGTGGTAATTAATTTTTTAATTATCATTAAAATAATTATTTCACCCAAAACAATAATGCATATAAAATTTCAGTTCAACGGGTGCTTTAATGCGTAAAAAAAAAAAAACACAATTTTTTTGCCAAAGTAAAAAATGATCCAATGGCTGTATTTGTGATTTTTTAAATAATTGGTTTTAATAATATTTTTTAATTATAATTAAATTTTGTATTGTCATCAAAAATGATAAATGCATATAAAAATTTCACTCAATTGGCTTTTTAAAATGTATTTTATTAACGATTGAAAATTCCACCAAATAAATAAATAAATATATACATTGAGCTAATAGTAAATTGAAAAAAAAGTATTTTTTAAACTGTTCAAGAAACCGCCCAAAAAATATGACTGAAGAAGAAATGCAGAAGGAATCGTGTGTCCTTCTTCTTTTCTGAGGTCCCCTTTCCAGGCAGTCGGGGTTTCCCCGGAGATCATTGAGGAAGTCTTGGATTTCAAGCCTCGTGATACAGACATTCTCATAAATTAATTCCCCAAAATAAAACTGGATGATCATCGTACACCCATTATCCTCGGTCCCCCCGGTTTCCCAAAAATCACCTATGAGCGTTCCTTTCATGGACATTAGTGGAGTGGCACCTCTGGAGCTTCTACCAGATCCAAGACCAATTCATTACCACCTCCCATACGACATGATCCCTAAAAACCCAAATTCGAAATACATTTATATCTTAGGAAACCAAAAGGAACACTGTTTCTTTTCTCCCCTTTACCATGCAGACTGTGCTCCTTTCTCCTTTAAATTTTTGATATTTTTAAAAAGGACTAGTAGCAGGGAGATTACTTTGATTGTTTATCTTGGGGGCAGGAAGATAAACGTTCTTTCTTTTTTTGAAAACTTAAGCAAACCCCAAAAGAAGTGGGCTTTTAAGTTTTGGCGGGGGTCCCTAAATCTGGAAAGAAAAGGGTTGCGGTTTAGGTTTTATACCGATTGCTTCCCCCAAAAGAAAAATCTTTGTGAAAAAATCCGGTAAAGGGAAAAGTTTGGGTCGAACCCTTTTTACACACCATTCACCACTCCCGGAAAAGGTAATTAAATATTTGAGATATTTCGAAAAAGGAATCTGGGAAATGGAAAATATTTTCCTGAAAGCCGAAGAATGGATGAACGTATTCAAGGGGGAAAATTTATACCGAAAACATTGAAAGTTTAAATTAAAAAAATTTGGGTTTTTCTTGGGAAATCAACAGGAAAAACATGTGAGGATTGCAAGACGTCACCATTTTGCAAGTTTAGTAAATGATGTATTTATTATATTTTTGGATGAGTTAAGAAAGTAATATCATTAAAATTTTAAAACATGAAGTTTGCAAATGTTTCCCTTACTTTTCAAATACGTGCGAACTCTTAATAAACTGAACGTTTTTATTCAAAATTTTTTAATAGGTAAATAAAAAATTAAAATTTCATTTTTTTTAAAAAGATACCATTAAAAAATATGATATTTTTTTGCAAATTTGGGAATAAAGTATTTGACTTTAAACAATATCAGCTTCGTGCGAATATTTTTATATATAAACAGGGGAAAAGGGTGGTATTTTTTTTGCCAATTTTTTGGACTAATTTAGACCCTCGTTTTATGATCTTGAAATTACTTTTTTTAAGATTTAATTTTTCCTTTAAAATAAAATAATGTTTTTATTTTAATTTTACAAGAAAATGAGAATCTGTAAATATTTTTTAAAACAATAAATTAATATTTTATATATTTTTTCATTTTTAAATTTAAAATTTAACAACAAAATAGTTAAAAAAAAAAAAAAATTTTGATCTTTAAAAATTTTAAAGGCATTAACAAAAAAGATTCTTAAGAGTTCGTAACCCCCCTTGCGGGAAAAAAAAGGAAAATAACGGGCATAGATGTCAATCTGAAATAATTTCAAAAAGAACATTTAGTCTTTCCATAAATTAATACTTTGTTGAGAAATAATCTAGCAAACAATTTTAATATTATTTTTAAGTTTGTGTGTACTTTTTAATAAATTCATTAAATTTAATAGGCAAAACAAAATTTGGCTCTTAAACTATAAGGTTTAATTAATTTTTAATACAAATACAGAAAGTAGTATAAGTCTACTCTGTAGATAAATCTTTGATAAAATATAAAATACTTCAACATCATTTAATTCAAAATGACATAGGAAACCCTTTTCTATGAAATATTACCATAAAACTTAGATTAAAATAAGAACTTGTATACTTTGTCTACATTAAGAATTCTTGTTATAAACTGTATTCTAACACAGTGATTCCCAAAGTGGTCTATATCGACCCCCAGGAGTCTATGACGACCGGAAAGAGGTCTACGTCAGTGAAAAAATAATTTGGAGGTCCATGAGATTAAAATGGGGACCTATGATATTCTAATGGTCTACTAAACCAGGTATCGATTTTAATTTTAAAAAGAAAATTTAATCAGAACCAGATTTTAGCTATTTAACATATTAATGTACTAAATTTGATAAGGTTAATTTACAGTTACAAGATGATAGCATAAATTTGATTAACGCAATCACCATCATTTTAGTGTTTCTTGCCAGAATTAAGCTAAAGGAGTGTCGTATCGTCGTGAATTTTCGCAGTTTATCTGTTGGTCACAGACAATCTGCCAGGGAAATAACGTTTCAACATATGTTAAACATTTAAATGCCTTCTATTCAGATCTTGAAACTAAGTTTCAAACTGCGGTAATGCCGCAGTAGACAATCCGTCCATAAGTGGTCACATCGAAAAAAGTATATATATATATATATATCATATTACAAGAGGAAAACTGATTGGAATAGCTGTTAAAGAATATCTTAAATGAAGTTTAGAAACATAGGTCAGCAATTTTGACTTTAAAAAGTTAAACCTGTTATTTATCCTGAATTATGGAATATCATGAGAAAGTTTTTAATTGCTTTTTAATGAGTAGTTTCAGCATAGTTGCCAACCTCAAAAAGAAAGAAAAGACGACACTACTAATCTTAGGAGATTTAAACCTAATAAAATGGATGTCAAATGTTGAAAATTTTTTATTGAAGCACTACATTTCTCCCTTCTACTAAAAGCATTTGATTGTTTTTCAGTTATTTTATATATTAAATAAATTTTAATTTAATTAATATGTGCTTCTTAACTTTTAATACTACTCTTCACTACAATTAGAAATTTAAATCTTTTAAGGGGAGTAGTATGATACCATCTGCCAAAAAAGTATTTAAGTTTATAAATTTGCATAAGTTCAACATTAGGTAGGCAGGGGTCTACCAAGAACCGAAAAACATAGGAAGGGATCTATGAGACAAAAAAGTTTGGGGACCTCTGTTCTAACAGATTTCTTCTTATAAACCAATTAAAAATGAAATTTACATTATCAAAATTATGGCAAAAATTAACATCTTTAAAACTTTTAGTATTTCTGTAACAAACCAGAAAATTGGTATTTCACCCCTACAAATAAGTATTATGATAGCAAAAATTAACTTTTAACTAGCAAGATTCAAATCACAACAAATTTGAAATTTTATTGAAATTTAAAAATTGAATTATATTTTTGCATTTTTTATCAAATATGTTGCATAGATTCATAATTTAAATTTTGCACAATCAAAGTTATTACAGAATTTTCATTTAAAACACTGCTTTCAAATATCCCTTCAGAATTAATTTATAGGAACAACACAAAATATTGTGCGACTCTAACGTATATTTAAAACACATTAGAGTTCCAAAAGCTCTTTCTAAAAGTCCATATAAATTTGTCAAAATAACTAATATAACATCTTGCGCATGAAAACACAACCTTTATTATTAATAATACATTTATAATAAGCCCTCATTTTGATTCCAAAAACTTAATTTAAAATGTGTCAAAGATTTTACTCTTATTAACAATGCTTAGTAATTGATTATGTAAAATGATTTTTACAATCATTTTATGATGCTGTTGTTTATGATGACACCTGACTGATGGTATCAAATCGCAGTCCATGAAATTCATTGTGGTAAGGGGCTAGTTTTACATATGTTGTTAGCCACAGCTTTAAGCACCATACTGTGACAATAGGATTCAGATTGATTCTCCAATTTTAAAGGAGAATACTGTGAAGATAGTCAGGGACCTCCCACCTCTCTTCCCTCATTTTATGGTAATGACATTAATTAAAATTTCTCTTTCTTTGCCATTCATATTAAAAAAATTTTCATCAAATTTTTCTCTCGTTTTTATATTTGTGTTTCTGTTCAAAATCCTTGTTAATACATAATTTTTGGTTTAAAAAAAATTATGTATCATTTATTTTATGATTTGTGTTAGTGCTCTCATGATCATATAAAATCCAGAGAAGAAAATTATCAATGACTTGTGCCAATAAAATGAAGTTATTGTCAATTTATACTTTTTAGCTAAGAAATATAAGTATAGTTTTTAAAAATGCAATTAATTGAAATTGTTTAAGAGTGGCCTAAAATAGTACTAAATCATCTTTTTTAAAACCATATTTGCTTTAACAATGGCAAATTCACCAATCACAAATAAGTTTCCTGGTATTTTGATAGAATACTGTAGTGAAAATCAACATTCTCCTTAAAATAATTTTAAAAAATGATGGAAATGTATTAAGGTTAGAGCATAAAATATGTTTGCAAGACTCTACACGCTGATATTTTTTTTATGAGCAAAAATGGTATTATAATCAACAATCATATAAATGTTATAATACATTAAGAAATGAAAATAATAAAAGAAATATATAAGAATGTATTGTTCAGTGTTTTAAATTAAAAACACTGAATATTAAATAATTTACTCAAATATAAAATCTGCTTCTTTAATAAAAAATTCATCAATGAAAAACTATAAATACATAAAAATAAATTACAGTTATAAAAACAAATGTTTATAAATTAAAATAACATATACACAAATATATTACACAGCACAAGTTCATAAACAGATACAATCAGTAATAATTCCATTGATCCCCAAATTTATCATTAAACTTCTTTCTTTCCATATCATCAAGTTTCTTTGCATAGTGTTTATGCCTAAAAATAAATATAATTAATGCAATAATATTTATTTTTGTGAATAATCACTAATATATAAAGTTAAATAAAAATATAACATATATAAACAAATCAAAGATAAACCTTTACTAGCATGAGTACCAATAATTTCAAATTGACAAAACTAAAATTTAAGAAAAGCAGGATTTTAATTGCAATTTATTTATAATTTTTTTAATTTAAAAAGTATTTTAAATAAATTTAATCACATTGTTATTGTTAATTAAAATAATTAAAGATTCTTTAAAACTACAAATGAAAAAAAAACAAAAAAATACATAAATTTTTTAAAATATTAAAAGAAAAACATCTTATCTTTTTTGTTTGCATGAAGGAATTTTTTTGCTATATTTAATTATACATTTTAGTCTATTATACAAAATTAAAATATTTATTAAGAAAATAGACTCTGTTCTCCTTAAAAGAAATTAAAATTTAGTATTTTAAGCATGTGTATATACAAATATGTAACATTAATATGGACACATGAAACAATCACACATGAAACATAAATATTTGTGAAACATTATAAATAAATCCTCATTTCAGCAAAACAAAATGTGATTTCAGTCTAAGGACAATATATAGGATATTTAGAAGATCACACTCAACCTTACAAAATTTATTTTTCTTTCACAGTTTGTAAACATTATATATAGTATAGTTAACTGCATTTTAACTCTTCACTAAGTTGGTAAATGTACAAGACTCGATTTCAGAAGGAATGAACCAGAAAATCATTCTCTGACTCCATAAAATAAAATAATAAAATGATCTTTTTGAATGCAGGTCTAGATTTGAAAAGAGATTGAGCACATCTATAGATACTAATCTGTAGATGAGTTCAGTCTCTCTTCCATTTTACAGTATAATGCACATGTTAATGTTATTTTTATTGCAAGCATTTTAGCATGTATTTTTTCTAGAAAATAAGCCCTGTACATGTGTGTGTCGATATTTATAATCTAGGGGAATGATATTGACTAAAAAAATATATTCATTAAATATATATAAAATACCTCTTTATAATTTTCTTGGTCAATCTATCTCTTGTATTAACTTTTATTTTTTTAATATTTGTTAAACCATCTTCCTTTTCTTGACTTTTCCTCTCTTCTGTGGTAGCTTCAAATTTATCCCAGTAGCAACTTCAATGTCTTTTAGTAAATCTGGATCTTGCCAGTCAGGGAACTGTCATGAAATAATTAACCAGAACAAAAGTAGATAATATTAGATATTAATGATATAAGCTATTGAAGAAAAAAATATTTATTTATATGTAAATATTTTAAATATAAAATATAAATATTTAACATTTTATAGTTAATACATTTAAATATAAATAAATATTATCTAAGATGTATTTTATAACATTAAATGTATTTAGATAAATATAACTCAAAATGAGTTTTAGAAAAATTATTCACTACTTTAAAAATAGTCTGAAATGGTAATAGGGACAACAATGTTAGGAAATAAAAACAAAGTAAATGATGCTATATATCTTTATAAAAGTTATCAAAAAAAAAACTTCAAGATTTTAATAAGTTTTGCTAAAAAGAAATAATAAATATGTCATTAAACAAAAAAAAAAAAAATAAGATTTGACTCATTTATCTCATTTTTTACCATTAGTAAAAACTTCTCCAAGTGCAGAAGTTTTACCAATAATTTAATTTTTATTTCAATAATTAGCAAAAACTATGTTGTCAACAATAGTTACTTTCAGGAAAAATGAGCAAATATATTTATTTTAAGGAGTTGTTTCAAAGAAAAATGAATTATAAGATGTATATCATAACAAAAAACATATCAGCATTGATTATGCATCCATTTTCCAACAAAAAATATTGGAATACCAATTCAGTCAATGTGATTATAATTACAACTAATTATTTTTATTATTTCAAAAAATCTTAAAATCCAAAAACTATTTAAACTTATTTTTAGTTTATTCTCTTTTAATATGCTTCTTCGAAATTATTCATATTTGTATTACAATAGATAATTATTTTTACACTAAACTAAATATAATTCTTATATTCCTATATTAATATAATTAAAAATTCAGAAAATCTGTTAATTCGAAAGATATTTTTTATTTTTTACATAGACAATTCTGAAAAATAAATTTTTACTTAACCTTAAAAATTCCTTAGGTAAAGTATTGCATTACAATAAGTCTCATTATTATATTTTGATGAAAGTAGAAAAAATTTTAGTTTACCTGATGTGGATGCATTACTAGGACCTGCTACTTCTGTAGGATCAACAGGATTTCCAGCATCATCACGCTTTATTATTTTTCCATGGAAAGGACACTATATTAAAAATAAAATGAATACCAAATATTTTCCAATAAATAATTTTATAAAAATAATGCTATGAAAAATATCAAATCAAATATAGATAAATATTATGCATTAACTTCTGATTTTTTTTCAAACCATTTACGTTTAGGTACAATTTATATATCCATATATTCTGGCATATACTTTTAATGCAAAAAATAAGATAAAAAATAACAGGTATGCACTGTATGCCTAATATAAAAATGATATATTTAAGAATAAGGAAAAGATAAGCATTAAAAAATTAAATTTTTACATGCACCTAGCTCCATTCAGAAAAGCATTTTTACTCCAAATTGTGTCCCTTCTTTCTCAAAAATCTAGAATAACATTCTTGTGCACATTTGTATTGAATACAATTTACCTGCTTCGTTAAGCCACACATATTGTACTCCTCATTGCTTGCCAATTCAGTATGAGACTATTTAAAAGTCAGGGAAAATTCTTCTTCAAATAAGTGACTTCAAAACATGTACGATGGGCGCGGTAGCCGAGTGGTATAGGTATCGGACAGTGGTTTGCCTTGTCTCATGAGTTTGAGCCCATTACCACTAAAGACCCGCCGTGTAGGGCAGAGATGCACGTTAAATCTGTCGAGAGCTGAAACGCCTTCCCATTGGTGTGGTGTGGTAGTTAGGATAGGAGGGTGCCAGCTCAGGTGTCGTCCACGTCACTTGACCATGGTTCAAAATTACGTGGTCCATCGCCAAAAGCCCCCGTGTAGCTGAACAGTGCGACGTTAATATTCAATCAATCAAAACATGTACATTTCTAGTTTATTTGTAAAAAAAGGTGCACAGTATACTGAGAATATACCTAAGAATTAAAAAATGTAGTTTAAAATTATAGATGCACATTATACACCAGAAGATATGGTTTACGTATAAATTCAAATTGTTTTTATAAAATAACTATACAATTTCATAATCCCATAAATAAAAATCTTTTAAATAAGCAAGTAGGCTTACTTTATATCTATCTTTGCGAGGACAAAGCTTTCCACTGGGCAAAGGTGCCCGACATGACCATTTAACAGGCTCAAATTTACCACTGAAATCAATTTTACGGGTTCGTAAACTGGCGATTTGAACCTGCAAATTTTAATGATACATATAGATGCAGTATAATAGGAATAAAACATTCATAAAAATGTATAAGCAAACCAAAATCATAAGAATAATTTTCTTTTTAAAATCTAAAAACTACAATCATACAAATAATTAAATTTTTGACTAATGAGAGCTCTACTGAATATATATACAATTACTTGATAAAATATAAAAAAACAATAGTAACAATAAATAGATACATAATAACATTTGTGAAAAGGGTAAAAACAGCTTACTATGTAACTAGTATGAAAATTATATTTAAATCTTAATTAATTTTCAAAAATTCTAAAATTTAAAGAAACAGAAGACAGATGAATTAAAAATTAGAACAGAATCAATGATTACAAGCTAGAATAGAATCAATGTATACATGCTTACTTCTTTAAGAGCTTCATTTTCTTCAGTATCGTCATCTTTTGTTTCCCAAAATTTATGAAGAGAGTCAAATCTGTAACAGAACATTTACTTTTCAAAATCCCATAGCTGTATTGTGTATCAAATCAATCAATACTCATAGTTCATTGATTCTGATAGCAATATAGAAATACATCTTTTTTACAAAACATATTCCTTATTTCAAAAAATATGAATGTACTACAATTTTGAAATATTATATAAATACCTAAACCAAAATATTTTAACAAGAGATTCCATTGTACATTCTCTTATTTTATATGCTGTTTGAAAGCAAAAGGCTGTGCTGCACTTTTTAAAAATCTCCAATTAAACAGTTTCATTCAAAAATAATCACAATAAGAAATTTAAAAAAATATTGAAAAAGAAAAATTCACAAGAAAGTATTTTTAAATCCAAAAATTCTAAGGGGAGAAAAAAAAGAGTTGATAAAAATTCATAAATTTGATCATTTATATGTGAATAAAATTTCTAATTCAGGAGGAAAATGATTCACATTGATCTTATTTTCAATATTTAAATACCAAATAGTTTTAGATTTGTTAATTATTTTTAAAAATCAAATTAATGAGAACAAAACATAAAAGAAACATACTTAACTATTTCAGGTACAAGTGGCTTCTCATCTTCCCAATGATATAAATCTATATCATATGGTAATACAGGTGCTTTTTCTAATAATTTGGATTTATTGCTGTTCTTTTTGTCATCTCCAACTTTTATTTCAGAGGTAACACTACTATCACTAAAAAAAAATGTTTTAAAAGTTACACAAATTTAAAATAGTCAAAATATAACATTACTTTAAAAGCATTCAAAATGTATAACAGTTGAATTTGACCAAATAATTAAAATTAAAAGTTTAAATTTATAGGAGAAAATACTAAAAATGAGAAAAAAAATTTCAACTCACACAACAAAACAATAACATGTATGATGAAATTTTATATAATCATAGCTTTAAAATTATAATGTAAGAAAATTGATTTTATATATTAAAGCATCCAGATATGCACTCAATGATTGTCTTTAAACAACACTCAAAAAATAAGAGAATTTGATGTTTTCCCCAATCATTGTATAATCTTTTTTACATACATTTTGACATGTATAAATATTCTATTTTTTACTTTATTAATAATATTTTTCAAAAATATTCATTTATACACAATCAACACAATAATAAATTAAATACCTAAAAATTGAATGAATTCAAAACCTGATAATTTAACATATTTTATTAAACTAAGTCAGGCTTATTGTAAGTAAAATAAAATCTAAAAAATACATTTAGGAATAATAATGTGCAGTGAAGGAGTTTTAAATTTTTAAACATATATATATATATATATATATATTTAATTTATAGTTTATTACCATAAACAGAATGAAATGAAAACCTTTTCCTTTTTTAGAACAATGAGAATTAAATAAAGAATTTTAGAAATCAATTATTTTTGAAATGATTAAAAAATCATACAAAAATTATGATACACAGTTTTACAGTAAATTTATTATTGATGCTTGAGGGGACTAATATTGCTAATTAAATTATATGCATACATATAAACAGTTAAAATAATACAAATGCAACAATTTTTTGAATTAATGAAAAAAAATCAACACTTAAAAGACCATAATCAGTCAAAATAGCAGTTTTGCTACGGTACAAATAAATATGTATTAAGTGTTGGTATATTTAGTGCTAAAAGGCAGTCAAATAATGTGTGAATAAAATATTTTGAAAATTTTTTTTTAGAAAGCCACCATGTGTTTGATTTTGAACATTTAAAAAAAAGATATCCAAAAAATATTGACATTATTTCTACCTCATTACAACATAATTCAAAGAATTTTTTTGTTGTTGCTGTTTCATTAATTGGTATAAAAATTTGAAAAAAACTTCTGCATCAAATTTCAAAGTTCACATAAAAAAAAAGAGTTTTCTTCAAACTGTGATAACAATGGTTCAATATTTTCTGGAATTATTCTTCTTTGTAATAATGAATTGAGACAAATCCATTTAGATAAAAAATAATAATTGATCACAACTCATAAAAGCACTTTTTATGGACTACAACACAACTTTGTATTTCTTAACAAATTTGTTTCCCACATCCTCCAAAATCATTAATCAGGATATGAAAGTACAATGAAATACATTTAATGTGAAAACGCTTAAGATGAAGTATTGGTTAACATGAATTGATACAACGGTCCCGACAAACTATTACATATTTTCAAGCATTTTTTTCTCTTAACACGAAACGAAAATCGCTTAACACAAAAAGATTTTTTTCCTGGGAATGAACAAAATATGGGAAACACCAGCCAGATTGAACTGCACTATTGTATTATCAGAAGAATTCATTGCAGTAGATGGAGATAGTGTGCGTACAGCACCAATTATGACAGACAAAGACATTTTGAAGCTCTTTCAAAGATCAAAAATACTATTGATGCAGATTCCAACAACAAAAATGAAATGAATAATGCAGCTCCTGTTCCCATATCATCCGAAATTAGGAACATCATGAAAAGTTAAGCACAGTTATTTAGATGCACATTCCAATGGTGAAATGAATAACAAAATTGACAATATTGAACAATTTGTTGACAATTTCATGTTAAAAAATACATTGCAAAGAAAAATATAAGATTATTTTACAAAAACTCAATATAAATGTTTTTGTTTCATTAATTTTTATAAAATATATGCATGTATTCATATCTATGTAAATAAAATAAACTCTAATAAACTTAATTTTGTTAATATGTGTTTTTTTTTTTAATATTTCTTAACACGAAATTCTTTTAATATGTAAAAATATTTCAGCACCCTCAGTTTTGTGTAAAGCGATTTTCACTGTATCAATAACAGTTATTGAATTCAAATAAAATGTTTCATTCACTAAATAATCCCAGATATATTGCCAGCAACTATTAGACATTTAAGATAAATTTGTAATTGTAAGTTACAAATTCATTTTGAATGCCATATATACAAGTCCAATTTATAACAACTTAAACATAATTTAGTTTTTTGCTTAAATGTATTAAAAAATTTTAAATACTACATTAATAATCCACTAAGCAATCAGAAACATCCCTTTTAAATATTTTCAACATATTCAGTTTTTCATAAAATATCACTAATGAATGCAAAGAAAAACATTGTTAGATATCTTACCTAGTTAAAGTTATCTTCGTTTTAGTTTCATTTATTCTTTTATTAATAGTAGAAATTGCAGTAGTAGGGTCTTTTACATCATCCTTTTTAGAAAGTCCAAGTTTCCATAAATATGCTTTTTCGACGGTAGAAAGCTCTTTAGAGCAACTTGGCTCTGAAACGTCAACTGAAAGTAAAAGAAATTAATAAGATCTAAAAGAGGGGGGAGGCTAGTTATTAAATATGTTTTAATGGAAAATATCAAATACATAGCATTTCCAAGAAAAAATCAAATCAAATAATTCTTAGTGTGTAATCAAAACTAAGAATGATTTTATTTTATTTTTTATTAATATGTCACACTGTAAATCAACATGAGGGCTATTGATGAGGGATCTCATGATTTTGAACCTCTGTCAAGTGAAAATGACACTTGAGCTGGAACTCAACTGTCCAAACTTCTACACCACTCGAACATGAGGATTAAAAGCCTCCACAGATTTAACATGCAAAGGTCCCTCTACACAATGGGTTATCAGTGGTACCCAAATTTGAACACCTGACTTGATAATGCTAACCATTACCAAGACCATTTGACACAATACAGCGACATCCAAACTAAGAAAAACAATTAATAAACTTAATAGTGTTTATATTGAAATATAAATATTTTTATATTCATGTATTTATTTTTTTCATTACATTTAATGTATGTCCCTTCTTATAATAATTATCACTTTTTTTTTATTTGTTGAATTTCGAGAAATTGATACCATGTAGCCTCTCATATACTTTTATAAGACAAAAAAGGTAAATATACAAAGACAGAATTGTGACTTACCTAAAGCATTAAATTAAATAAAATCTAACACACAGGGGAAAAAACTGACTGCTTGATAAAAATTTCATAAATTCCAATCAAAATTTAAAAATGATTTTCAATTTTAACAATTTTATCACCTGCAAAAATAACTAATAAGTAAATTTTATCAGGTATAATATAAATTAAAGCCCTATCTTAACTTCTTACTTTTAGAGATTTTTTCACACACAAAAAATATTTTCATAATAAAAAAATTAATTGAATTTTAAAAATTGCATGAAAGCAATTTTTATTGGATTAAAAATATTGTTTAACCTAGAAAATTTATTTGCATACTACATCAAGACACTTCAATTTTTTCAAGATAACCCTTGTTTCACTTGAAATATGTTTAATAAACATATTTAGACAGCACAATATTTATTTTGTATGTCATTGAAGAGGCAGATTAAATAAGTTTTCATTAGTTCTTAAATATGTTGTTTTAAAAGCTAAAAATTGATTAAAATTTTTAAAAACTCATGTTTGAGAACAGAAAAATGCATTTAGTTTCCAGCTAAAATCAACAGAAGTATAAAGGACATCAGCATTATTAATATAATACAGTTCAAAAAGTAAAATAATAATGCTAACAGCATTACTAACAGTTGATAAATGGTTCTTTAATTGTTTCAGCCTCGTATCCATCCTTCTCCTTGACTTCAATAAATTCATCATCCTCATCATCTTCCTCTAAAATATAAATCAAAACATAGGAATACGTTTTTCGATAAATAAAATTACAATAAATCATTCCTAACAGTAAATTTGAGTACCCCAATAAAAATATTTATTGTTATTCTTATATAGAAATTTTAAAATGTCTGAATGAAAATGATGAAATTATTTATGTGCGACACACACATATATATATCACGAAAACAGGTTAAGAAAAGAATCTAGCACCAAAACTTCAAATTTATTGAACTTTATCACATCATATAATTATTGCAAAAGATTTTTGAAAAAAAATATAAAGATATGGAGATACAAAAAGTTTATAGTCATCCAATTTTATTCTTATAAATACATTTACCTTTTTCTAATTTTATTCATAATTATTCATTAATATTAAGAGTGTATAATTGCTGCTCTTTTTTCCAACTAACTAATCTCTCCAAAAAGTCATACTCAATATATATGAAATTGTAAAAATGAGAAACAAAACTACAGTGAAATACACTTAATGTGAAAGAGCTTAAGATGAAATATCAGTTAACACGAAATAGTACAACGGTCCTAACAAACTACTAAGTATTTTCATGCATTTTTTTCTCTTAACATGAAGCAAAAATTGCTCAACTTGAAAAGATTTCCACTTCTGAAGAAGGAGGATATTGAAACTGAGCAAACACTTAATGAAATGTTTGAGAAAGTTTCTGTATTATTGGACTGTTCAATAACATCATCGGAAGAATTCATTGCAGTAGATGATGAAAATGTGTGTACAGCCCCAATTATGGCAGACATTGACATTTTGAAATTTGTTCAGAGCTAAAGAAATATGATTGATGCAGATTACAATGACGAAAATTAAATGAATAATGCAGCTCCTATTCCTCCATTATTAAAAATGAGGAGCATCATGAAAAGTAAGCACAATTATTTAGACACACATTCCAATGGTGACAGGAATAACAAAATGGACAACATTGAACAATTTGATGCTAAAAAAGACAATGCAAAGAAAAATATCAGTTTATTTTCTAAAACTCAGTAATATTTGTTTTTCAAAAAACTTGCAAATTTTGTATTAAATTTTATTAAGTTCCTGTGAATATTTTTGTTTCATTGATTTTTTTTAAGTACATGCATATATACATATGTAGTAAATAAAATGTACTCTAATAAATTTAATTTTGCTGAATATATGTTTTTTTTGGGGGCAATATCCTTTAACATAAAATATTTCAGTTCTCTCCGTTTCATGTTAAACAATTTTCACTGCTTTTCTATAAAGCTTTGATGGATCATTAGACCAGTGGTTCTCCATTGTTTTGAAGTCAAGGAACACTAGATATTGATATTTTTTGTATGGAACATTTACAGTACAGCTTAAGCTTTTAAGAAGGATAGCTAACCCTTTTCAAATTAAGATGCAATGGGGGGAAAAGGGAATTATTCACAAAAAATACATTATTGAAGAGAAGAAAAAAAAATCCTGATGTATGTGCAATATGAGCATGGGGTTAGTGATTATTATTTTCAAAATGTTACTTTTATAAAAGATTAAAATATCATTACTGATTGAAAAAGTGAACAGTGTATATAATTAATTTTACAGTGGAATATCTTTAATTCATTAATTAGCTTTAACGGATTAAATTTCCAAAATTTGAGTGTTTTGTCTATGTATATCCCTTAATTTTCAATGTAGCGATCCAAAAAATATTGCATAAAAAACTACAGTAAATCATAATGCGGTAGATAAAGGGTTAATGTGCATCACTCCCCTACATGACGGGTCTTTAGTGGTACTGGGCTCAAACTCGTGACAAGGCCAGCCACGATCTAATACCTTGACCACTCTGCTATCAAGGCCACTGTATTTTTTGAAAGTGTAGAAAAAGTACCTACTAAGAATTATGCTACAAAAGTGTAATTCTAATCCTTCCCAAAGCTCTAACAAAGCTTGAGCTATGAAAGTAGCTAGACAGTTGCCAACTTGACTCTATCGCCAACATTTCGCTTTGTTTTTCATTTAATTGCCATTATGATTTAAGAAACAGCGTTGCTTGCGAATATTACAATTTTAACATAAAATAAATACAACAGAAAGTGATTATTAACGTATTACACTTTCAGATATAAACTGTTTACACTATTTTAAGCGTTCATTACACAAAATTTGTAACAATGTGTTACTTTTGCTGAGCAGAGATCAGCTTAGGAAGGTATTTTCAAAAATCGACCTTCAAGAGAGTTATGGGGAGTTATAAATTAAAAAATCCTTTTTATTAGCTATTAGATCTACAGACTTTGAATCTAATAAACGTGTTTTTTCTTTCTTTCTTCTTTTCTTTTTTTGTTCAGCTGAGATATGCAAAAAGCTTTTTTTGCTTAATTTGCAATTCACATAAAAAATTAACTCATTAAAAACTTCAGTTCACCTGTGCAAAGAACGGTGTATACCAGCTAGTATTTCATAAACTAATGCAGAAAATCTAATTGTGAACACAAAGTACATGCAAATGTTCCAGTAACTTTGGCAATTATAAAAATCAACAGTTATTTGTATTTTAACTAAAAAAACAAAATTTTTAAAAATTCAAATTTACCTTCCTAAAAAAAAGCTACAACTTTTCAAAAAAATTAAGATAGGAAAGTATTTAAGTCACTTACTATATTTGCACTAATATTTCTTTAACAGAAAAATAGGATAAACTAATTTAAAACATATACTAGACATACAATATATTATAATAACTTTTCAAATTTTTTAACAAATGCATTACCACAATTAGGAGTGTCTGGTTTTATTTTAAGGTCTCTATACTTTTCTAATGCTGCTTCAATCAAATTCCTCAAATCAATTGTCTGTTTTAAGACATCTATGCAATTACTTCCTTTTGTGAGTGTCTAAAAGGGTCAAAAATTATTATTGTAATAAAAAAATTAAATTGTTATTCTGCATAATTAAAACTCTTACAAAACAAATAAAGAAAGAAATATATATATATCAAGAAAAATTAATTATCTGAAACAAATAATTTTTATTTTGTTCCTTATATATCATCAAAAGTGCTTAGAAATAGTTATTTTCCTACAGCATTTTTTAAAGATTCCCAAAGGACTTTTTCAGAGCCGATTAGCTCTGAAAGCCATCCAACTAGCATATGCACTTAATCTTTTACAGTGCCCCAAATGTGATATAATATTTTCCCCTCCTTTCTCTTTCTACACTGCATAAAAAACAAAAGCCAGAAAACTGTGTGATTTCATGAAGTTAAAAGCTATCTTAATGTTTTTACTTTCCTTAATTCTTCTACAGTAAAAATTAAATGTGTATGTACTCTGTGTGTCTATTTTTTCAACAATTTTTTTCTTTAAATTTTCAATAATTACTTAGGTTAAATTAATAATATTTTTTCAGGTAATATTATAAACCTTTAAAAATACAAGATATTTAAAATTCCAATATAATAATTTTGAGAAGAATTTTCACTGTATATCATATGTTCAAAGCATCTTTCATTTATTACTTCAGTAAAAAAATGCAATCTTTGACAATTAATACAAATTAATTAATAGAAACATAAAAACATCAATTTCATTTTAAGTAAACAAACCATCTTACTTTTAACCAATTAATCACCATTGGAAAATACCTTGTGCTCAGTTGTTTCTGCAAATCATTTAAATTATCAATTACAGGCACAGTGTCTTCATTTGCTTTTACAGAAAAATCAGAGCTAGATTAAAAAAAAAAGAAAATTTATAGCTAAAAATTACTCATTCAGAGAAATAATATTTTTGATGTATACAAATATACAACAAAAAACCTTAAAAAAAAAGTTAAAGAGAAAAAAATACTAACAACAAAAGTAAATACGATAAAACAAGAATAGATCCCTGTATCAGAAATAAAAATGGTTGCAGTTATTAAGAGCATGAATCAACATTATATATATGTGTGTGTTACTGTTAAAACATCAAACCCATTATTTCATAGAATAACTAGGTATTTCATGAAATAACTAGATCACTTAGTTAAAGTACATAAAATTATTGAATTCTACAATTTAACTAGGTATTCTATAGAATAACAATTACTTGATCACAAAAGTATGAAATATGACACTTGAAAGTTCTTTGAACAGGTTCTAGCTACTTAGGGAAGAATTTTTCCGACTGGTTTAAAAAAACAATTGTACTCTAGATATCAATTCAGTATACATTAGCGAAAATTAATTTCTATTAAAGAAGTTTCAAATATTGACACAACGCTTCAATTTGTTGTAACAACTCAAAGTTGCGGTACTGGACAAGGATTTAAAAAGTGCTTGTGTAAAAAAAAATGTATAATACTAAACAGTGTACTTGTTTTAAAAATAATAAGCAGTTTAATCCAAAGTGTCATTACAACAATCCTTGCTCTAATAAATAATGAAAATAAAATAAAGGTATCTCATAAAATTTTAATATCATCTTACATTTTGTTTAAAAAAGTTTACACAATGTTTTTATGAAGCAACAGTTTTTCCTCCCAGCATGTATTTTTGTTGACAATACTAAAATATAATCTATTTTTGCAACATATTCTTTTTTCCCCTTTTCTGTTTAACCAATAGCAATATGAGCAATATAATAAATTATATCATCTGTTTTCCTTTGTTATTTATCAATTATTTATCCGCAAAAGGGATAAAATGTACTTTTTGAGAGACTTTAGCTATTAATGATCAATTAATTTATAAAACATCTTTGAAATTGTTTATTTTTCACTTTAACGGTCTATCCTTAGTTATTTCATGGAATACCTAGTTATTTCAAAGAATAACTAGATAAAGTATAGAATCATTAAACTATTATTAACTTGAACTGACTTGTCTAGTTATTTTATGAAATACCTAGTTATCCTATTACACTTTAATGGTAACATATATATAAATATATATATATATATACAGTAAAATCTCATTTATCCACAGACACATTATCTGGTTTGTCACATATTTGTGGTCTTACTGAAAAAGTTTTTGTTGTTATTGCTAACAGTAAACATTAAAGGACAGTTATAGAACAAAGGAAAAAAACAGGGAGTAGAAGATTTCATTCTTGTTAACTTAAATGCACTAACAGTTGTACCAAGAATGCATGAGTCATCATTTTCTCAGAGCCCTCAACTCAGTAATTTCCTTTTGCCACTTCATTTTGTATTCATGTATTAGTTTAGTTTCTGTCAGAATTGTGTCAAGATGCAAATTTACTTTTGTGTTTAAATCATTGATTTAGTTAAAGTAGATTATCCTGATTTCATTTTACAATGACTGATAAAAGGAAAAAAATGATTATATCAACTCAAGAGAAACTCAAATCAGGCTCTATGAACATCTTACTGATAAACAAATCATTGGTAAAGCATCAGATATAGTTTGGGAGGAGAGTGAGGAAGAAGAAAAGGATAATATGATGACCGTGCTGAGAAGAAGAGGATAAGACCATGATGCAAATCTAGCATGCATTGAAGGGCTCATTCTATGTCTGGAGAAACAAGATGTGACAAAATAATATTAAAAAAACTTCAGTCTAAAATTCTTCTGGTGTGAATAAACAGTTTTCAAAAGCATCCTAGAGTTGATTTGTGATTTTTTTTTGATTATTTTGTGGATTATCCATGGAATTGTCTGATTTGTGGTTGCCGTGCCATCCAACTCCTTGGATAAATGAGAGCTTACTGTATACATTTAAACACAATAATTGTATAAAAATTTGTTTGTACCCTTAACATTATTTAATTTCATTTAACATATACCTATAATCAATCCAGAATCCAACCAAAAATTGCTAAAAAAAATGTAATTAAAAATACATAATTTTATTTAAATACAGTAAAACACATTTAATTTGTAACAATATATAAATACAAATGAAATCATTAACTTACTATCTGTAAAATCAATAGTAATAACTTTCTTCATATCATTAATGCCATGATGTCGCAAAGAGTTTGAAGCATCATGATCCTGATTAGATATATTGGGTGTTTTTATATCATTATTCTCCAACTGTTTTTCGTTAGTTAGTTCAAAGTCTTCACAGGAAAACAACTCTTCTGTAGCATGTGGAACCAACAATTTAAAACAATTTTCCATCTGAAGAAGGATACTGGATATTTCTCCACTAATTTCTAAACATAAAATATCATTGTATATTATAAGAAACACTTCATATATGAAGCAAACAAAAATATAAATTTTGTCACATTTATCATATTATTGTTAATTTTTACAATTATGTCATTCTTTAATACAAATTTTGGTTCTAAAAACAAAATACTAGATAAAGACTTAATATAATATATACACATACATACATATATATATATATACAGTAATAAGACCCTGCTTAACGTGGGGTACACGTTCCATCAAAGTAGAGCGTATTATGAAACAGCATTAAACGAGGTTATCTCATCATGTAAATAATGGAGTTAGGGGAAGATGGGTAGAAAATTGGTCTGGTATTTTACCATTAAATTTATGTTTTTTATAACAATAGAGCAAAATTTATTTCCTACAAATATAGAAACATAATTAATGAATATACATATACAAATAAATAAAATTCTAAATCAGTATGTTTACATTTTCAATTAAAAATTCTTCTTGCTTTTTTATTAGCTTACGGACATATTGCGTTCAATTTCGTCGTCAATCCATATAGAAAGTCATTTTTTCATTTCCTCTAATGTATTATTTCTAGAACGGGTAATTCCAGTGGCAGTGCTTGTCAGCAGTTGCCGATGACAGTATTTTTTCCTTATTCTTAAGAATGGTCCTTATTGTTGAAGCTGCCAAATTCAATGCAGCACCAATTTCAGATTGACGTTCACCAGTAGCTAATCTTCTAATCACTTGCATTTTAGTTTCTAGTGAAATGCTTTTACTTCTTGTTTTATTTTCGTGTTTTTTACTATCAGCCATGATTAAAAACTAAAAATCATAATATTTGTCACTATGGCAATCGATATATTATATAAATTTATACTTACAATAACATCAACAAATGTTTGAAATGATACAAATATGTTCGTATAACACCGCAGGAAAAAAGAAACACACGTAAACTGCTTCGGGTGTCGGGAAGCCTAACACATCGTGCAGTATTTCGGGGAATCCCACAATTCAAATAAAAGAGCGTTAAATTGAAACAGCATTAAATGGGGTTTTACTGTATATCAAAAAATAATACAAAGCCTCAAAAAGATTTTAACCATGAAAATCAAATATGTCTCTTTCTGTAAAATATATCATCATCTAAATCAGATACATTAGGATGAACAAAGGAGTGTGTCCTCATAATGCCTTACTGAATCATTTTGGACACAAAGAGGGTTTCTCCACGTTTTTCTGAGATTGAACTCATATAACGGTAATAACTCAATAAAAATCTTAAATAACATATCTCCCACAAAACATAAGTTATTCTACATAAAAGACAATAAATTATTACAATAGATTTTGATATCTGTCTGTTCATTGAAAGACTCACACAACACAAGTTTACAGAACCAATACAACCAATGTAACAATCCTTTTAAAAAATATTAAGACAGCACCAGATCAGCTTAACCATTCAGAAATATAGATTAAATATGTTTTAATTTAAATAACTATTTAAACAAAGTGATATAGTTCTAAGCAATAAATTCAAATAACCTATTTTGGATTGTTTATAATATTAAGTTCATTTTGATTTTAATTTACAATCTTCCTTTACCGATTCCATTATTAATGAACTTACTATTTGATGATTGAAAACAAATGTTAGAATTGGTGATCAATTAAAACAGTTTAGAAAAATAAATATTGCTTAAAATTCAGTTATTCTTCAGTATTGATTCATTATATATAGAAAATTAGCAATTTTTAAATCAAATTTAAAAACTAGTATCAATTATTCAGTAAAACAAGCAAAATAAAAAATAAGAATAAAGAAAAGAAAATATAAACCTGGCATTTCTGATCTGATCCTGCTAACTCTTTCACTTAAAATTCTTTCAAGTCTTTCCTGTTCTTGTTGATGCTTTTCCCTTTGTACAGCATTTCTTGCTTCCATATCATTAAAATCAACCTAAAACAAAAATTAAATGATTCTCAGGGAGTTAAAAAATAATTAATTAGTATACACATCAATAATTTGATACACATCATTAATTTTAAAAAATAACTGAATTAAAAAGATGTATAATAAATAATAAGATGAGATAAATTTAAAAGATTATATATATATATATATATATATATATATATATATATATATATATATATATTTATATAATTTTATTACAATATATAATAATAATTCTTCAATTTTCCATTTGAAGATTGTTTGGGATTTTAATCACAAGCACATCTCATCAGATTATATTCTCTTCACAGAATTTTCACTCCAAAAATTTACATTTTAAAATAAATTTCTGCCTTTTAACAAGAATATTTATGCATTTTAAATAAAGTTTTTAAATGTAAGAAAGTTATTTAATTACATATATTATTAAACAATTGAGTTAAAGGTAAAAGATATTTATTTTTCTTACATAAGATAAAAATAATGTTATATTTTACTTCACAATAATTAATATTTATGAGATTTCGTTACATTTTATTTGCTATTTTTTTCAAAAATAAATAAATATATGTTTTATATAACAATATTTCAAAGATATGTGTAAAGTAGAAACATTATATAGATAAAAAGTTTATTAGATTATTCGATTCAAAATATAAATATGCTTACTTTTAAAAATCTATATATCCTAATCGAACTCATTCAAAGAAATTAAATTTTATAACATATAATTCAATAAAAATTAATAAAAATATATAATAAAAAATTTTTTTTAAATTTTTCCAAAAATTAACAAATTTTTTTCCTGGGGGCCCAAGGGAAAATTCTTCCCTTTTTTTTAAAAGGGTTTTTTGGGCTTGCGCTAAAACCCCCAAAAACAAAATTTTTATTATATTTTAAATTTGTAAAAAATTTTTTGGTTTTGGGTTTTGCCCGCTAAAAGAAAAACTAATTTTTTAATGAAACCCCTTTTTTTTTTATTTCAGAATAAAACTAGTTTTTAAAAAAAAGGGGTTTTTAAAATCTCTTTAATTTAATGGTTTTTTTTAAAATTTTAAAAATTTTTTTGGGCCTTTTGGAAAAAGGGAAATTTAATCTTTTTAAAATAAACTTTTGTGGGTTCTGGCCCCAAAAGTAAATAAATTTTCTTTCACACTACATCATTTGGAAAAATTTTTTAAAATTTGTTTTGGTTGGGTAGTTAATTATAACGCTAAATTTTAATTGAATGGGGCAGATATTGCATTTTTAAGTATAAAATAATTATAACTTTTTAAAATTGTTTTTTTGGGGTGAGTGGTAAATAAATATTCTGGGCGACTGTTCAGCTCCGAGGGCTTTTCGGGGAACCCGAAATTTTTAAACCCAGGGTAAGGGGGCGTGGAAACCCCCGAGGGGAAACCCCCCTTCCCTCCAAACCCCCACCACACCAACTTGGGAATATCCTACCAATACTTAGGGGTATTTTTTGGAAATCCACTTTTCCCAAAGATTTATGGCAGCACGGGTTCTATGATGAGTATTTTAGGGGGGGGAAGGCAATGTTTTGTAGCGAATTTGCGTTTTCAACTGCAAAGATTATTTTTTGTCCCAATAAATAGTTTATGTCAAAATTTAATGTCTTATGTTTTTTATGTTAATGAAGCCCTTTAAAAAACGATTTGACTATTTATTTTTAATAAACGTGTTATAATTAATTTTACAGTGGAAATTTTTAAATTAATTTATTAGCTCTAAGGTTTAAAATTTTCCCCAAAATTGGAGTATTTTGTTTATGCATACCCCCAAAAAATTTTAAATAGTGACCCAAAAAAAATTTTTGGGTATAAAAAACTGCGGTATATAAAGTATTAATGCAGGGTTTCCCCACCCCCAAAAAAGGGTTTACAAAGCCTAATAAAGCTCAAAAGCTTTTGAAAGTAGAACTTTGCCAACTTGATTTATCATTAACTTTTTGCTATTTTTCTTTGGGAATTTGCCATTATAATTTAAGAAAGGGTTGTTTGCGAATATTACAATTTTAACATAAAAAAAAACAACAAAAGTAATATTAATTTTATTACACTTTCGATATAAATTATTTACCTTTTTTTTAAGCTTTCATTCACAAAACTTTTAACAATGTGTTATTTTTTTCTGAGAAGAAAATCAGCTTAGGGAGGTTTTTTAAAAAATCGCCCCCTCAAGGGGAGTTAGGGGAGTTATAAAAAAAAAAAAAATTTTTTTTTATCGCTATTAGATTCATCCAAAATTTAAAAAAAGGGTTTTTTTTCTTTTTTTTGTTCAGTTGAAATATGAAAAAAGCTTTTTTTTTTTTAATTTTTAATTCCGAAAATTTAACTCTTTAAAAACTTCTTTTTTCCTTCAATCTGTGTTGTTTAATTTTTCAGTTCCTCTCGCGGAAGAATGGGTTTTTACCAGCTAGTATATATATATATTTCATTAATATCAAGAAAAAAATATAAGTAACATGACAATAAATTTGTAGTATTAAAAAATTTTTATTTCAAATTTAAAATTTTTAAAATTTTTTTTTAAAAAAAAAAAAACCTATTACAAAAAAATATCAGTTTTTCAAAATTATTAATGTTGATAAATAAAATTATACAAAATAAATCTCCTAAAATAACTTAAAATGAATTAGTACTTTTCTTACTTAGAAAATAAAATGTATATACACAAATAAGATAATCCAAAATTTAAGTGTATTTTTAAAAATTTTCCCTTTACTTTTTTTTAATAAATTTTTTACAAAAAAAATTATTTTCATTTCAAATATCAGTAAATTCACAAAAAAAAAAAAAAAAAAAGTAAAAGCTAATTGTAAAACCCATAATATTCTGAATATGGGCCCCTCATAAGCTTTTTATGTATGTATAAAAATTTACAGTAAATTTTCACTAACATATTCAAAAGATCTTTTTTTTAAAAAGTAATATGTTTTTCCTTTTTTATTTAAAAAGTTATCTTTTTATTTTGTTTATTTTTATTTTTAAAAAACTCATTATCAGTTTTATTAAAAATAAATAACAAACAAAATCATACTAATTGAAATGAATACTGTATAAAATGGGAAAACCCTTTACATAAATTTAGGCAAACCCTTTTTTAAAAGTAAAATGGAAATTTTAAAACCTAAAATAACAAAGTATTTAAAAAAGCCATTTTTTTTTAAAAGTTGGGGAAATTTATTTTTTTTTATATGAGATATTTTTCCCAAATTTCAAAGTAATTATGTTTTGTTTAAATTTTATTTAAGAAAATTTTTATTGAAAAACAATTTAAAATTTTGAAGGATTTTCTGGAAACTGTATAAAAGCTTGAAAATTGCATCCCAAAGTGATAAAAAAACTAAATTTTTTTCAAAAAGGGCTCCCCCCCCTTTTAAAAAAAATATTTCAAATAATTTTCTTTTCAATATAAAAAATTTCTAGATTATCAGTATTAATCTAAACATATATTATTCCAAGCAGGTTTTATAGAAATCTTCTGTAATACTTATATTTTGAATCTATACCTATCATCTTGTACATCGACAACCTTATACCCTTATTTATCTTGTACATCAATAAAAAAAAACTTTTTCAAAAAAATATTTTTTCTTAATTCATTAAGAGAAAAAAAAAACTTCAGAAGTTTTTTTTTTTTAATCTTATTGGGCAACATGGTCATTTTTCAACTTTTACACCCTCTCTTTTTTAAGATTTAGATGCACTTCTGATGCATAATTTATATATTTTTAAAACCATATATAAATAAGGATAAAATCAATACTTTTGAAGTACTTACTTGAGGCAAAGGAAGTGGTTTATCTGGATTAGTTTCTACAACAAGTTCAAGAAATTCTTCCAAATCTCCTTCTAGAAGCTTCCTAAAAACAGAAGATCTGCAGAAGGAAACTTTTATTTTTGTTAAGAGAATGAAACTTAAAAAATGCTCCCTTTTAAGGGTTTTGTCTTGGAATAATAAGCATGATTTACATTCTCATTGGAAGTCCTAAAAGGAATACAGAATTGAATGATTTTTTAAGATTCAAAAAGAAATACTGAACTAGAATAATATGTCATAAAATTACTTAAATATTTTAAATCAAACTGATTTCAGTAACATAAATTCTAACATTTTCAATCCATTTAATATCATAACTAATAATGAATATTTATTTATTAATTAAATACTAATTTTAATGGCAAGGGAAAGATTGCTTTTTATAAAAACTACAAAAACAGGAGGGAATAAAACGGGTTTAAAAAGGGAATTTTTTAAAAATTTCCTTTAAAAAACCACAATAAGAAAAAAAAGCACCCAATTAAAAAGTACTGATAAAAAATTCCAAAATTTGATATTTGGTAATTTTTAAATTAAAAATTTACCGGCCTTTTTGACACATGAATTACGCCATTGTATCATAACAGCAAAAGAAAACAACAAAACAGATTCTTACATGCTATATTTGAGAAAAAGAACAATCAGTAAGATTTTGAAGGAAAGTGGCACGATTCAAGTAGCTGTGGTGACTAATATGTAACTACCCAATATTCATATATGCAAGATTTTAATAAATAAGTTTATATTTTTTCTATACCTTTCTTTATGTAATACTAAAAACCTAAATTTTAAATAATTTCAAGTTTTATAATTTTATTAAATAACATAAAAATTGTTTTACTTGCACAACGTTTTCAACTGTTTCATTAAATCATCCTCTAAAGTCTTCTTGCCGGTAGTAGTCAGTTTCTCTATGATTTGCAAAATATCTGGTTCTCTGGCAAAAGCCATGGAGTTAAGTATATTAACTGAAATGAATTTGAATATAAAATAAATAATTTTGGAGGAAATAAGAAAATATATCCAATACTTTATAAAGTATTTTATACAAAAAAAAAAAACATAGCTAATGCTGATATGTAAATGATAAAAATGCATAAATAGTAGAAAAAAATTCATATTAAGATTTACTAAATTAATGAAGAGAAAAATCATCACCAAATTATGTACAATTATAAAATAAACAAAACAAAGTTTATATACAAAAATATTCACCTGCATACATTTTAAATAATAATTATGATAAGCAGACAATGTCAAAAATATGGTTTTACTTTTATATAAATTCATGAATTAAGAAACAGTAAAAAAAATGGAATTAAAGTGATTCTCATATTATTACAAAATTCAAAATTTATCATCATGAATATGCTGATTTAAAGGGGAAGGAGGAGATAAAGGAGGAATAAATACATAAACATTATCAATCATACTTTCGTGTCAAACTTCCTATCTGTATGCAGGTCGATACCCAATTTTATATTTTTTTAAATAGCTTTTACATAATAAGCGAAATATATGTTTTACTAGTATAAATTTCATTACTTTACGCTATTACATTTTGCATTAGTATATTATCTTCAAAAATAATAAGTAATGTATCATGGATAGCATGAAAATATAATGTAGGATTAATTACAGGTATTACAAAAAGGTATAAAAGTATATATTCAATAAGTTATTAATGTTTGTTTAATAATTTAACAAAATTTTCTGCTTATTTTACCATTTTTTAATTTTTATAGCAACTTATTAAATAATTCTTCTAATTCCATTTTTTGGAAATCCATCCATCACAAGCTTAAATTTTAGCAAAGTTAATGAAAAAAATATGTTCTTAATACTTGATTATTTGGATTAAATGCGATAATTAATAGCAAAAGCTATGATCCTTGATAATTAGTTGTAACTTAATTTGAATAAATAGTTGTTAATAATTACATTTTCAGCAATCCTAAAAAAGAGGATAATCTGAAAACATCAGTATGCAATAATATTACATGTGTTTATTGTTTCGTAAATTGAAGAAATACTTATTTAATGTAGTAAATAATCATGTGCATAGCTTTTAATATTTCTTCAAAATTAGAAGAATTTCTCTCATCCGGTAAACATTTGGTCGGAGAATAACACCGAAAACAGCAAAGAAAATGATTGATTGATTGATTGATTGAAAGGTTGAAGGGGATATAGAGCAACACAGGCTATGATCCCTCAAAAAGTAAGAAAAAGTATGAAAAGGCTTAATAGATTAGTAAATACTAAAATATTTCATTCCCTTTAAAAAGATTCTGAAAGTTGATTTGTTATTCATTGCTTTTTCCAAAACATCTCTAAACGTGATAGTGGAATGTGGATCAATATGAAGAATAGACCAGAGGTTGTTTCGATGTCTAGTATATCTGCTACAGTTTAGTATGATGTGGTCCAAATCATTAATACAATTACATGTGGTACACGTTGCATTATCCTGTAAGTTAAATTTATGTAGAAGGCCTGGAGTGATAATCATTTTACTGAAGATTCGAGTGCTTAAAATTTCTTCTCTTCGATTCTCTGTCCACTTTGAAATAATATCAATGGTCGGAATATTTCCCAATTTTTCAAAATATTTGCTTAAGTAGTATTTTTCATTTATTTTTTGAATTCTATTTTGATATATATTTTTATGAATGTCTTCTGAGGCAATCCAGTCAATGTAAACATTGGACTCCGTGACCGATCTTGCGAGATTATCCGCTTGCTCATTCCAATTAATTTTTTGAATGTCCCGGAATCCAAAGCAGAATTAATTGATTAATGTAGTTAGATAGCATGTAAATTTTACTAGCGAGTCTATGAATTACCTTATGGGATTTGATCGAGTAATTTTGAAGTGCAGAAAGACTATCCGACAAGAGAAGTAAATTTACATTAGAATCCACCAGATCATCCAAAGCTTCTGCAGTAAAAACAGAGTTGTAATGATTGATTCTGTATGCAAATGAAGATTTTTTTGATATACCTGCTATCGAAGTAATTTGGTGATTTTTCGAAGCATCAGTAGCGATAATAAAAAACTTTTGAAATTTATGTTCGATCGTTTCATCAAATAGAACGCTTATTGCAGGAATCGGTAGGGTTTTATCTTGAAATTTAAAACTATTGATATAAATTTTGCATGGAAGGTCTAAAAGGTGATTAATCTGGGAATTGAAATAATTTGATCATCGTCAACATTTAAATCATGAAGTGCACTAACGATATTATTTTTATCTTTTTCCCAAAACATTAAGATTCATTGTCTCGGGGTTATTGTAATAAAGAGGAGAAAAATCTCTATTAGAGATTTGAGTAATAAAAAACTTGTTTGCCAATCTTCTAATTTTATTTGACAAAACTTCTTGACCAGCTAACTTTAGGAGCACAATATTTGGGGTCCATTGAGGGAGACCCAAGGCAATTCGGAGGGCTTTGGTTTGAATAACATTGAAAGGTTTTAATTGATTTTCAGACCATTTATTTATAATGTGACAAATGTAGTAAAAAACACTGCATATGCTATTATTAACTAAATTAATGAGATCTCTTGATCTCGGCCCATAATGTTTATATGCCATACCCTTCAGTGCATTGATCCTTTTCAAGGCTTTACTACTTAGTTGATTTTTAATATAAAAATTTTGACAGCGTTTAGAAAAAAAAACTCCTAAGTATTTAATAGAAGTTTGCCATTGTAGAGGAAATCCAGCTAACAGAATATTAGGAAGAGTATAATTTCTCTTGTTTGATAATTCAGCTATTGTACATTTCTCTGGGCTTAAATCCAGTTTCCAATATTTACACCACTGGGAAATTCTTTCCAGTGTATTCTGTATTTTTTTGCAAATAACATCAAGGGATTTATGAGCGCAAAATATAAATATGTCATCGGCGTAGACCAGACATTCAACTTCCGACTCTAAGGTATCAAATATGTCATTCATATAAATGGTGTATAAAATAGGGATAGGACACTACCAGCCCAAACCCCTGCGGGACAAATTTTTTGGAAGAAAAATAACCCCTCCATTTTAATTGAAATGTTCGAGATGTGAGAAATTTATGTATCCAATTTGCTATGTTTCCTGCTATACCAATTTGTAAACATTTATAAATAAGACCATCCACGTAAATAGAATCGTATGCACTTTTAATGTCTAAACTTATTCCTACAAAAAATTGTTTCTGTAATTTTGCATTCATTATTGCTTTATGTACAAGATAAGTAGCACTTCTGCTATCTTTGAAAGGAACGAAACCATAATGTTGAGGATGAAGTTTTCTTTCTTTAGTTAAATAGTAAGAAATCCGATTAGTTAGAATTCTCTCAAAGGTTTTGAAAATACAGAAGTCAGAGCTATTGGTCTGTAGGAAGACATCTTAGTTTTATCTTTACATGGTTTTGGAATCGGGAGAATGATTGCATGCTTCCAGGAGTCTGGAACAATTGCATTATCAAATAATTTTTGAAAATATCTTAAAATTACATTACGTTGATATTGATCAAGATTTTTAAAGAAAGTTGCCGTAATATGATCAGCTCCAGGAGTTGTGTTTTTTGAATTTTTTATTGCATTATGCAATTCAAAAATATGAAATGGTTTATTAAGAAGGTTATTTTTATCGTTGAGAAAATCCAAAGGAAGTGGTTCATGATAGGCATTTTTAGATGCAAAATGATTTGCAAGCATATTTGCTTGTAATTGAGGATGAGTGATAAACCTATTATTAAGTTGAAGAATATTAAGTTTTTGATCGGTGTCAGTAACTGTGGAAAATTTTTTCAGAATATTAAAAAACATCTTGGGATTAGAAATATTGTTGCATATTTTGTCCCAGTACATTCTTTTGGCATTTTTAATGTGGAATCTAAGTTTGCTCGCATATTGTTTATATCTGATCCATAATTCAGGTGAAATCTCTCTAATAGCTCTCTTCCTAAATATTTTTTTAAGTTTATAGAATTTATAACAGATACTATTCCACCATGGTGGGAAGGATCTATTCGAAACTTTAATTTCCCTAATATTATTAGTAATAACTTGTGATATCTTATCTGAAAGATTCTCAGAATAAACTTCTGGATTATTTAAAATAAAATGCGTTTCTTTCATAACAGCTTGCCAGTTTACTTTTTTAAAAATTCGCTTATTTGAATTGAAGAGAGAAAGCTCTGTAATAATTGGACTATGATCACTTTCAAAAGAGCTATCTAAAACATAACTATTGCAGTATCCAGACATGCTTGAAGAACAAACTGTGAGATCTATTAATGATGCTGTACCTGCTGAACTTCTATATGTGGGAACAGTCGTATTAAGAAGAACCAAATTAGAATCAGTAATCCATTCAACAAATTCATTACTATACCTTGAGGTGTGATTCGATCCCCACATCGGGTGATGAAGGTTAAAATCACCAAAAATGAATATTGGAGCCGTTAGGGATTCAAGAAAAGATTTAATCAATATAATATTAAATCCCCGTGGAGCGTAAATATTTACAATATAAAATGAAATATTTCGAACATCTATTTTAATTGCGAGGACTTCTAAATCTTTGATTTGTTGAAACTGTATAGGAATCTGTTGTGCAGAAATATTTGAAGGAACAGCTATTACTAAACCACCACCTGATCTGTCTTCTCTGTCTTTTCTAAAAATTGTTTTATTTGGGAAATATATATTATCGTGAATTGATAAAAAGGTTTCTTGAAAAATCCAGATATCTGCTTCAGAAAAGGGAGGGATATTTAACCATATGGATTTATTTTTGGGGGCCCTACAATTCCATTGAATTATATTCATAAATATTAAAGAAAAAAATTTAATTAGAGAAAACTATCCTCCCTTTGAGGAAAGAAAAATAAACTAATGAAGACAATAATTAGCCCCCAAATCAAAAATTCGAAAAAAAAAGGAGAGTATTTACAAAAACCCATCATAATTCCATATTTATCCTATGTCTATGTTATTGGATGCATCACTTTCACTAGATGCACGTGTTTTATGGATTGAGGATTTGTTACCTATAGCTTTTTTTTTTCGTAATGGGGAGTGGCTTGATTTTCCCATTTCAAAAATCTTGCTAAGGTGGGAAAGAACCGATTCCATTGTTTTTTGAAAAGCTTGCATAATGAATGAGGTTTGCTTTTCTAAAATTGTTTGGAAAGATGTCAGCATGTTTTCTAGTTTTTTTTCTAGATGGTCTTGCATGTTTGAAATAACTGTATTATTCTGGATTGCTGCAGAATAGGTTGTCTTTTTATTGTCCCGAAATCTTCTTCGCGCTTCTCCCAATGTAAGATGTTGTTCACATTTCAATTCTAATATCTTTTTTTCTTTTATATATTCAGAGCAGTTTACTGAGTTAGCTGGGTGATCACCTTTGCAATTTATGCATCTCGAGTTATTAGAACATTGTCCTGGATGCGATACACCACAGTTGATACAGATTGCTGTTTTTTGGCAAAATCTGGTAGAATGCAGGAAACTGAAACAGGTTGTACATTGTCTGGGTTTATCTATGAAATTTTGGATTCTGTGATTAATGAACCACAGTTTTATAGTTTCCGGTAAAGTTGTCCCGAGTATTGTAATTAATATTGGTGAGAATTGTTGCCGAGTCCCTTTTTTAATAAATCTTCTCATTTCTATTATTTCTAAATTATTGGTTTTTGTAATTCTTTTGCAATCTCATCAGAGATATATCAAGTGGAATCTCATAAATCAGGAATCTAGATGTGATTCCCTCCCAAAGAATATTAGTTTTAACCGACACGTTTAAAATTTTTTCAAGAGATAGTATTTGTGCTGCACATACTGGGTCTGGCGTAGAAAATCTTATTTTTCCATTACGGGTAAAAGACATACTTCTTATGTTCTCATGACGAGCAATTTTATTCTTTATTTCTGCATGTAATATCTGTGGGTTGGATTTTGGAATCTGAGAGGATCCTTGATTAGTTTCTACTAATATATTGATTTCAGATATAATTTTTTGCCCAGCTCGTAAAATTATTTCTGCATCTCTTACAGAAGATCTGAAGAATTTTGAAATTTCTGATTCCATTATTGAAATATTAGTGTTTATAGGTTGTTCCTCAACATCGGTGATGAAAAACTGAATGACTCAGCTTGAATCTTAGATATTGGAAAATTACTAAAAATCAAACCAAAAGAAGTGGAAAAGAACCCTCTTGCTCTGAAGGGGAACCAACTAAAATAATAATAATAAATAAAAGGATACAACCTTTTGAGACTTGTGGAAAATAATATACCACCTCTTCAACCTTTCAATCGACCGCACTGTTCAGAACGATGTAAGCTCACGTTAACTCACGAGCGCTCCCCTCAGAATCCACCGAGAGCAAAGAAAATAACCATAACAACAATTAACCGAAGCCAGATGCAAAACCTTATCTTTTGGAGCACAGCTAAACTAACCTGGATGGGTTAGTTCAAGTGTAGTATAGGGGCACTTGGCGCAGTCCTTTTTTGGCGACTAAAAGTGGTCGCCAAGGTATTTTGTTCGGAATTATTATTTATTTTAGAATGAATTCGATATCTCACCATAACATGAAGATAAAAATTGCCAAATCCAAAGAAAAATAGCCAAATCCGAAGTGCCCCTTCCCTAGACTACACTTGAACCGATGGGGGTGAAACGTGTCAGGTATAATGTTAAGCTGCATTCACACTAAGGCTTTAAGCGTCGAGTGTCTAGCCAATCAGAGACTTCATCTAGGGCTGTCGAAGAAGTTCTGATCGCGATTGTTTTAACTTAAAAATAATTTAACTTCAGGCGTCTGAGCGTGTGTAGTTTAGTTACATGTCGCACACTCAACCAATCACGGATGAATATAGATTTGAAGTTTTTAGAGTAGACTTTCGTGCAATATTTTTGGATAGATTGTTTAGTTTATAATTTTACAACTTCTTGTAAAAATAAGTAATCATGATGGAAGCTCATAATAGAAGTCCAAAAGTATACTCATTTTCATGATTTAGAGAATAAAAGTCATAAGAATAACACCTTTAAAAATGAGTTTTTTAAGCACAGGTTTCTTTCAAACTTCATACTTTATGTAAAATAATTTTCTTATACCTTAAATTTTAAAGGCTCATTCACACCAAGGCGTACAAACGTCGCGATCTTAGTAGAAAGGAAAGTTGTTTTCGTTGGGAGCTCTTCACTGAGTTGTTATTAATTTTTTTTTAAATCGAAACAAAAACTCATTAAAAAAAAGTAGTAACAACACAGTGTTGCCATACAGAACTACAAAAAATGTAATAACATAAAATCGTAGGGTTAGTTTCTACTTTGATTCAACAAGCTTAAGCGCTCTACTTTCAAAAACTTTAAGCACTCTAGAAACGCCAGTTACAAAAAAAAATGCGTTACGACGCGGAGAAGGTTTTCCGATTTGTTCCTCCAGCACAGGATAACTACAAAAAAGTATCTCTTCAGGACTTGTCATGGTGATCAATCTTAAGCTTAATAAGAAGACTTGGCATTGGAAAATCAATCACTCCAGAAGTAGTTTTTCTAATATTATAATACCACCATAAGACATAATCTTTTCCACTTATCATTTGTATGAAAGATACTGTCCTGAAGGATTCAGAATAGCAAAAATTATTTTGTATTGTGTTCCAAGCTAAGATGAGTTTCTGTGCCATATTACTTTTTTTTGAAGGACCAAAAACATAAAAAAGAGAAAGTAATTGTTACAAATTTTTTCCCCGACATATTAATTTCTCTCCCAATCAATCTATTGTTAGGCCTTTGAAAATGTTTCGTGTCAATGCCACACGGTTATGCAGGGTTGCGGCTTCTTAGTCCTTTGTCTTTCCTCTGCGATAGCGTTGCTCTCTTTTGACTACGTCACGAAGTCCATCGGTTTGATAAATTACCTGCTCCTAATATTTTCATCTGTAACAATGGCTAACCGAGAAAGAACCTTTATCATGATCAAACCTGATGGCGTACAACGCAACCTCGTTGGAAAAATTATTTCCCGATTTGAAGATAAAGGCTTTAAATTGGTAGCAATGAAATTCATGCAGGTAAATTTTGTAACACGTGTCTTGATTTTGTAGATGTTTGTCTAAACGTTTTATATGTTTATTTTCTTATTGACTTACATAAATACTTTCCAAGAATTTTTCCCCAAATTAACATCCATTATTTTCATAGTATTTCTTGTATCTTAATCCATTCACAATGAACCGGCATACACCCACAGTGGCGTAACGGAGAATATTTGGGCTTCCCTGCAAAGTCAGGTTTCGGGCCTCCAGCCGGATCGTATAAACTAAAGGATTGCAAAACCATAGCATATCATAGGCTTTGGGCCCCCCTTGAACCCTACCCCCCTCCCCATTTACGATGCGGGGATGTACGTTACGCCACTGTACACCCATTACTTTTATAGTTGTGGTGAGGCGGTGTTTTTTTTACAAGTAAATGAAAAAAAATTTTAATCCAAAAATTAAAAAAAAAACCATGCCCCTCCCTTGTGAACAGCACTTACCCAATCCTGTTGTGTAAATGCTCTGCACCGCTCCCACCTTAATTTTTTTTTACTTTTTTAAATGTTTTCATTTAAACCTTACTGTTTATTCTTCGTTGATCTTGCAAAAAGAATTCTCAATTTTGAAAGTACGGTCTGGGTTTATAGTTTATAATGCCTACAAATCAAAAACTGGTTAAATGTTGTAAAATTTTCCCAGAACAACCAGATTTGTTTACTTTGAAATAAATGTGCTATTTTATATAAGTGTAAATATTACATTCTTGTGGTTTAATGAATTCTGTATTAAAATTTTTCAGGCTAATCAGGGTCTCCTCGAGCAACACTATGCAGAACTAAGCAGCATGCCTTTTTTCAATTCCTTGGTTCAGTACATGCAATTAGGGCCTGTTGTACCAATGGTGAGTAGAAATGTTTATTTTTTTGATAAAATTGATTGGAAATTTCTACAACTTTATGGAATTTTCTGAATATAAATGTGATTTTTTTTGCATCAGCACAAATTTTTGACATGAAGCTAAATAACTATTTTAACTTCCACTTCCTAATTTTATTAATTTTTTTGTGGAACTAATTTGATATACGGTTGTATGTGTCAGCGTTTATAGTTTGTTCCTCTGTTTTGTGTAAATATTTTTAATATTACTGTATCTAATTAGAGAAAAAACCAGGAGGAAGATAATCCAGAAGAGTTGTTCTAAATTGTTTGTTCTATTTTTTTGGTATGGGAAGGAGACAATGTTGTTAAAACTGGCAGAGACATCATTGGAGCAACTAATCCTCTCAAGCTGCACCAGGAACATTGAGAGGAGACTTGTGTATCCAAGTAGGAAGGTAAGTTTTTAAAAAATTACAGCTTGAATACATTTAAGCTAATATTATATATATTATCGTAATGTGTGACTTTGAAATTGTCACAAGAATAGAGTTGATAGGGAAATGAACTTTGACAATCATTATTTCTGTCAATTTATAGGTTTAAGGCTTGGGTTATTAAATATCCTCCATTCAAAAGGCTGTAACATTAAATGGCTTGGACTCAAAATTTTAAGTTGGCATTATGTAGAAGTTTGGAAAGCAGGTTGCCAGCTCTGATATCATCTTCATTACTTAGCCGTGGTCCAAAATTATGAATTCATTGTTTATAATTGTATTGATTTTGACTTCAAGCAAAATTTAAAAATAGATTGTTTATTTTCAGATGATAATTTCTTTTTATAATTTGAGTACAGGTTGGGTAAATAGCAGCCCCGTCAATACAGCCCCCAAAAAACCCAATGAAAAATATTTTCATTATTTACGAGGATATATATTTGTGAGCAAAGTTTTCTTTGCATAAAGATCAAATATAGTTGCAAGTTGGCTGACATTAACTTGTAGTTTGTAATGAGAATTTCAACAAGCAATCTTACTCCTGACTTCAAAAATCTGATTCTACAATTAAATATGCCTGCAGCTATTGAAATTAAATAAGCACAATAAATAAATGAATAAAACAGCCATAATTTATTTATATTTATTGATTTTTTGAAACACTTTATATACCTTTTTCCTAGATGTAAATTTATGCAATCATTTTAAAAAGGTGTAGTCCTCTGTTATCCTCTACTTCCACAATATGGTTCTTAAGCCCATCCTTGATTTAAGAATTAAGTTTTTTTTATTAAAAAATGTAGGTAATAGAATGTTTAATATAATCCTCATCAAATCCATTCACACAGATGGGATTGGGTGTTCACTGCCCCCTTCCTTCCCATGCATGAAGAGTTGTTTAATTTTAGTGCAGGATTATGCCTTGGGACTTTGCTTTATGTGTTAACCTCTCCTATAATAGTATACAAACCACAAGTCTTCATTAAGAATATTTCAATCTATGTAAAAAAAATTTACACTAAAAGGTATCTTATATCAATATCATCTTGTATGATAAAAAAATATTTATTACATCTTCTATTTTTTTTTTAAAATGAAAAATAAATTTCCT